>OX638131.1:81653511-82238437 GCA_951804985.1 Dryomyza anilis
CATATCCTCCCCTGGGGTCCTCTCTTCTCGGTGCTACGTTGCTCGCTACGGTGGATGCTAAACTCGGGCCGGCTGCTTCTCCAACTTCCTGCTTGTTGATGGGGAGGGGGGTCTGGGAAAATGTACATCCTGGTAGGTGAACATCACATGCTGCGTCCGCAACTGGTGACGGCTGCGTCTTCTCACTCCCGTCGGTGGTCGTGTCCGTCCGCATTTCCGCGCGCTCTGTGGCTTCACTTTTTCTCGGGGGTTCGCTGCTCGCTCCTACTCCAGTGGTTAGGGTTTTACTCGAGCTGGCGGCTCCCTTCATTTCGGGATTTTTGAAGGGGGTGAAGGTCTGGTGCGGTGTTTGTGTCGGCGACGCCTGGGTCGCGTCTATTGTTGAAGGGGGCTCTGTCTTATCACCCATTGCGATAGCAGTGGGGACTATGAGCGCTAAAGGCCCAGGCGACGGGCATTTGGTATGTTTGAGCTCCAGTTTAAGGAGGCGCTCCAGGACCTCGCTCGCGTGGCCTCCGTCCGACACGAAGTTACACAGGCTCTTCCGTAACTCCTCCGCCGTACCTGTTTCTGGTAATCCGAATTCTACGGCGTACGCCACCAAGTCCTCCTTGCGCAAGCCGTAAATCCAGGTTAGCTTCACCATGTTGAAAACTTGGGAGAGACCCTTTACCCGACGCTACGTTGAGTTGTTTGTGACTATTATTTTTGTTTTATTTTTCACCTCAAGGTCCCTGCTCGGGCGCCACTTGTAACGAACTACCTGGTGGTCAAAGGCTGAGGTACTCCTCAGCGGCGGTCCAGGGGTAGGTCGACAAATAATTTATTTATGTCAGGGGTACCTTTTTAGTTCAACTCAACTGTAGCCCCTGGTAAATGATAACGCCCTTGTTTTAATTCATAAATAACTTCTTTAATAATAGTAATAATAAGTGTGATAGGATAGTAAATTATAATTAAAGGCAGCGCTCCGCTGCCGCTACTGGATTGCTTAGAAATGGCGGGTTCCCGTCGGAGGCGTCTCCAACGCTGAGCCCTCGGATATGTAAATCTGGTTCCTCGGTCTGCGCCCCTTTCTGACGCGACCGGTTGCTATGTCGTATTACGCCGCTCGTCGCGTCGCGGCTCCCTATGCTATTGTGCGTACCACCCGGGACCCCTCCTCTGACCCCGGCTCCGATGCCGGCTCACTTTGTTTTGTCCGGGTGGTCGTTGTGAAATCCCTCGTAGTTGCCCCTGATTCAGCCCTTCGGCTCGCTGCTACCCCTCGATCGGCTGCCTTAGCGCTCGGGTCGGCTCGGTTATTCTCAAATGTGCTGCTGTTGCTCCTCGGTTATCGCGTGCTCACGCGTTCAGCTGTCAGGTGCTCGTGTCTACTCGTTTCACTGCTACTGCTCGGTTCTCGTACTCTGTTACTGCTCGGCTCTCGTGCGCTCGTGTCTACTCGCTTCACTGTTACTGCTCGGTTCTCGTACTCTGCTAATGCTCGGTTCTCGTACGCTGTTACTGCTCGGCTCACTGCTACTGCTCGGTTCTCGTGCTCTGCTACTGCTCGGTTCTCGTGCGCTGTTACTACTCGGCTCACTGCTACTGATCGGTTCTCGTGCTCTGCTACCGCTCGGTTCTCGTGCTCTGCTACTGCTCGGTTCTCGTGCGCTGTTACTGCTCGGCACTCATACTCTGCTACTGTTCGGTTCTCGTACGCTGCTACTGCTCGGCTCACTGCTACTGCTCGGTTCTCGTGCTCTGCTACTGTTCGGTTCTCGTACGCTGCTACGGCTCTGTGCTCATACTCTGCTACGGTTCGGTTCTCGTACGCTGTTACTACTCGGCTCACTGTTCCTGCTCGGTTCTCGTGCTCTGCTACTGCTCGGTTCTCGTACGCTGCTACTGTTCGGTTCTCGTACGCTGCTACTGCTCTGTGCTCATACTCTGCTACGGTTCGGTTCTAGTACGCTGTTACTACTCGGCTCACTGCTACTGCTCGGTTCTCGTGCTCTGCTACTGCTCGGTTCTCGTGCGCTGTTACTGCTCGGCACTCATACTCTGCTACTGTTCGGTTCTCGTACGCTGCTACTGCTCGGCTCACTGCTACGGCTCTTTTCTCGTGCTCTGCCACTGTTCGTGCCTACTCGGCTCGCTTGGTTCGGCTTGGTTCGGCTTGGTGGTGACGCGCACGAAATGGACGTTCGCACCGCGTGGTCGGATAAAATTACACAACTTACCGCCAAGCCTCTTGTGGCCACTTTCGAGGTTATGGTCGTTCGGTCCCCTGCGCCTGTATCGCTGCTTTGCCACCACGATCCTCGTGGCGCACTTTTGTAGGTTAGGTTGACTCGTCTTCCCTGGGCACTTTGGCTCTGCTGCATTTAAATAAACTGAAGTTGTTGTTCGCCTTTGTTCGGTGTTTGGGTTCTGCTGCATTAAATAAAACGATTTTACATTCACTTTGTGTCGCTTGGCTCAACCACTATGACAGGTTCAACCACCACCGATTCAGCCTGTGTGTCGGGCAGAGAAACTTGACCTTTCTACTGCCGTTCCCAGCAGCGCTCGTCAACGCCGTACCAACCAAAGGATAATTCTCCGCCTGCTTGAAACTTATACCTTTCTTTTCAGCTTCGATTATCTTTGCGTTGGTATGGGTTTGGTTCCTTGTTGTAGCCCGCTTTTCCTCCCAGGAGAAACTTACTACAACAACTCAGAACAATCTAATGTGTGTCTGCACTGTATCACGGTCGCCGACGAACTGACCGATGCTTCGGTTCTCGGCTTCTTCATCACCGTCGGCTACTATGTTTCGTCGTAAATGCGGTGCACTGTATTCGTCTCTTTCACGCACCTGCATGGTGCTTAGACCGGTTTTACACCATTCTCACCACGACGCCATTTGTTCCATGATCGTATCTTATACTCGTTACTTTGGCTACAGGCACCAGTGTTGCCCTCTTCTCATCAATTGTTCCCTCGGTGGCCCCCCTTTAACTGCTGGAGGCGAGCAATGTGTGGGACAAATTTACCCCATAAATTTGTCCGTCACAACACCATGGATGAGGTCGTATTACCATTTTGCATTATAGGAGATATTCGTTTCCAATTTGTATATAATTTTTACAAAAAAGTCATTAGTTAATTTTTCACACAACCTAAAAAAAAAAAGGTGACGAATGCCCCCCTATCTACCATATTCAATTCCTATTATGATAGGGCATATTTTAAATAGCACAACAAATTGAAAGAGTAAAAATTATCATCGTTACTTTGGACTATGTTCAAGATAACAACTATAAGACTGGTTAATCATTTCATTCTAAATGATAAAAAGAATTCAACAAAGTTTTTAAAAAGCAAATTTGCCCGTGTTTAGCAGTCAAAACTAACCTTCGAAATTTATATAGAATTATTGTTTGGCATATTCAAATAAATTTTGTGTAATTATAATATCAATATAAAACATATTTTAGTATAATTTAATATCAAATACGTTTTTTACCAATAAAATAAAATAATTTATATTCAAAAATATGTAACAAATTCATGTTTTATTGACAAATTTCACCTCCGTGTCCTGGAAATCAATGACACAGACTGCAGGTGCCCCCTGCAAATTTATCAGCTCACTTTTGAATAATTGTCGACAAGAGTGACGACACATATTTCGCACTGTTGGCTGGCAACACCACATTACCAACATCACTTGTTCTGTTCTGTTCTGGCCTGGCCCACTTTCGACAACATCGGAGGAAGTAAAAACAAAACATTAAATTATGATTTATGTGCCGAACATTGAAGCATTTAAATTGAGACCAAGCAACAAATTCGCATCGAAGTTGTTTGTGGAATATGCTTCATACGACGCGCGTGGCAGGCACATTCGTCATAAATCCGTACGTTGCACAAATAAACAATGCGAGGAAAACAATCGCATAAATCGCATTCAAACCAATAACCAACAACAACAATAACAACAAGTACAATAATAACAATAACGGACAAAACAATAGAAATTTCAAAACTACAAATTCCCTTTTGGAGCTCCTCTATTAGACCCCTTCGCGTCTCGCACGACTTGAACATAAATAAATGCATCAATAAACGCACTGCCCCATAAAGCGACTGGTAGTTTTATGCGTTTCCCCACATTTTTTTCGTTTTTCTCCCCAACAGTTTTCACTTTCATGTGCAATAAATAAAATTTTCCAAACGAGCGACGTTTGTTGGGGCGTGAAATATAGAAGGCGGCAAATGTGGTGCTGGTCGCAATGTTTTGATATGAATTGGCTGTGAAAACTAACAGAAAACGAAAGTGGGAACGGGAATTAAATAGAGTTTTTGAATGTATTAATACGATTGTACAAATCTGCGATATATTTTAAGTAGATTTCAATGCTAAAACATAATTTAAATAAATGAAAAGTAGTCAAACAACTTTTATATTTTCATGAAATATGAAAGGATGTTGTTAGCCCCAGTCCAGGATTGAACCTGGGACATTTGGCTCGCAGTCTAACGCACTAACCTTGAGCTACCGATGCTACTATTATAAAATTATTAAATATTTTAATTAATTATCATGTTATGCAATTTAACCAAGTGTTGATATCAAAATAAATAATGAAACATTTTATAATTTTTGTCCACATTTTGAATATCTTAAACTAATACCCAAAACTAATACCCAAACTAATACCCAAATACTCACACAAAAACTTCAAAGCAATTATCTTAATATGTGAATAATAATTAAACAATTGTATTTTGGAGAATAGCAAATTTTCAAATGGTAAAAATGTACCTTAAAAAAGAAAAATAAATATTTGATACCAGTGCTTGACAATACCGAATATAAATTTTTTTTAAATATGATATTTTATTAAAATTTAAATGTTTTTAGTACAAAATTTGTTAGTTTCTGCTCAAATAATGTTTCGAAATAGCCTAGAAAATATCCTTCGAAATTTTCCCTATGGCAGTTTTATATCACTGATCATTTTTTAGTAGACACTATTAGCAAAAAATATATACAAAATGAATTGATATTTTAATATAATTTTCGGCGTTATTACAAACATATATATGTTTGAATGTGTAAAACATTTTATTTACATGTAAGCATATTTATGTTTTCACACTCAGAAAATTTTACATATCATTTTTAACACGGCTCTTGTAAAATATACATTACAAATTTTTCAACAGAAAACATAAACAATTTTGAAAATTAACAAGATATTTTTTACATGTTTCATATTGTTAAAATAACACGGGGTGAATTCAGGATGATAACACGATCACAGTTTTGAATTTACGCGTACAAGTGTAAAATTAAGACAATATCTATATATATAAAACTCTTGGTCCGTCTGTCAGGCTGTCGGTCTGTCTGTCTGTATGTCTGTCTGTCTGTCTGTCTGTCTGTCTGTCTGTTTGTTAGAGCATCACGACTAAACCGCTGAACCGATTTAACTGAAATTTTGCAGCAGGATACTATGGAGTCCGGAGGGTGTCATAGGCTATATTGCACAAAAGGGCGTGGCACCTCCCAGACAACCTAAACTTTCAAAACGACATAACTTGCACATACACAAGCTAAGAAGATGAAACAAAAAACCCAAATAAAAAAAATACAAAAGCAAAAACACAAAAATCAAACACAAAAACAAAAGTAAAAGCACAAAACTTAAGCAATAACTCAAAAACAACAGAAAAAAAAGGATAGAAAACAAAATCAATCACACCAAAATTCACCATACTAAAATTCACCACACTAAAACTCATCACACTAAAATTCACCACACTAAAACTCACCATACTAAAATTCTTCACACTCAAATTCACCACACTCAAAATCACCACAGAAAAACTCAACACAATAACATTCACCACACTCAAATTCACCACACTAAAACTAACCACACTAAAACTAACCACATTGACACTCACCACACCAAAATTCAGCACACTAAAATTCACCACACTATAATTCACCACACTAAAACTCACCACACTAAAATTCACCTCACGAAAACTCACCACACTAAAACTCACCATACTAAAATTCACCACACTCAAATTCACCTACTTAAACTGACCACACTAAAACACACAACAATAAAATTCACTACACTTAAACTCACCACACAAAAATTCACCACACTAAAACTCACCACACTGACCAAACTTCTACTGGAAAATCTCTACGTGGAAGATTCTACTGGAAAATCTCTACGTGGAAGATTCTACGGGAAAGAATTCTACTGGGAAGAATTCTACGGGAAAAAATTCTACTGAGAATAATTCTACGGGAAGGCACAGTCTGAGAAAGAATTGTATATGATAAAAGTTATTTTAGTAACCAAAACCAAACTAATTCTCCGCTAAAATAACTTTTATCATATACAATTCTTTCTCAGACTGTGCCTTCCCGTAGAATTATTCCCAGTAGAATTTTTTCCCGTAGAATTCTTCCCAGTAGAATTCTTTCCCAGTAGAATTCTACATTTAAAAAACCAATAAAAAAATACGTCCACGGGTCTCTGATATAAATAATAAAAATGTTATTTATATTAATAAAATTGCTCCAAAACCTTGCATTCACAAAATCTTTGCACGAGTCGTGTACGGGTCCAGCTAGTATTGTTATATATCAATGATATTTGAAAATTGCAAACAAATAGTTTATTGATTCGCCCTTATTCCACAATTCTATGGTAATGATGCTTACCATTTAATGCATTTAGTTTAATGCATTTAATTTATTTAATTTTGCATTCATATACTATAGATAGACAATGGATTCTCATTAATTGGTGTGGAGAAATTTCAGCAAAATTCGAAGAATGGAAATGGACCCTCAGGACATCATAGTTCACACCAAAATCAATAATTTTAATGAAATGATGCAAAGGCAATAATCTGAAAAACTGGGTAAAGAAACGGATATAATTTGTATTATGTCCATTCATTTTGAAGCGAAATGGTTCATTGTGCGTTTCTGACGACTAAGGAGCGAATTTGATTTCCACTGAACTCTAAGTTTGTATCCTAACGGTTTACCACCATGAATTTCTCATAGCTATTCCCGTTAATTTGGTATAACCAGTAGAATAAGTCTGAAAAGTATCATCATGTCTTTGGGAAAAATATTTGTCTTTAAAAATGAACTGATTCCCCAACACGTAGACCAAAAAAATTGTTGATTAAAAATGTTAAAATGCTAAAAATTTTTGTTATGCTTTTTTGTATTCATGTATTCTCTTTTAATGAAATGGTTAAAATTTTATTAATCTTTATTTAAAAAAAGGCAACATTATTATTTTTTTCTATAGTATTTTAAAGAAGATACATGGTGCTGCCCTAAAATGCATAAACATTATTTTCACCAAGTGAAATAAATATTTTTCATTAACTAAATGTAATATTTTTTGTAAAGTTTCGATTATATTTTACCTATATTTCGCAATAAAACATATTGGATAAAATCAAATTTTATATTAACCAGTAAGGAATCTAAGGTCCAATGGGAAATTTTAAGGTAGCGAAATTTTGATAGTTGGTGTTAGTAAGAATTATTAAAGTTATAGTCGCATTAATCCGACTATAAAAACCATACATTTAAGTATGTGATTTTGTGTTCGGTTACCTTTTAAAGTGCTCCATAGGTCCGCAGAGTTTGTAGAATCCTGAAAATAACTGCTAACTTCAAATCTTTGAAGAATTACTTTTCATTTGAGTACCCTTATGTACAATAGGTAGGTGTACCGGATTTCGATTTTTATTTCGGTAACCACAAGTTGGTTCACGGAAAAACATTATTTTTATATATTTTAGCATAAAGTCAAACTATGTTTTTGAGCGAAATAGTTCACTTTGGTCGGTATAAAGTAAAATTCACGCATAGAATTTTGAGGTATTTTAACATAAGTGGTCGGGTCCCAGGTCACAATCGATCAGGCCTATTTTCTATCGAGACTGCGTAGATCAATAGCTAATCTATCTTTGGAGAGTCATTCAAATAGCTCCTCTAGATTTCTGTAAATGTGATTTCAGCAGACAGACTTTCTGGGTGCACCAAACTGAATATACTCTATCCTCAAGAGAAAATCTATGTGAAAATAAAAAGAATTGCTATAATTTTCACTGTACCAAAATGTCTGTGATATTATATTTCTAAGAAGATTTAATTCAAAATTTAAGTAAGGACTAAATTCTTATTATTAGGCTTATTTTTCAGAATATATAATAGTTTTGTAACTTCTTTTACTGGTCATAACTCCTTAACCTAATTGGGTATAAGAAATCCATTAAATTGGTGGTAAACTTTTAAGATACAACTTGAATTTGTGCAGTTGAAATCATCATTAGGAAGTTCCTATAATCGCTCCTTAGACATCAAAAACGCACAATAAAAAATTTCACTAAAAAATGAGAAAATATAATATATATATTTTTTGAATCCTTTCGGACCCCATAACCTAAACCAGACCTGAAGGAGTATGTGTTTATATATAATTTTTAAACCAGTATTATCAACGCAAGTGTATTTTATTAATTTTTGTATAGGATATAATAAAAATTAAATTAATTAATTAACAAATTTCGTTTCCAAAGAAAACATTTTTTTTGTAATTTTTTTTTTTCGGATTATTTTTTTTTTTTGAAAATTTGTTTGTTCGGATAATTTTTTATTTTAATTTAACTTCATAAGTTCATATATGCATTCATCAATATATCATTTAATGAACGGTGGTATCAATATGAAGAATCTGGTAGTTGGTGAAAAATTTTATAATATTTATGAATAAATTGATCATTTTTTTCTGTGAATATTTCAAATAGTATACAAATCATTAGAAAACTTTTGAATTTTATGACAAAATGATTAATACATTACCCAGTTTTGTTGAGTGTATTTGCGCCACTATTATAGAAGATGTTGTAAAAAATGTTAAATTTCATTGTTTACGGAGTGCTATTTGACATTAATCATTTGACATTACCGTCTTTTTTTTCAACGCCTCAAAAAAAAAACTTATCGAAAATTATTTAAATTTTTTACGTTTTAATTTTATTAGTTTTTCGCTATTGTTTAGTGTTTCAACAGATATGATTAAAATCTGAAGACATTTGTATAAAATAAAAAACTAATTAATATTTTACTTTAAAGCACAATAGGTAACTTTTGAAATTGAGTCAGCTACATTTCTTGCATGCAGCTGTGATGCGTCTCACGCCCACACATCACACGGCAAGCAGGCAGCAGCCTTGGTTGTGATGCGGTCTGTTTGTATCGCGATGATGTGACAACTGCGATTGACAGTTCTGACAAATGAATGCATACGTGATGTAAATCATTTGCATATTTTATGGGCTCATCTTCATTTTTATTGCTACATATTGTTTATGTGTTTTCTTCTGTTTTACATGTAAAAATAACAGAATACTTCGACAAATTAAATGATAACCATGAGATGTGAGCTGATATTAAAGAGTGTGTTAAATGATTACAATTTATTGCTTTTTAAGTTAACAATTTTTTATTTTATAGCTGATTAATTTTATAGAGTTTTTAAATCAAAATGTTATATATTTTGTATTCATTTATTACTGCTAAGTTGACTTACCATTTATGGCTAAATACGTCAATTTCTAATACATGCTACCAACGGCAAATGTCACATTTAATTAAGCATCATATGTCAGTATTTCATGATTTCTCTCTCTTTGTCATTTCAGTTGTCACCGAGGATCCCGAGTTCACAGATGTCATAGAGAATATAACGGTGCCAGCGGGTAGAAATGTCAAGCTTGCCTGTTCCGTTAAGAATTTAGGATCGTACAAGGTAAGTCTAACGGTCTTTTGTGTTGCACACGTTTGCAATACAAAGCATAACAACAGATAATCGTGTGGTTGAGAAAGAGAGATGGAGACTGGACCATAAATATGTTTCGTGAAAGGGGGGTTCTGACATAAGTTATAAAAGTCATGGACATGCGATGTGTGAGCCAAGGAGGAGTTACTAAACAAAAACAAAGAGAATTTGGCTAATAAATTAAGTTTGGCTGCTAATGAAATTACAACAGAAAGAGGAAGAATATAACCAACAGACAAATAGACATGTGTAAATACACTTCATACACTTAGAAAAAAAAGATATATTTAATACATGAAATAAAGTTTTTTTTTTATATGACTCAACTAAAAATACTAAATATAGATAACGAATTAATATAAATTTTGATATTTTGAGTATCTTATTAGAAATCGGCATATTGAGGAAGACATTATCATTGGTTTATCATATTTGTCATGAAACTGAACCGGTTATGACCCTAGAACAATTTTTGCTAAGGTGATTAAGTTGGCAAGGATTCTGAAACTTATAGACATCTGGCTACACCCAGAAAAACTATTGTATTTCAATCAAATAAAAAAGTTATTCAATTGAAAGAAATAATTATTTCAACGTTTCAGGTAGTTTTTCTACAATAAGAGTAAATTTTATTGTGTCCAAAGAAAAATTACTTCATTCGGAGTAACAGCAAAAACCAATGTATATAACTAAAATGTATATTTTTATATCATTCTGGTAAACTATTTTTATTTTAATTTAAGAAAAGTTTACCAAAATTTAGGAAATCTATATTAATAAAACAAAACGTGTTCTTTTCTCTTGCACTAACACAGATTTTTATGATACTGGTATCAAATGATTCGTATTAATCTGATGTAGTGCGTGCTATATTTAGTTTTTATAATTTTAGAACGAAAAACGCTAGAAAAACGTAAAAACTAAATTACAACAAACATATGAAAAGAGTACTGCAGTTGACTGCGCTCACAGTGGTCAGTGTAGTGCATCATACTCTCGCAGAAAGAACAACCGAAGAACAACAACAATTCTGCGGCATGAGGTTTTATTGTTGTAGCTGTTTTGGCACAGCAAACAGAGAGGGGAAAAACAGTAGACACCACGAAAAAGAGTTTCATTATTTGGTTCACAAAATACATTAAAAATTGATAAGTTAAATGGAAAAGAAATATATAATATTACATCGCAATAATAGCTGCGTTCCCGTGGTACTTGAACCAGATCTGTTTCACGGGAACGCCATCGGTTCTGTTTTAATAAATTTGGCAGCACTGTTTTCTTCTGCCTCTTTTTTTCAACAGAAATTCTTCTTCTTATTAAGTGATATTCACAATAGCATAATATCACCACAAATAAATTTACTTTTGATACGTACAGTACCAGATCAGTAATTGATCCAAAAACATACCTGGTTCTAATTGTTTGTTTATGTTTTGTATATGAAAATGATCTACGGATCCGGATCAAATACCACGGGAACGCAGCTATTATAACAAACAACGATAACAACAATTTAATCTAAAATTAAAAGAAATATTGAAGTTTGTAGGAAAAATAGAAATCCGATTAAAAAATAAAAAAATATATAAAATTTTAATGTAAAAGTAATTCTATTAGATACTGTCGTGTGATTTCTTTTAAAATAAATAATTCAGCTAACATTTTGAAATGAATCCAAAAAAAAAATCAAGTAATCTGACCTAAGTTATTGCGAGTCAAACGGGAATAATATAAATATGTACCTAATTGAAATTCCTTGGTTTTTATAATTAAATAAAAATATATATATTATATGAAAAACTCTATAAAACTATTCTTCCTCTAATACAAAAGGCCCCGACAATAAATTCAAATTGGTAAATGTCAAGTTTAAAATATTAAAAAGGTGAGATTAGCTTTATAAATGTTTTAAATAATAACCAAAAAACTGTAGACATTATCAAAATACTGCGTTTTATTTCGATAGACCAGAATATCGCAGTACGACAATAGATACCATAATCGTACAATGATGTCGGATTTTAAAAAATGGTCCGTAATATCTTTTGTATTGTTAGATCATACAATTGGCCGTTTACAAAAATTAGTACAGCCAACACAGATGTTTTCAATGGTCGATATTTAATACAAACCATTACCACTACCGGAGAATTTGGGCAAGTATGTATAGTAAATACTGAAATTAAGCATAGAATTAACGAGACTAATATACTTCATCTCTTGACTGATTTAATATCTATTATCGAATTAAATCAATATTTCCTAAACATTTATTATATTAATAATAATAGTTTGGCGCTACAGTCCTGTATAGAACTTCGGTCGAGCTCTCTCACCATTTTGAGCTGTGCGTGTTATATTTGTAGTCAAAGTGGTGGGACCTACAGTTTATTGCCGAATTCGAACGGCGGGTGAGAGCTTTTCATAGGCAATGTTTTACTCTCTTAGGTTTGCCATTTACTGTCGAGAGGTAGAGCGGTATAGAAAAATGTTTCTATGAAAAGATGTTGTTAGCCCCAGTCCAGGCTTAAATCGGGGACCTTTCGGCTCGCAGTCCAACGTGGTTAGTGCATTAAATATTTTCGTATAAACCATGTTTCTCTTCTATATTTAGAAACACATTTTCAGCTAGCTGGATAGTTTTTACTAGTACTTTCTAAAATTTCAAACAATGTTACTCTCAAACTGTTTTATTCCAACAAAGCGTTCATACTGTTTTATTCATACGTTTGAATTTTTTACATTCAATGGAATGTTCTAAATATAATCCACAGGTTGTAATTCAGAAAACAATTTGTATATTAGCCTAATAACAAATGATAGTACCGAGCAGGAAATGGAATCATTAACGACAATGTCATCAATGATGAATCGGGGACATTGGAAAATTTGTCATTGATGAATATGTCTAAAACAATTTCATAAAAGATATTGCATTAATGATGTCGTACACTATATGTCATATATACATATATCAATGACATTGTGAAAATCCGTCATTGATAAAAATTAAAATTCAAGTGACCTGCCCCTAAAAGTATGCAGCATTTACGTTGTGAAATGCAATGTGAAATGCATACAACATACGTCTAGGGACAGCATTTACGCGAAAAACTGAAATTTTGTGTTCGATGTCACAGTGCCATTCATAGGCCCAATTTGAGGAACCAATTTTTATAAAAGTGCGATAATAAGCTGTAGTAATGTTGATAGATGATGCCCATTAGTGAATTACGTTATTGACATTAGCAAGTACAAATACCATTCCAACCGAGAACAGAAGAAAATAATAAAATTCAAATAATAAATAAAATAAGATAAATAAAAAAAAATAAAAACCAGTTGGGAAGGTAAGATCACATGGGAAATTTTAAAGTAGGTGTTATTATGATAGTTAGGATTAGCAAAATTATAGTCGGTCTAAGCCGACATATGTGTGATTACCATTAAAAGTGGTATATAGGTCTCCAGGATATACGAATCCCGAAAATAACTACAAACTATCTATAGCTGAAGTATTTCCATTCATTTGATACCCATATTTACAAATGGGTAGGTGTACCGAATTTCGATTTTTTTGTTGAACCACAAGTCGTTTCGCCGGAAACCATATTTTTCATGTATTTGAGCATGAGTCAATATATATTTTACCAAAAAAAATTTACCTAAGCACGTATACAGTAAAACTGATCTGTAGATGCAAATTTAATATGAGGTATTTGAACATAAGTGGTCGGTTCTCAGGACGCCATAAACCGATCATGCCAATTTTCTTGTTCAGCCAGCTCAGATATATAAGTAATCTAAATCTAAAGTTTCATTGCTCTAGCTCTTCTAATTTTTATGTAATCGTGATTTCAACAGACAGACAGACGGACAGGCAAACATCGCTAAATCGACTCAGGAGATCATGCTGATCAAGAATATATATACTTTTCCATACCGGAGATGCATCCTTCTGGGTGTTACAAACGGCGTACCAAACTGAATATACCCTTTCACTCTTAGTGTAGGGTATAAACATGTAAATTAAAAAATAAATAAAATAATAAAAAAAATATTTTTTACAAAAAAAAAATATGAATGACAATCATTTGTGACTTCCTTAATAAATGACATGCAGGACATCGTTAATGCTACATCATGCATGAATAGGAGGGCATTTGTATGAAAATGTCTTCAATGCTTTGCAGGGCGAAAATGCAATCGGTCATCTATGTTTCTGACCTGACGTAGGGGAATCGTTGAGAAATCATTGGAGACTTTTCCAGCTGGGTAATGTTGGTATATCGTGGATGTTTACTGAGTGGAGGATTTTCTCAGACAGAGGAAAAAAGAAGACAAATCAAAATAAAAATGTATTAAGTAAAAATAAATTAAAAATAAAAAAATAATAATTAAGATTAAGAAAATAATACAAATAAATTTTAAATATATATATTTTATTGTTACTTAAAAAATTGCACCATATTTCATTTATTATTTAAATTATAATTTGTTCTTTTAAAATTGTATTAACTTTTTTTTTTTAATCGGAGAATATATTTTCTATAAATTATATAAAAACTTAAGTTTGAAGAAAATCATTACATAAAACGAGGTAACATTTTCTTTAATTTGAAGAAATCCTGAGAAATAATTATTACTAATTTTAAATAAATTTATGTTTTTGAATTAGAGAAAAGTTTCTATGGAGCTAAATCATTGCCAATTTTATTCAATTCTAGTACAAATTTACATGATATAAATACATTTTTTTTTTGGATGTATGGTCTGCATAACAGAAATCATTTTATTATTTATTATTATAATCATAATGCAAAAAAAACTATTTAAAAAAAAATCAATATTTTTCGAGTTTGAATTCAAATATCTTAAAAATCTATCAGAATAATGGTATATTGTAATTAGACTTGACAATTGATAGAAAAATTTCGGTAACAGTTTTTTTGGAAATTAGTTGTGTAAGGGAGTATATTTTTTAATTATAAAAAATGAATGAAAAGGTCCTAAAATTTCGAGAGCAATTTTCTTAAAAATCAAAAATCGCGATTATATGGAATTGATGTATGAGATGTCCACATCCAGAAAAAAATACTATATACATTTTTTTTTTACTATTAAAAATAGTCATCAGGAGAAATTATTATTTTAATCGGAAAATACCATTAAATACCATTACATTGCCATTGAGTTTATATAAAAAGATTTATTTTTTGTATACTATTGTCCTATTGACCAATTTTAATAGGATTTGAGGACATTTTTTTCTGTGTGCATGGCAAAAACTTTTTCTCATTTTGCATATTTTTTATAAACTTTAAAAACTGTTTTATAAAAATGAATTTGGTAAATTTTATTTTTCAATTTAATATATTTTTTCATAGTGTACTTGTGAACAGTACCAATTTAAATGACACACACACACTATTCTATGCATGCCAACACTCTATGAATATAAATCAATATGGCTGATGTTCTTCCTTCCGGTTTGCAGTGTTGCTTGGCCAGTTGTCTTTCTTTAAGCCTTGGCAACTTTGTGGAGGCTGCCATTACGACAAAAGCAACAACAACAATAAGAGTAGCAACCACAGTAACAACAACAACAAAAATCGTATGACATTTTAGTATATTAATTAAGCAATTTTCTATTTTTCACATACCTAGCAGTACAGCCTAAAACTATGCTACATAGAATAAAATCATACAAAACAATTGCCATTCGTCAAAGCTCACATGTCTCTCGTCTCATGTTGTTGTTTTTATTGTTGTTTCTGGTTTATTATACAAACAGATTCTCTAAAGAGGCAACATGTAAAGCCCACCCTGCCAATGCCGTTGCATAGCCACAGGCGCTTCCGTCGCCACAAAGCCATGACCCCCATAAATATGCTACAAAATCATCATCGTCGAAGTCGTCGTCATCGTCATAACACAGCCAGAGCAGAAACAACTCTGTCAATAGCCCACAGAAAGCTGCCGAAAATCAATGCGGATCCTGCTGATGCCAATGCTCCTGTTGTTCCTGCTGCTGCTGCTCCTTTCATTCGTATGCGCTGCACGTTTGCTGCTTATCTGCTTACTTTGTGGCTGCCAAACGAATGCATTCCGGGCAGGTCCGGGCGCAAGGTAGTCTCAGTCAACCAGCATCGGGCGGTCTACGACAGGCAGCCTGCTAAGTTGCTAAGACAACAGTGATGCGTGCTACAGGGTGCCATGTGTCGGGTGCCATGGTTGGGGTGCCGTGGGGTGCGTTTGTGTTTCTCGTTACTGGCCAGAGGATATGTTAGCAAAACGCTGGTGGAAACCTTTGTGGAATTACAAATAGGTCTTCTTTTGTTTTTCCTCTTTTCTTCCTTCTTCCTACTTCTATTCTTCTATTATTGTTGTTTTGTTTAAATACATCGAGGAAACCTCAGCAACAAACGATGACAGCAAAAAAAAACACTTGCAGCAACAACATATACTCCAAAGTCAACAACATGTGCTCGTTGCATGATCTTTCATATTACGAGTCTCTTTGCAAGATTTTGCAAATGTGCGGAGTGCTCCAGACAAAATGCAGCAGGGTATTAAATTTCGATTTCAATGCTATTGCATATTATGTGTAATATTCATTATTTAATATGTACCTACTAATGATCCATATCTGAAAACCTT
Source organism: Dryomyza anilis (assembly GCA_951804985.1). Classification (NCBI taxonomy): domain Eukaryota; kingdom Metazoa; phylum Arthropoda; class Insecta; order Diptera; family Dryomyzidae; genus Dryomyza; species Dryomyza anilis. The sequence goes on from OX638131.1 coordinate 81,670,044, forward strand.
TATTTTTTCGAGTTAGAACTAATATTTTGGCATTTTTGTAAATAGCAATAACTATGAAAGATATGAATTTCAAAAATGTCTCAATTTATAAATAGTACCTGAATTAAAACTATTTTTAGCTTCTGAAATTGTTTTAACTGTTATTTAAAATTGATATTAAACAAAAAAATTAAATTAAACCAATACGGAAGATTAAATCACATGGGAAGTTTTGAGGTAGGGACAGGCGGACATCACTAAATTTACGCAGCGATATCCTCTGAAGGTGATTCTGATCAAGAATATATAAAAACAGACCATCTTCTGGGAGTTACTAACGGAGAATGGAGTTTATTATACCATTTAACTTTGAAATCAGAGTAAAAAAAAAATTTAGGGCTTTAAAAATGTATCATTTAAATGAAAATAATATCGCTCATTTACTACAAGACTCATTTACTCATAACTCTTTTCAATTCACTCTCACCTTGCATATGTAATGTATGCAGTGTTGCCATATGGAAAGGTGGAATGGTATCCAGTTTTTACATAAAAAAATCAAGTTATTTTTTCTATTTTATCCAGGCTTTTATGTTTTTATTATTAAAACATTGCTAACTATTTTAATGAATCAAATTAAAAATGGGCAAGTGAGTGAGTTTCGACTCATACTCACTCACGCTCACGAAAGAATTTTTCTAATCACGCACACTCACTCACGACCTTTTTTGCTCTACTCACAATCACGTGAGTAAAATTAAGATTCATCACGCTGAATCACGTGTTTTTTTTTGCTTTTGTTTTCAGAATACATAAATATACATATTTCATTTGTATATGTTGGTGAGATTGGTCGACCGAGCGTGCCACCTCTAAACAACCTACATATTTCAAACGCAATAATGATGTAATGATGTTAGGGATCTCAATTTTTAACGGAGGTGGAAATGTGAAAGACCTTCGATGTACTGTTCATATAAAAATGTTAAAATTGATTCGAAGAATAACTCTCCGGTGAAGAATTCGTTTAAAATCTTTGAGAATTGTCCCTGGAAAAATTATCTCTGGAAAAGAATTATCAATAAAAAAAATAGTCCGGTGTTGTATTTACCAGGGATGAATTGACTTTGCGAACAACTGGTTTTGAAGCGACTTTTTTTGTTTACTACATTTATAACTCGAATAAAAACGAGACCCCACACGAACTTATGGAACAAACTAAACTTAATAAAGAAAAGGAAGTCAAAACAGAGTTATCATGTATAGTTGAAATTAAAAATTTAACTTTTTACAAAACTGGGTATATAGAAAAAAAATGCGTTCTATGTCCATTTCCATAAACGGTTGTATAAAACCAAGCAAAAACTATTGAACTAAATTGACTAGCCCATACTAAGTACGGCCGGTTTGCAGGGGGTTAGATCAATTGTTGACTGAACCTTGTAACTTATTATGAGTTGAACAAGTGGTGGGTATTTGACGGTCGGTTATCAAGGGTTTGATTTATTATAGTTCTGAGTAGGCAGCCGCCTTCCCAAAGCCTTCTGAGTTTAAGGCATTAGAAAAATCGCAAAAAATTAAAAGTGAGATATTTTTATTTTATGAAATATTCGACTCACTCACTCACACTAACTCATGGAAAAATTGTACTCACGCACACTCACTCACGGTCTTTTTTGGTCTACTCACACTCACTCACAATCACGTGAGCAAAATTAGGATTTAATCACAATCACGCGTGATCACGCGTGAATCACGCCCATCTCTAAATCAAATACACAAAATAATGATTTTTTTTAACAAAAAAGCGATGAATGTTTTTTTGCTGATTTATCGATTCCTAAAGCAACAGCAAATGTAGATAATTCGCTTGTTCTGATTTTGGCAGGATTCTCAGTTTTTCTATTACACTGAACCACAATTTGTAAATGTTACTTTTTGACAATATTCTGTAATTTTTTTTAGTTAAAATTGACATGTAGTTTGTGAAATCTACAATATTTATTGATTTTTGTGGGATTAGAATATTTAACGATGCAGTTTTCGTTTTAACTGAACAAAAAGGACTTCATAAAATTAATTTCGTTAAAATTAAAACAATTTTTTATTCAATTGAAGAAATTTGTTGATAAACCAATTTATTTTAAAATTCGCTGTATTTTTAGTTAAAAATTAAATTTTTGTCGAAAATTACAAATTGTTGGAACAAAAATAATTTGTGATAATGTCTCCCACCGAAGCGGTCATAATCCAAAATTTGACTCAAAAAGTAACATTACTCAATATGGTGTAATATATACACCCAGAAAAAAATACCCTCAAATCCCATTAAAATTTGTCAATAGGACAATTATTGATTTAATGGTATACAAAAAATAAATCTTTTCATATAAACTCAATGGAAATGTCATGGTATTTTCTAGTATTTAATAGTATTTTCCGATTAAAATTATAATTTATCCTATTGACTATTATTAATAGTAAAAAACTATTATTTATATAGTATTTTTTTCTGGGTGTAGTAATATGGAATTTAGGATTATCTTCGCTTCGGACTGGACAATATGAGATTATGTGCCTTAGAGTAGGGTAAGGTAGGTCCGCGCATTTTTTAAAATTTTAATGGATACTGCGTTGATAGGGCATATTTTAAAAAAGAACTGATATTCAAAATGTTGATAATTTTGATAGTTAGTTTGGAATATGCTTCATAAAACCATAAATCAGTTTCATATTTATCATTAGATTCGAAATGTTAAAAAAAACATGTTTTTTTTTTAGGTGAATTTTTTTTTCGCCAAAAAACAGTTTTTTTTATTCTGAAAATGACAGGTTTTTCAAAAAATATCTGGCAACACTGTATGTATCGGACATATGAAATGCGGTAACGGCATAATATCTTCTCAAGCGGTGAGTATACAAGATATGAATACGAATTTTGTACACAAGATGAAACATGATATAACGGATATTTCGGCAACATTAACGCTTTGCCGTTTTTTGAGTTAAGACACTCTTGTAGTAAATGAGCAACATGTACAATATTACAAATAACTTAGTAGAAAAAACCCTGGTAGATATCTTCACGATACACAATCTGGAAATCTTTCAATCGAGCAGATGAAGAAACCTTATTAATAAAACATACTGCGTGGTCGGTATACTCGTCAGAATGCTATGAAATTTTGTTTCAGTATGGTTTAGCCAAAAAGTAGTTCCAAATTTGTACATGAGTCAAATCCGTCTACGGACTCGCCCGTCTCCCATACAAGTCTCTTATATACAACTTTTAATGAACCTCGTAAAGTATTAAGAATATAGTTATAAAATGTAGGACGTATAGCGTCGGTAGCTCCATTGGTTAGTGCGTTGGACTACGAGTGACCAGTTGCTGGTACCTATGACAACAAGCCGAAAGGTTCTGGGTTTGATTCCAGGAACTGTCCATAATTTTTTTTATCGAAAACATTTTTCTATTCAAGACTACCTCTCGCTAGTCACTCTGATGGTTATTCCCGCACATGAAAAAGCCCTCAACCAATCGTGTGGATTCGGCATTAAGCTATTGATATCACCACTCTGAGTACAAATATAACACGAATAAATATTTTCATATTGTTCCCTTGGTGTAATTATTAAACATAAACATGTTCTTAAACCTATAGAATTATTATTTTAGTACGAAAAAGTGTTTATACAATAATTTACTGCATCACTATAAAAATTCATTTTTCTTCTAGACATTCATTGCAATTAAATAGTTTCGTATAATTTTATTGCATTATAATTTCAAATGAATATGCATCAAAAAGTATTCTTTGCTAGACTTTGCACTCGGCACATAATCTCGGTGCTTCCGCCGCACAAATGTCAAAGTCATTTAAGCTGCCCTCGAGGTATTAAACATGGCACTGGCGGCTACGGCATTTGCTCCAACTTCACTGCAATAAAACGTGACTGCGCACACAAATGGTATTAGCAGTTAAGACGGTATACAATATATGGAACATTCGCTTATGTGTCGAGTTCCCATCGCGTCGCCCACTTTAACACACGCGTCGGCCTTTTAAGTGGTCCTTTTGACGGTAAATATTTATATAGGTTTTCTTTTTAATGTTAAATTAGTGAAATAAATTTGCTGTAATATAGGTGAATTTAATTAGGATTTCTGTTGTAATAGTTAAATATAAGTACTGCGAATGGAGCAAAACATATGGCTCATACTAATATCTTATTTTAGAATATTTTTTTTTTGTTTTAGTTTTTCTATGTTCTACTTAAAAGTATCTAAGAATATTTAATAAAACAAATATACTGTTTATAGATTGAAATTAATAATGGTGTACCTACATTTCAAATTCATAGAACTACAATTTAAATTCGAAATAGATAATGTGAAGTCAGAAAATAATGATCCACCAAACAATAGTATATTCTAATTATATTTTGAAAGCAGCAATTTATAGTAGGGAGGGACAAATTGATATCGGATTTAGATAATTTTAATTCTAAATAATTTAATTTAAAAACATGCTGATTCGTCAAATTCTTAAATATAATTCCTAAACTAATGATTCTAGAAGGAACAAACTAAATCAAAACAGCCAAATAGAATTTAGAAAGATACTGAAAAGTATATCTGGCAAAAGAGTTCTTACTGTTGGTTGCCTTGTGCACTGATGTCGCAGGCTTCGCGATTTTTTTACCAGTCAGAGACGTAGGGTTTTCTAAACCGTAGAACACCTCGGTGTCACTGTTTAGGCACCGAATCCACCGTCTACTTTATTGTAACGCATCGAACTGTGCCCGGAATCACTTGTTCATTTCCCCTCTTGATATTCTGCACATCTGATGACTTCTGACAGTGCCAATGGATTTATATCAAATGTCCTTACCTTTTGTTATTGTTTTTATCATCTTCGTAATAATTAAAAACCAGTTGGGAAGGTTAGATCACATGGGAAATTTTAAAGTAGGTTTTATTATGATAGTTAGGATTATCAAAATTAAAGTCGGTCTAAGCCGACTATAAATACCTTACACATATGTGTGGTTACCACTCAAAGTGGTATATAGGTCACCAGGGTATACGAATCCTGAAAATAACTACAAACTTTCCATCCCTGAAGAATTTCCATTCATTAGATACCCATATTTACAAATGGGTATGTGTACCTAATTTCGATTTTTTTTTTTTAGAACCACAACTCGTTTCGCAGGAAAACATTATTTTCATGTATTTCAGCATGATATCAATATATATTTGATCAAAAAAGTATACCTAAGCACGTATACAGTAAAATTGATCTGTAGATGTAAATATTATATGTGGTATTTGAACATAAGTGGTCGGTTCTCAGGTCACAATAGATCGATCATGCGAATTTTCTTGTTCAGACAGCTTAGATATATAAGTAATCTAAATCTTAAGTTTAATTGCTCTAGCTCTGCTGCTTTTACCGTAATCGTGATTTCAACAGACAGAAGGACGGACAGACAGACAGACAGACAGACAGACAGACAGACAGACAGACAGACAGACAGACAGACGGACAGACGGACATCGCTAAATCGACTCAGGAGGTCATGCTGATCAGGAATATATATACTTTTCCATACCGGAGATGCTTTCTTCAGGGTGTTACAAACGGCGTTATGGGATTTGTGTAAAAAATGTGGTTATTTATTCGTGACATATTTCATCCATCGTACGATCTCCGTGGGAATTTTTACTAAAGTTCGGCAAAAGGAATATCCAGTGGGTACATGTTTCTCCATTGTGAATTACATGTTCCTTCGTCGCTTGATATCTTGATGATTCGCCGTCGAATTCTCCTTCCCCTTCGTCAATGGCGATTCTTCGCTACATACAGCCTTCGGTCGACCTCTGAAGCTGAGCAGAGGTTGATTATCTACTTCATACTGTTGTTTAACTTATGTACACACAGAATAATCATCTTTTGGTATGAGGTTGGAAGAATCAAAATGTTAGTTGTACCAACTAACTTCATTCGGTTAAATCGAATGGTTTACAAATTTGCTGGCGGAACTGCCAATTAGCCTATACACATGAAACATTAGTCTATACACACTCCTAATGGTTTTAAATCTGACCTAAATTGTTCTAAAACAGTTTAAAATTGGTTGGAGAACTAACTACAACTCTTTTTTATTTTGATAATAACAACCGACTAAGCGGTTGAGAGAACCGTATAAGTTGGTTGGTCAGAGAGTTGGTTGGCGCAACAAATCTCTGCTCTGTGTGTACTGATGTTGTCGGTCTCACTGCTACTACGGCTAGAGCGACCTTTTTCCCGCTGGGAGACGTAGATTTTCTTCGCTGCAAAACTACTCGTGTTTGTGTTACTGTTCGTAACCTTAACCGGCTTTTGTGGGAACCAGTGAGATCTGCCACCCCGTCTGAGGAACCACTGAGATGTAAGTAGTGTTTTTTTTCCGGCTGGGAGGCCCTGGTATGAATTCTTTGGTCCATCCATTATGTTCCTTCCTTCCATTCATTTATTTTCTGTGAAATTGAGGTTACAACTCCTGTGTTTTTGAAGTTTAACATAACATCTTGTTACCCATTATATTTCCTTAGTTTTGCAGTTATCATTGCTTTAGAGTTAACTTGCTGTGGTACCGATGTGGAACGTTTCCAACATGGTATAGTAGTGCTGATTCCAGTCCACCTATCTATATATTTTTTTGTAGTTTACTCGGTTCTGAACAGAACCACGCTTTACAGATAGAATTCATTCTCAGTCGCACGATATATTTGTGGAACATCTCCCTGTGTCTGTTTTTCCAGAAATTTTTTATATTGGCAAATTCAAAACAAACATCCGCCGACACTACTCCATCTTTCCTCACTCCCTCTAACATATAATACTTTTTTACGATCAACACTTTGCATTGTAATTTGTAAAAAAAGTGTTTAGGTTAAAATTTTCTCAATTAGAATGTATAAAACGTTATTTTTCTTTAAAAACCTCACACATTTGAACCCGAATACTGTTGTAATAAAAGTGCTATTGAAGGTTATTTAACATTTCAAATTCGTAATTACAAAATAGTTTTAAGTACATGATTTCTGCTTTCAACTTTCAACTAAAGCAAGGTGTTTGTTTAAAATGCACAAATAACAAAAGCAGTAATTATCACACATGATATACGAAAATATCGTCTACTATAAAATGAAATAATTGTCATAAAACAATGTTTGTACATTTTGACAGATATTCAATGAAGTGGTTGATTGCGTTTGGTAAATGAAAATTAAATTTCAAATACGTAATTTAAATCTCAGTCAAATCCTGCCTCAAGTGCGTAAACAACCAATAAGCTCTGAACTACTTTGTTGCATATCAAATACGATGATGTTGTTAAATGCTGATGACGATGATGATGATGATGATAATGTCGGCCATGATGTTGACGATAATTTTTAATATTCCGAACGTATGTCGGATTTACTGTGTATCTCGAAGGCACTTGACAAATATTAGGTTTTGCTTGTTGGGAATTATTCAAAATTTATAAACATAGACCATGAATAAATTGTTTATTTTCAGAGGACAACAATATGAGGAAAGACATATAAGCACTACTAATAATAATGGTAGCCATTCAAAGTGGACAATGGTCAAACTCAACACAAGAGAGACGGACGCATAATAGGACGACAGGATGTGGCCAGTCCAGAAGCCTATAATGCGAGACCTAAAGGGTTCGAGTTCAGCATTTGAACTACGTAGTTATTTGTGTATAAATATAGTAGAGTCAGTTATTTGCATTTTATTTGTTTGGTTTAAATGAAAACATAAACATTATTGTTTATATGCATAGCAAATAAAAGTAAAAGGTTTTTGTATTTTATTAAATTTAATAAAAGACCTGCAACTTATTTAATCTTTAATTAACTTGATACACAATGTAGTCTGTATTTTCGTTAAATTCTCACAGTTGCTTTCAGTCAACATCATTAAAATGTTTTTGCGTGCTTCAGTTGGTCCATTAAGTGATCATTATCTGGCACTTTCCGGCCAGATTGCAAATGACTCTGAAGCGTATGGCTCAAATGCCAATGAGTCTCAAAAAGAAAAGGATGATGATCTAGATTCAACTCTGTCAACTTAAAATGTAATTTTATGACTTTAATTATCCGACGTTTGAGGAAAGCTGACCGAATCTGTGTACATAGCGCAAAGGGCTTTGAGGATTCGACACGGTGGTGGTTCGCATTTATTTAATTGGTTCTTTAGAAAATGTTTGTGTGCAAACCATTCTGTGCGCAAAATATTACTAAAATTGTGGTTTATAGTTAAAACAGAATTAAAAGGTGTGTCAATAAAATTGAATTTAAACCCTTTTAACCAGAGGTACATTTAGAAAAAAATATATTAGATACTTTTCTAATACTGATCTAAACATCTCTCTATTCTAAACAAAATAATAACTTTATTTTGATGTTGACACTCGATCGAACCCGGTACTTTTCGGTTCGTAGTCCAACGAACTAACCATTCTAGCCACCGACGCTTTTAAAATATGTTAATATTATAGATATTTAATTAAATGGGTGAATATTACAAAATATTAATAAATTATTTTTAAAAAAATGTTAATGTTGCAGGTAATATTAAACAAAGACGAAAGCCACTGATATATAATAATCCGGAGACTACTCTTTTCATGACAATTCTTTCCCAACAAATATTTAGGAATATTTATGATATATTTTATTTTGCTCTGTGAAGAATTTAATAATAAAACTAGCGGAAAGTTCCGTAAAAGAAATAATTTTCTCGGTGGCGAATTATCCGAGGATTAAGTGTTTGGCAAAGAATTGTCTTGACGTAGAATCGTCCGGTTATGAATTGTCCGGGTAAGAATTGGCACGACGTAGAATTGACGGAGATGAATTGTCAGAGAAAGAAGTGTAGACACTATAAAATAAAATGTAAATACTACTTAAGTCAAGAATAGAGATATTTCTAACAATGTTTTAACAATATACATTTTTATTTTAAGAATATTTTTTTCTGAGTGTAGGGTTACGGAAAATTTCGTTCCAAATTTCGGAAAAATTCTCTTTCAAGACAATTCTTCCTAAAAACTATTGAGGAATAAAAAAATTGTTAAAAAATTGTCTTTTCTTAGATAAAAATTCTCCTAATTTTTCCGGGAAAGAATTTTCTCGGGGATAAATTGACGTAGAGAAATTCTCCCCAAAAAGTGCTGACACCATTTAATAATGGGTAATAGGAATTGAGAGAAAGAATTTTCTTGGATAAAAATTCTCCTAATTTTTTGGAAATAATTTATCCTGGAAAGAATTTCCTCGGGGATAAATTGACAGAGAGAAATTCTCCCCAAAAAGTGCTGACACTCTATAATAATGGGTAATATGAATTGAGCATTAATGGTGACCTCATCAAATAATATGTAATAAATTATATTACGTCTTTCCAATTGTCTCGGGGAAGAATCGTTGGGAAGTTCAAATTCGAATTTAAATTATATTGGAGAAGAGTGGTCTAGGATAGAATTGGCTGGAGAAATTGTGCTGGGGAATGAATTATTTTGCGGTAGAATCGTCCGGTGATGAATTGTCTGGATAATATTGTCTTGGAAAAGAATCGTCCTGGGATGTATTGTATTGTGGCAACACATTTCTTGGGAAAGAATCGTCTGGTGATGAATTGTTTAGGGAAAGAATTGTCGGGAAAAACAGTATTTTTCCATGTGTGTGGCATAAAAAAGTAACGTGGTTTAATGATATGTTGTATTGCAATTGGAAACTTGATAAAAAACTTTAAATATAAATTCTTTTATAAATTTTATGGTTCCATTAATATTTTAAATATCAAAATTGTGTAATATTTTTTTAAAGAACTTATTGTATTTTTAACATAATTTAAGTAAACTTATGAGTTTGTCAATTTATAAGACTTTTCCATTTTAAATTTAGAATTTTATTAAATTGTTTCTATAATATTAATGAATAAATTTACTAAAACAGAACAGTTTTGACAAAAATGTATTTGGTAATATTTAGCCTAAATGTCAAATACTATTTTCTAGGTTCTACTACTCGGTAAACATTTTAGACACTATTGTTTATTACATTTAAAATTTACAAAACTCATACCGTCCTGCACTTGCACTTCGAGTTCCTCCCATCTTATTAAAATGTATCTATGTAATTTGTGCAAATTCTGATTTGTCTGCCTGGCCTTTTCAAGCAGACTTTTGCGCCAACAGTCAGACGCAACGAACGACAACACAAAATCATTTGATTTTCCAACTGTGGCCACTAGATGGCATGCCACAGAGCGCCACTTAACAACGTTACACGCGGGGTGTCACTCGACTGCCTCCGCGTCAGTCAGTTCATGCGGCTCATTATTACATGAGGCTAATTAATTTCATTATGCAAGCAGGTCCAGAAAGGATCCAAAGTCGACTGATGGACGTGGTAAAAAGCGGTCGGTGGAGATGGAAGAAAATGCGGTGGATACTTTTGTAGGTTGTGCCAAGTGCGCCGAGGTGTTAAGCCAACTATGCTGTAGTATTTTCCGAGTGGTCGTCGCGTGGGTGCGCGCCGTAAAATATGCGGCATATATTTGCATAGTTTATGTAGTATAGTTGGTCCTGGTAGCACGAGAAGTAGATGCAGACTAGATGCAGAAGAGTGTATTAAAGCGATTAAGAGTTGACATTATTAAATGGTGCCCGAAGAAGGGCAGCGAAGTGAAAAATATATGTTGCATAATAGGAAATAATGATGGGGGTCTTAATAGAGGCCAGATGGCTGCTAACTAAGTGCGAAATTTGTAGTTGGATTTTTGTGAATAATTTGCAGGCATTAAACGGATGCAAAAGACACGAAAACTTTGAAATAAAAAAATAAACTCTAAGGATGGTTAGGTCACATAAGAAATTATGAAGTTGGTACATTTTGATAGTAGGAGTAATGAAAATTTCGAGATTTGTGAAATTTCGAGATTTTAGTCAGTCTAAAATGACTTTAAATACCATACGCCGATAAAATTACTGTAGTAAATTATATACAATTAATGACTACTGTTTTATGAAAAAATGTAGGTCTACTACATTTTGTTAATTTTTAAATACATTTGTTGTTATTTGACTTAACGTATGGATACACTAAGAACGTATTCCGAAAGCTCGTGTAGGTATAACTGAATTCGTTGGCTATATATTGCAGAAATTGGTCTTTCATACACAGGATCAGACGGACGACTGCGAAAGTGAGAAGTTATAAAAAAGAGTCCAGAGATAAAGGTTAACCTTTTCGCAGGTCCCTGAATAAATCAGTGAAATACCAAAAATTAAAGAAAACAAACAAAAAAGGTTTTGGTCCAAGAGAAACCTTTATATTTGAAACGAGTTGGGAAAGTTAGGTCACATGGGTAAGTTCGGTCACATGGGGCGGATTTTTATAGTCGGTCGGGCCCGACTATGGAATACCCTACACCTTTGGTGGGGATATTAATGTGGGATATTTAATTGCATACCTTAATTTTAAAGTTTTTAATTATGCTGAACCTCCCCACCCTCTGAATATTATTCATATATCAGAAATGTACGTCTTATATCCCCATAAATTAAAAAATTTATATAAAAAAAATTTATACAGACAGACAGACAGACAGACAGACGGACATGGCTAAACGGATTCGGGTAGTGATGCTGATCAAGAATATATATACTTTTCCATACCGGACACGCCTCCTAAGGGGCGTTACAATAAATGCACAAAGTTAATATACCCTGTACCTCATAGGTGTAGGGTATAAAAATGTATTTGACAAGAATATTCGAAAAAATCAAAAAAAAATATATTTTTGGGCGACAAAAACAACGCAATAGTCGAAATCACCATTTTCAAAAAAAAAATCGATAAAAACTAAAATGTTCGAAAACAAACAACGCAATAGTCGAAAAGAGAAATTTCGAAAAAAATTGAGAAAAAATGTATTTGAATTGAGAAAAATATATATTCAACAAAATAAAACAATGTTCGAAAAATTTCGAAATAAAAATTTAGGCGACAAAACAACGCAATGGGTGACAGAACCATTTTCAAAAAAAAATATAAAATTTAAAATACGATTCACCTGATATATTGGACGCACTTGGGTGCTTCTGTAATCCCACTGAAACAGATTTAATTCTTAGTTTTTATTTATAAAAACATCTCTTCTCTACACATCCAATAATCTCGCCTGAATGCCGAAAATCCACATTTTTCTGTTTTGTTATCATTTTCTATGAATTCCCTTTAAACGAGACTAATTAAATTTTCGGTCTAATAACAACCATTAACCAAAGACCTTTAAAATAAAGGTTATCATATAACTCTCAAACAAAGACCTTTATTGTTTAAAATAAAAAGTATCTCTCAACCAAAAACGATTCATTTTATAAATACAAAATATATCTCAACCAAAGAGCTTTATATTTTTTGAAAAATAATATCTCTCAGTGCAAAATCAAATGTATATAAAGGTTAATAGGTAATAACACAGTGCACTATGGGACAGAAGCTTAGTCTAGCTCGCCAAAATTGCAGAAAGTTTAAAAATATGTCATTTTATTAAAAATGTATGAGAACCTAGAGAACAAACAAAAAATGATACACCCTAGTAAAAAAATCCTTCTGTAAGCTGGCTTAGAGTCAAAAAATTGAAACAAGTGTTTTTAAAAAAATAAAAATGGGTTACATTAAAACTGTCATATCCCTTTAATATATACTCCACATCAAGAGTGTTAGTTTTATATTATTGGGAATTGAGATCCTACGAAAAACTTTGGTATTTAGCAGTTTCATATAAAATAAAAAAAATACTTTGCAGTGCTCAGTATTTGAGAAACTATAGCTCGTACGGCTTTGACATATTTGTCCACTTTTTATGTTTTTTTTTATGCTGAATATTTTTTCCATGGACAATATGATACATTTGCAACTCCTTAATATAAAATTGGTCGATTATGTAGATTGATCTTTTGAAAATCATTAATATTGATTATAAAGGACGAGATAGAAAATTAATGTGTACTAAAGATATGAAGCCTTGGATAGTGTCTACATTTGGTTGTCAGACAACAAATCCATAACTACTACAGTTTTCTCAATAAACCAACGGTAATATTGCGGTCTGTAATAGGTGTGTAATAGGTTAATACTATAGTTATTTCTGGTCTCTGGTATAAAATAAAAACCCAAGCAGCCCAAGCATCTGACCGAAACGAGAACTTGTGATGCCAACTAATTGAATCAACTGTATTTTTTTGGTTAGGTCTTTTAAAACAAATGTATTTAATTTTTGTATAGAAATGCAATCATATTATGTAGTTGTTTTCCATACAAAAATAACTTCATCAGATTAGTAAAAACAAATACATTGGACGTAAATAAAATAAATATGTATTTATTGTATTTATGACATTTTTATTTATTTTGAATGCAGTTTTTTCGATTTTTGGCTATATTTGACTATAAAGGGTTGTTAAAAAGTCCTGTGCAATGCCTTTGTAGGTATTTATTTCTTTGCATTTATTTCTTATTTGTTATATGCTTTTTGAAGAATACATTTTTTTTGGTTTTTACTTTAAGACTACAAACCCATATCTTAGAAACATTTATATCGAAAACTTAAAAAAAAAAAAATACCAAACAGAATACAGATCACATTTTCTAGTGATAACGAAACCTTCTGACTGATTAACTGTTGTGCATTAATTTTTGCTTCTTCACACGCAACCCCATGAAAGCTCTTCTATTAACTCACTGTGCCTTCAGCTGCCTCACGGTGCTTCAAATAAGCCACTCGAGTCACTTTGCCACTGAGCCAATATTGAAGAAAGCATTTTTAGAGGAAACTTAATGTTATTATCCTTAAAAACAAATACACAGTAAGGACAGCGTAAGAAAAAACTGCAAAAGTGTGCGACACGTTCTGCACAGTACCGACATTGAAAAATTAACAGAAATCTGTCTGTGTCTTTCTGTCTGTCTCTCGGTCTATGTTGCTCTTATTTGTCCTTGCATTACACATTCTATTATAGCCTTTTTCATTCGCTTCACCTTATAGTCAAATATTCAAGGGGTTGTATGCGAAAATAGAAAATACTCTACAAAAAAAAATGTTTAAGTATGAGCACAAAGATTTATTGAACAAATGAAGTGGAAGACTATCTTGTTTTTTTTATGTTAAGGTTAAAATAGCTTTTGCTGCTATTTAGAATATTAAATAGTTTTGTAAAAACCTTTGTAGTGCAAATAGTATGTTGGAATATAATACGTAATTTATTATATAACATATACAACTCTGTGAGGACTTTGTAAAACGTTATAGATTAGGAAACCACCAGAAAAATACAAAAGCTAATAAAGCTTAGCATTATGGTAATTTTGAAAGGTTCATAATACAAAATGAATCATGGAATTATTACCGATTATTACCGGAATTAGAACACCGAAATCGAAACCCTTATACGTTTGGGTTTCAATCTTTCTTTAAAACTTTCAATGTTTTTGGCAGCTTTGTCTAAAAATGTGAAGTTTAAAAAGCTATTATTTATGTTCAAGATGTTGAAATGAATAACAAACTATAAAAATAAATGAGAACACATGACGATAACATCGAAGATCTCAAAGTCTATGCCCATGATACATCCTTCTAATGTTTGGTTTTGTTTTTATTTCGATTTCAACCAGGTGGCGTGGATGCATTTCGAACAGTCCGCTATTCTAACGGTGCACAATCACGTGATAACGCGTAATCCACGCATTAGCGTGACGCATGACAAGCACGACAAGCATCGCACATGGTTTTTGCACATCAACAACGTACAGGAGGAGGACAAAGGACGTTATATGTGTCAGATCAACACGGTGACAGCGAAGACACAGTACGGCTTCGTCAAGGTTGTGGGTAAGTAGTATCGGCACGATGGATGACACCTTGTCTCTGTCTGTCAATGCCGAATTTATCTCTGTCTATTGAAAGAATTTATTGCGTTATCGTGAGGTCACCACAAATTTGGGTTATCGATAAATTTGTATCTTTGTTATGTTCATTAAACATTGTTCTACTGGATATAGGGTGAATACGTACATATTTAATTAGTTGACTAGTTTACGTTTTAACTTGTACACATTTCAGATGGTATGAAATCGAGAAAAAATTTAACTCCCTAGTTTTAAAAGTGGACTAATTCTATTCTTATTTTTGGGTAGAGTATGGGTATTTCTAGATTTTTCAAAGGCGTTAAATCGAGTAAGGTACTAATTGTAAACGGTGTCGGAAATTCTATTACTGAATGGATATTGAGTTTTTGCAGGGTTGTTCTATACGGGCTGCGATGGATGGTGTTCTTTTAGAACAATATGCCACCAATTCTAGAGTTCCGCATGGCTCCAACCTATCCACATCCCTTTTTCTGGTTTTTATATAAGACCTTCTGTCATTGACCCAGAAGCCAATCCATTCCTTTGCAGATGACAGTTGCATTTGTCATTTATATTCGTCCAAAAAGCGATATAAATATTGGCAGAAAATGTGGAAGACATTCTGAATTATACACTCGACAGAAAATGGATTTCAATGATATCAAAAGGTCAACTCCTAAACATACTTTATTGGATGAGAAAAATCGATGTGGAGAACCAAACTTCAAAAAAGGGAAATCGACACCCGTCGTCACCTCAAAGATCTCGTTTTGATACCAAAATCGAAAGTTTCTAAATTGACAATAAACTATATGCCATCTCTTAGGAAATCTTCAAACTAAACCTTTATTAGTCTAATATATCATTGAAATAGTTTCCAAATTCAATTAAAATCCAATGCATTCATTTATTTCTAAAACGAACATAGCTCTGGATATTACGAAATGTGTTTATCTTACGCCAGTAGACGACTTCACAAAGAGTACAGCAGCAAAGAATGGGATTCGATGTAGGAAATCGGATTCTGAAAGCAACTTTCCTCTGGACACACGTCTAACCTCTAATTCATCGAATGATCGAACACCCAAAAACAGACTACGTAAGATGGAAATAAATCCAAACTACTCCATGTAATACTTAGTAGAGAACAAGGGGACGCTAACCCGCCAATAAGTGCAAGTCACACTCAGTTCTTTACTGAAGTTTCTAATATGGAAATACGTACAGAAATTGTGATATTCTACGAAGCACTGTAAATCCAAAAGTCACACAGACTTCCCGATGATTGCAGTTTCTGTCAAGCAGAAATATTTGCCATAGATAAAGCAGCTCAGACCATCTTAACTAAGAACATTGATCCATCATAAATTACTATATTTGTGGTTAGTTAAGTATCCTAGCACTAAATAAGGAGGTCATAAAATTAAACATACCAATCAATTGTCACCGATAGCTTAACCTACTAAGCCAAACTCACGCGATAATAATAAATGCTGGGTTCCTGGATATAGCAATATAGAAGGGAACAACAAGGCCGATAAGCAGGCGCGACAGGGTCCGCACGAATCATAGAGAATGCATGTTCTTTCATAAGGATTCCATTAGATGTCCTAAGAAGACATATTGATCTCAAAATGATTGAAAAATAAACGCAAATTGCCTATCCAGAAACAACTGCGTAATCTCACGTCATCTCTGGCCACACACAAATGAGAAAGGACAAAAAGTCTGATAGACAATAACAGAGACGACAACTCTCATTGGCGTCCTGATAGGACATTGTTGAATCGACACAATGGCGCACAGATTGGGCATCCCTGTAGGATCTGCAAAGAAATATTGAGGAAGTAGAGTCAATTGAGCATATACATACTATGCAAATGTCCAAATCACCAAACACGCCGACTCCAATACATAAGAAACAGGTTCCTTGGAGAACTGGAAGAAATAGTTGAAGTTCCAATTGAAACATGCTGATTCTTAAGAAGATCAAGATCAATGTTACCACACAGATAAAAGGGAACACAATAGACCACGTGAGTGTTGCGAATCAAATTTCAGCAACACACCCTTATTAACCTAACCTAACTTATCTGGATGTTCAGAGGATATAAATTCAATGTGACCTCCGTTGTAACGATCATATGTTTTATGTGTTGGAGGGAACTTGCTTTGGTTTTCAAAACAGTTTAAGAAATGATTCTGCTGTAAGAAATGATTCTGCTACACCACCTATATTCGCGCTAATATGGAATACAATTTTCACATTTGGGCAAGGTCTTCCAATATCAACTTTTGAGTTACTCGACGGATTACAACAGTGTGTGATATATGTACTAAGTGACAAAAATATTTCATCCTATCTTGGTTCTCTTGAGTACCGAAGAACAAAATGGGTGTATGGCTGTTTTAGAGGTTTCACATTGGAAGGTGTGAAACTGCCATCTGCATTAATTTGCAGATTTAAATTTTAATGCAAGTAAGACCCAATGTCTATCTGCAATCGAATGGATTCACCCCTCTCTCCCATTAAAATGGTTGCTGTGAATATTGCTCTTGACATTTTGGCCACATCAATTCAATGTGACCTCCGTTGGTGTGATCATATATTTTATGTGTCGAAAAAAGCGGCCAAGTGTCTCGGTTTTCTAAAGCGGTGTAAGACATACATCACTCCTGCTGACTTACGCACTGTCTACACCAAATCCTCTTAGGAGTTCCTTGATCGAATACAACAACGTGCCATATATTTTATAGGGGAGGAAAATATTTCATCGTCTATTGGTTCTCTTGAGCACCGAAGGACCGTCGGGTGTGTAAGCCAGTTTTATAGGTATTACAATGGTAAGTGTTTGAGGGAAATACATGGCCTGATTCCACCAGGTCCTGTTTTCTCTCATTCGAATCAAGTTCACCCCTTCGTAGTCCACTCGGCTCTCAGCAGAACCACGCATTACAGAGATTCGTTCTTCGCTCGACGATACGTTTGTGGAACAATCTCCTTGCGTCAGTCTTTCCCGACAGTTTTAATATTGACAAGTTCAAAACAAACATCCACCGACACTACTCCATCTTTTCTCCATCCCAAATACTTTCTTCGATCAACACTGTGCATTGCAGGATACCCCCTAATCCTGCAATGCCCTGAGCGTAGGTAAATATGTAAACAAAAAACATTGTAGAGTAAATTCGTTCTTTAGTTGCACGATACGTTTATGGAACAATCTTCCTGCGGTTGTTATTCCCTTTATTTTTTTCTATATTGGCAAATTTAAGGCAAACATCCATCGATACTACTCCATCTTTTCTTATTCCCTTTAAGCTATTATCTTTTCCTAAGAATAGGAAGCATCCCCTGAGTGTTAATTTGTAAAAAATAATTACGAATTATTTCGTGATTCGATTTGTGAATGTTCTAGTAAAATAGACGTACCAATATTTCGCAACACTCATATAATAAACGAAATATATCGAGGATCATGTTTACCATTTACAACTTTACTCTAGAGCAAGTTTTAATGCGACTTTTAGTTCAGACACCATAAAATGTACAGGTGTTTTTTTTGTATTAGATTACTTAAATTTTTGTGCTTCATCATATGACAAATTTATTACATATTCCTCCTACATTTGTCTTAACCAATGTGAAAAATATTGTGCAATTTAAATATTACGATTTTTTCTTTTCTATGCATGTACGTGTCCACTCAACCATATCAAAATTCAGTTTTGCTTAAAATCACAAAATTGTCAGTGGTGCTGCTTTTGCTTCTTCTTCTATTTCTACGAATACATCAAATATGCTCGTGCATTCTGTCTATAAACGAAATACTATGCAGCCAAATAAGAAATTTCAACTTGAAATGTTCTGCGACACGACCGGAAATGACAGTATTTGCACTTGTTCCGGTTTTGAAGTTTGCGCATCAACATCAGCGACTGCAACAGCAACAACAACAACAACAACACATCAGCAACATTTGCAAAACAAGTAACTCATAAATTCTGACCGGAGCACAAAAAGCCAACCCGTTGCTACATCAACCCATATGCTGGGCAAATAGAGTGCAACAGTTAGACAGACATACGGACGGGACAGACTACCGAATTCAAACATATTCGGTCCACTGTTGCTACAACGTTGTTACGTGCGGCAGTCATTTTTTGCCCCAGCGGAATTCAAATTTTTGCACATTTTTTATAGTTGGAAACTATTTTTTGCTATTCTTACTTATTTTTTGACTATTTTTTTCATATATATTTTTTGTCTACTTTTTGTATGATTTTTGTCCATTTGACACTCGTTTCCCGTGGCCAGCAGCATGTTTGTCTTCTCATATATTTCTGTGCAAATTTGCGTTTCATATGCAATTTCCATTTTTGCTGATGCCGCAGTTAAGGTCACCATGGCGAAGGGGCCCAGAGGCAGCTGGGGAGGACAAGGTTACGAAAAAACGTAAAAACTGAAAATGCGGTCGGGTCGCCCTGTTTACTTTTGTTATGTGTACGCGCGGGAATTGTAAGCGACACGCTTTTATAAATTCTACAAATATTGTTGTCGTTTGTTTAGCAACTACAAGAGGCACTACTTGAACCGCGCAACCCGTACATAGATTTTTACATAAACATCCTTTTTTTTTTGGTCTGTCTCTAAATTCTGTTTCCATCAAAAGTCAGAAAATCCCGGTGCACCGTGCAGAGCTTAAAATGCGTTTTAACAAAGTTTGCAAAACGGCGGACACGGCTGTCAGATTTCATGCAACGGCACCATTTTGAAAAGTGGACACAATGTCCGCCACGTCCGCTCTGCAACGGTCGGCAGTCGGGTTGCCGGCATTCGTTCTGCTGGTCCTTCCTCGTGCTCGTGCTCGTGCTCGTCCTCAATCTGATGTGATGTGGTCCTTGGTGAACGTGTCTATGCCTGGGCGTTCATGCAACAAATGCAATTGTTCAGGCCGAAATGTCACTTACATGAGTAATGAGATTTTATGTTGTCGCTGTTGTTATTGTTGGTCGTGTTGCATTGCCTTTGTTGTTGTAATTGCACAACAGGGCTTTAAAATTTAAATGGCCCTGAAAAGGAAAATGACAGCTTCCGGAAAAAGCGGAAGTTTTGTGACTTTTTTTGGAATATGTGATTTTAAATTGGATTAGAAGGAATTGCTAAATTATTTTGAGTTTGCGGGATCAATTTGTGTGGGATAACATTTGTCTGGTTATCGTAGCAATTTTCAATACTCGCTGATATAAAATGTGATATCCATACACGCACAGGAAACAAAATGATCACTACACAGAAAAAAAGAATGCGTTCTACAAATTAAGTCCGTGCATTCTAATTTCCATTTTAGAGCATTTCAGACTTCAACGCATTCTAGCTAGTTCAAAATAAGAAAGCTTCAAATTTATATTGAATTTAAGTCCGCACGGACTTAATTTAAGTCCGTACAGACTAAAATTTTCTTCAGAATCGCAGGTTCGAATCTTTTTTTTTAATTTTTTTTAATTCGTTTTGAAATTTTATTTTATTTCTTAAATCATTAATTATGAAATTTAAAAAAATATATAAGTTAAAAAATTAATTGAAAAAAAAATGTACCTCGCGGGATTCGAACCTGCATTTCCGGAATACAAGTCTTGAGTTCTCACCGTTACGCTATCATTCTCAATCGCCACAGAGCATTTATTCAAAATCTTGATACAACTTGATACAGGGCTGCACCTACCCCAATATCTGAAAAGGGATCTTATAAAATGATCACTACAAATTTGTTTTCCACATTTTTTATTTTTTTTTCAATAATAAATAATAGTTTGGTGCTACAGCCCTGATCTCTCGCTACGTTAAGATGTGCGTTTTATATTTATATATACTGAAAATGATGGGACTTACAGTTTAATGCCAAATCCGAACGGCGAATGAGAAAGGCGTTTCATAGGCAATGTTTTACTCCCGTATGATTTTCATTTACTGCCGAGATGTAGAGTGGTATAGAATGATATTTTCCTAGCCCTAGTCCAAGCTTGAACATGGAACCTTTATGCTTGCAGAATAAAATAAAACAGAATATTGCAGCTGAAAAAAAGTATTACCGCTAAATAATATTTCTTCTAAATAATAAAAATATATTGTATTTTTGCAACTGCAATATGAGTTGGATATTATTTTTATACCCTACACCTATGAGGTACAGGGTATATTAACTTTGTGCATATATTGTAACGCCCCTTAGGAGGCGTGTCCGGTATAGAAAAGTATATATATTCTTGATCAGCATCACTACCCGAGTCCGTTTACCCGAGTCCGTTTAGCCATGTCCGTCTTGCTGTCTTGCTGTCCGAATACAGAATAACTTGAGAAATACTAATCAGAATGCGATGAAATTTCGTCTCAATATATTTTAGCCAAAAGTAGGAACTGAGTTTGAAAATGAGCCAAATCAGTCAACGGACACGCCCACCTCCCATACAAGTCACTTTTACATAACTCTTTCGGAACTAATAACTCGAAAAGTATTCAAGGTATAGTTATAAAATTTAAAATGTATTGTTAGAATTCACCTATAAATATGTGGTCCAAAAATGGGCGTGATCCGCCCACTTTTTTTTTTTCATTATTTCCCGGGTTTTCATAGTGGAAATTTGATCCGTAAATTATTAAAATCAAATCTATGAAATATTAGCATTTCAAAATTTTAAATATAGGCGTGGTCCGCCCTATTATATTTTTCAATTTTTTTTTAGTTGTTCATACTTTTATATATACATTTTTTAATTCATGGGGATATAAGACGTAAATTTCTGATATATGAATAATATTCTGAGGGTGGGGAGGTTCAGTATAATTAAAAACTTTAAAATTAAGGTATGCAATTAAATATCCCACATTAATATCCCCACCAAAGGTGTAGGGTATTCCATAGTCGGGCACGACCGACTATAAAAATCCGCCCCATGTGACCGAACTTACCCATGTGACCTAACTTTCCCAACTCGTTCATATTATATGTGTTTCACATTCAAATTAGTACATTCGCCAGTCACAATCAATTTTCTTTCTGTAATTTGTTCAATATTTTGCAAAATATTTATGATTCGTAGATTTTAAAAGAATTGTTTCTCTTTGATTTTAATAAATCTTGGTCAATTTCTTTCGAAATACGAAAATATTACAAAATTGTGGTGCTTTAAAAAAAACACAATTTTTCCTTTTGAGGTAATTTCAGAAGTTATTAGTGGTATCTATTGTCTATAGAATTTAACGTAGTAATTGATTCTGGTTTTCATATTATTTTATTAAATCAGTTTATAATTATTAAACTCGAATTTCAGAGAAAACGCCAATTTGATTACACTACACAACAGCCATTCTGCGCAGCAGTAAAGGTTATTTTTGTATTATTTAAAATGACGCCCTTATTCCGAAAATATGGTTTAATAATGTTTCTTTGGATAGGTTTACAAAATATGGGCCAATAACTTTTGGACCGAGCTTTCATAAAGGTGGTCGCATATATTTGCAAAAATCTCGCGTTATAAATAACACATATGATCAAATGTTATATCAAATGAAAGGTAATTGAATATCGAATAAACATTTCTTAGAACATTTTTAAATTGGTTAATGAGTTTAAGAGAACTCGAAAAAAGAACTTGAAAAAACATTTTTTTTCAAAAAAAATTTGAGAAAAATTTGATTTAAAAAAATTGAAAAAAAATCGAGAAAGTAAGATGATATATAAATTTAAATTTTTCAAAATTAGTTCACACTCCGTCGAAGAAATTGAGCTATAAATTACAAAAATTTATGGGTAACATTTGAGGATAAAAAAAGTTATGTGAAAGCAATATAATTGAGTGCTATACAAATAGGCATAAAAATAAAAAATAAAAAATGCGGATCACGATTATTTTTTGAGCACCTATTGATAGATGATTGATTGTAATTAATTTAAAATTTTATAACTTTATCTTTAATACTTAACGAGATATGTGATCCAAAAAAGTAAACCCATATCTCGTAGTGAATGTAGTAGATTACGTTGACTAAATCGACTCATTTTCGAACTTCGAATTACTATTCTACTAAAATATATTGAAAATAAATTTCACATCATTCGGAATAGCAGTTTTAATATTATCGTGTATAGGCGGACAGACAGACGGTCATATCTAAATCGACTCGGAAAGTGATGTTGACCAAGAAAATATATACTTTTTCATACCAGTCACGCCTACTAAGAGGCGCTAAAATATCCTCACATATATTTTATAACTTGTAACCCATTGGTATAGGGTATAAACATTTTATGCGATTTTTTAGTTAATACCCAATTGTAATGATTTCACATCATTTTTTCTGTTCTCAAATATTATCCATAGATTTCTTTTATTTTTATATCATTTTCTTTAAAAAGGTACAGGCTAATTTTGCAATATTACAAACTGTGCATCATCTTGCGTTTTCAATTTTTCGCCATTTTTTAAATGCATTTTTTAATAAAATTTTGATCGACAAAATTTACATTTTTCGAGTTCTTCTATAGAGTTTTCTTAAACCAGTAAACCAAGTCCAAACGATTGTAAGAAATTTTTATTGAATATTTAATTATCTTTCATTCAATATATATGGGTTTTATTAAACGCGAAATATTTACAAATATATGTGACCACCTTTTTGAAAGCTCAGTACAAAAGTTATTGCCCGAGATCTCGTAATCCTATCCGTAGACATTTTTTTTAATTCATATATTCAAATTCTGCGAGTCATTTCCAATAATACAAAAATAAGGAAATTTACTGCGCAAACTTTTTTTTCTCATTTTGTTGTGTACACCCAGAAAAAAATTACCTCAAATCCCATTAAAATTGGTCAATAGGACACTTATTTATTTAATAGTATACAAAAAATAAATCTTTTCATGTAAACTCAATGGCAATGTCATGGTATTTTCTAATATTTAATGGTATTTTCCGATTAAATTAATAATTTATCCTATTGACTATTTTTAATAGTAAAAAAACTATTATTTACATAGTATTTTTCTGGGTGTAGTGTTATACTATTTTATTTTTAAAATTTTATTTTAATTATCGATTCAAATTTCATTATAGATTTATTATAGAAAATTTGTTAATAAAGTTTTAAAACTTTAATTTTTCGATTTATATAACTTTTAATTCAGTAACAAATAACACAGGGTAGTTTATTATCGTCAAATGGCGAGAATTTGATAAAAATCTGCAATGCGGATGGGTCATTTCAGGAATAATGTTCCATTTAATTTATCATTTGATCCTGGATTACATCTGTTGCGACGTTGAATTGCAATGGAGACAATACAAATTTTAAGTCAGATAACAAACTTTCATGGCTGGTACGGACAAAACGACCATTGCCAATTGGTGCAATTCTGGTCTTTCACATTTTTGTTTATACAAAAATAAATAACTGTTTAATATTGTATTCGTTCAAAGCATCATCTATTTTGTATCTTTTTGAGTTAGAATTTTTTGATTTGAAAACTCTTCCTCGCGATCTCGCATTAGAAGTTTGGCGCGATGAATTTATTAGACATATGCAGAAATGCATTTGAAACGCTGTTCAAAACATTTACTGTCGCCGATTTTATGCTTGAAAATCAAATGAATGTGTTGCAGACAACAAAAAACTGTCAAAACAAAACACAAACTAAACGTAGTTGTAGTGAAGAGGTCTATTACGAGGTGCAAAAAAAAATATCAAATACCGAAATGAACTGCTTATGACATTGAGTATTTAAGTGTGTTTTTTATTTTTTTATCATTCATAAGCCTTGAATCACACTATGGAAAAAACAATCCACTTTTGAATCAATTTTCATATCAATCGTGTGATTGCCAATCAATCAATCATACGATTGATATTTAAATTGTTTAGAAAATTGATTTAAAAGTTAATTGTTTATTCACTCGTGTGATTCAGGCTTTACTCTAAGGAATTTTCATTAATATTGAATTATAGAAAAAATGCAAAAGGTAAAGAAAATCGTATAATAGTGTATATTAAGTTTTTATTTATCAAACATTTTTCCATTCTATTAATCTTTAAAATGTCATTGACTGCTGGAAATTAATTTTAATATTTAATTTTTTTTTATTAATTATGGCATTTATGAGACTTTAAAATATTTTCTGAATTTCAACTGAAATTTTCTGAATTTCAAATGTAAAGTTCTTAATATCAAATGAAATTATCTGAATTTCATTGGAAATTTCTGCATATTAAATAATATTTTCTGAATTTCAATTGGAAAGTTCTAGTTTTCAATTAATGTATTTTGAACTTCAAATCGAATTTCTGAATTCCGAATCCATTTATAAATTACATTTATAAATGGTGTAGATGTGATAAATTCTGTTGAAACAAAATAATTTAATTTATGACATTCGTACGCTTAAAACTTAACTAATTCGAACGAAAATTAATGAATTTAATTGATTTTTTTTTATTATTCAAATAGTACTAAACATGCAAAAAATAGAGAATTCTATATAGTTCCAAAGATATAAATTAAATAGTTATCATTCCGGACGGGCCAAAAACGGAAGTAAATATCGAAGTTCATATGGATATTCCAAAAATGTCAGCGAATTTATTTTAGAAAATAGCTCAAATCATGTGTTTTATTCGTATATTTACATATTGTTTCCAAAATTTATAGTTTTTTCATTAGAAATCACACAAAAATTCCGGATCCTTTTTTCTTTTTTTAAAAATACTTTTTGCGTACAAATTATTTTTTTAATAATAATATAATAGTTTGGCGCTACAGTCCTGTATAGAACTTCGGCCGAGCTCTCTCACCATTTTGAGCTGTGCGTGTTATATTTGTACTCAAAGTGGTGGGACCTACAGTTTATTGCCGAATCCGAACGGCGGGTGAGAGCTTTTTCATAGGCAATGGTTTTACTCTCGTAGGTTTGCCATTTACTGACGAGAGGTAGCGCGGTATAGAAAATGTTTCTATGAAAAGATGTTGTTAGCCCCAGTCCAGTCTTGAACCGGGGACCTTTCGGCTCGCAGTCCAACGCACTAACCACTGAGCTACCACGGCTATTTTTTTGGATAATTTAAAAAGATAGCTCAGATCATGTACTTTATTTTTATATATGTACACTTTGTTTCTAAAGTTTATAGTTTTTTCGTAATAAATCACAGAATAATTCTGGACGTTCTGTATGAAAATTAGCCCTACGATTTTTTACTAAAAATATTGATTATTACGAAATAAAAAGTGATGTACGAGTCAAATATCCAGAGGTTTTTTAAAGATTTATATTTTTTTCTTTTTTGTGAATTTTTCGGTCGTGGTTTTCGTTTTTCTGGAAATGCCCATATGTAGAAAGAAAATGATATGATTATATAATCCTTATATCCTCATTTTGGCTGTTGCTCCGTTAAATTTCTAAAATGAATTAAATTTGGTTCGCGATCTAAAAAACAAAATGTTCTTATTTAATTTCTTTCATTAGGTTTGTTTGAAATTTAAATCGTTTTTCTTTTTTACCACTCACATAAATTTGCTACAATTGTATGTCACGCCCTTCCACTTTGTTGCTACCACTTTTCGGTTTGCTCAACTCTTTTGCGACTGTTTTTTACGACTAGTTGTGTTTTTTGATGCCATTTTTTGCCAGGACATTTTACAAAATGTTTGTGATTTTGCTTAGCGTGCATTTCTTGTGGCTTTTTTCGCTTGCCCGTTATTGGCAATGGCTGCATTGTTTTTTCTGCGCTTTACAGAGTTTTATAGGGTCTGAACGTACTTCTTACTTTGCATATGGCATTCGGTCCGTATGCCTGCCCGCCCGATTGTAGTTTCCTGACTGTAGTTGGTATGTCTATCGTTTGTTCAATGTTTTGTTTGTTTTTGCATCCGCTTAAAGCTGTTTCATCCTCTGAATATTCGGCATTCTTTTGTTTGGTTGTTGTTATTTTTCTCAAATTTAGTGTTGCGTTTCCTCCATTCTGTTTTTCCTTTTACAGCGCGCGGTTTCGACTTTTGTTTCCAATCTGCGTAGTTTTGAGGCAAATTTGTTTGGCGTTTTATGAGCCGCTTGTTTGAGCCGTTTTCCTTGTTTGGCTGTCTTTCACTTTTAGCCACATGCTGAACTTGTTGACACAATAATTGAGCAAAGTTTTAAATACGCTTTTTGATGTTGTTATAAAATTGGGCAAAACAACGATTTTCGATTATTTCATATTGTTTTGTTTTTATCTATAATTTTTCTTATTTATCTGTCTGTCTTTATTATACAGTTTTACTTAGGGTTGAATCCTGCTTGAATTTTGGTTTTTTTTCGGAACTTAAGTCTCCCACACATCCCACAAAAACGTGTCTAATCGTTTTATTGGCAAAGTTTTTGACAATTCTGTCGGTATTTTTTGTTTGCGTGCTGATAACTGCACAGAAATGAGTGGCAATTAAATGTTTCGAAATTGTCCAAAGTTTTTTGCGCTTTGTCGGTTGGTTGGATGGTTGGTTGGTGGTATGTTGAATGTTCTGAGGGAAACCAAAATGAAACTTGGCTTAATGATTGGATGAATGAATGAATAGTTTTTGTTTGCTTTGTATTGCAAAAAGTTAACGGTAAATGAAATTAGACGTAATCAGAGTTCAATTGGAATCATTTATGATGCGTTTAATATTTTTGGCACATATTATGTTTTGCTGTATGCTACGTGTGAGGATAAAATAAATTCAGAAAACTTGAAACTTTATACGTTATATGAGACATGAGTTTTAAATTTGACAGTGAAAAAATATGTGTCTGTCATATGGTATTTTTGACCGTTTAGTTACGTAAAAGTTTTGAGATATCTGATAATTTTTCCGATATTGGACAAAATTGTTGAAATACTTATGATGATGCAGTCGATACTACACCATTTCAAGGTGTATTTCAGGAACATAAAATAAATTTAAAAAAAAAGATGAAATGAAATTAAAAAATTCCATTTGAAATTGGGATATGATAAATTGATATTTAAAAAAATACACATAAGAAATTCAAAATATACTAATTTGAATTCAGAATTTCCGTTTGAAATTCTTAATATATGTAGTAGGGTTTCCATAAGGCATGTCTTATCATATTCTGATCAGATATCTAACCAATTATCGGTTTTATGTATGTATACCATCCTTGTTGTTACCTAGAATACAAACTTCAATTATTCCCGGAATTCCTGGTTTTCATTTCTTAACTCGAAAGTCACGGGATTGTCAAAATGCTTCGAGATTGAAACCTCTAATATGTAGTTACGAAATTTAATTCAGAAATTCCTTTTGAAATGAAGTATATATCAATTGTGATATTAATTTTCCATTTGATGTTCAGTAAACGCCAATTAATATTCATAAATGTCTCTTTAAATTCGGAAAACATAAATTTAGAAAATATCATATAAAAATCTTAACTTTCCATTTGAAATTCCAATAATTTATATTCCAATAATTTATATTTTGTCTAATAAATAACAAGAAAAATACTTCAAATATAAATGTTAAAAATACAAAAAACAAACATCAAAAATAAAAACCTGGTCAATTAATATTTTGTTAATAGTAAAACAATTATATTTAATTTTAAAATTTGTCAATAGGATTCATCCCATTAGTTTAATAATGTTCATACTATTAATACAATATGTTGTACCATTAATTTTATGATGCCCTCCCTCTATTAATTACAAGTCTGTATATATTGTAGCCGCGGTAGCTAAGTGGTTAGTGCGTTGGACTGCGAGCCGAAAGGTCCCCGGTTCAAGCCTGGACTGGGGCTAACAACATCTTTTCATAGAAACATTTTTCTATACCGCGCTACCTCTAATTACATTGTCCCAATTATTTATTAAAACAAAATTTATAGTTTAGTTACTTAATGCACCTATATATATTTTTTTAAATATCGAAAAGACACTTTTCGTTGCAAATGTTATACCATACTTAATGTTCGCTTTAGTTTCCAATAATTTCCTATCCGTTACTACAATATAATAATAATAATATAATAGTTTGGCGCTACAGTCCTGTATAGAACTTCGGCCGAGCTCTCTCACCATTTTGAGCTGTGCGTGTTATATTTGTACTCAAAGTGGTGGGACCTACAGTTTATATAATAAGAAAGATTAAATAAATTTTTACATTAAATACATTGAGACGCGTTTAATAATTTCGTTTAACAGTGCATTTAATAGTTTAATAGTTTCAATTTGTTCAATTATTAGGAGTAAACACATAAAAACGATTTTATTTAATTAAAAAATCTATTGGTTTAGTTTTAAAACCCCTAATAATTGTACGTTGAAATCAATAGTCGTACATAATAGGACACATTCTTCTGAGTATAGAAACTCCAGAATTGTAAAAAAAAAATTGAAATTTTTATTTATATATCCGAAATGTAATATACCAAACCGAAACTTTACTAGAGTCATGTTAGAATCTGATCATTAAATTTTACCTTGTTACAACCAAACCAGTTATATCATCAGACCATGAAATTGTCATCTCTAATAGGGTATATTTCTTCTAGTTTATATTAATTTTATTGCAAAGTAAAAAGAAGAAACCCATTTTAAAAATATTTTTTTTGCTCTCGGAGGTTTGCGATTGGCTACCGAGAGGATACACCTTATAGAAAATTTACTATTTTTGATTTTGACAGTCCAATTTAACAGTCAAGATTGTGTTCGATCTCGTTTCTTGATTATAATAATAATGAAAATTCGAGAATTTAAGAATCAAATTTCATTCACCTGCAATATGTTAATGATGCGTACAAGATCTAGTTAAATTTTATTTTAGTATTCGTGATTTAGAATGTTGCTCGAGAACTAGAATTAAATAAATACCTCAAATTTTCAAATGTATCTGCAATATGTTAGTAATGCGTAAAAGATTTAACAAGATGCGAAAACGAAATCAGTTTTTAAAAAATTATCGTGATGTTAATTCAAAAATCAATATATAGGTTCGATTTGTCGAAGTGTCGATTTCCGTGACACCAAAATGGTTCAAATGCACGCAGAGAAATAATATGGTTGCGACATGATCGCGACAATCATGCTATGGTCTTTACAATCCTGCATGGTTGTCACAATCAAAGTATAGTATTTTCAATTTTATTTCAACAATAATAAGGTCGCTAAATTCATATTATAGTAGACAATTTATTATAATTTGATTGTATTTTTGAAAAACCAAAATATGGTTGATAAGAACCATGTTATGATTACGATAAAGTCTGCCACGAACAAAGTATGGTCAATACCAATCATACCATGATATAGACTGATCATAACATAGTTTATTATTTACAACCATATAATTCTCACTTACTGGCATTTTTTACTCTCTCTAACTCACTTTGATGTTGGCTATGGCGGTGTGCAGTCGAGTTTTTTTTGTCGTGACAAAGTGCCATTTAATGTTTAAAAAATCGTTATTAAAAATAAACATATATCCGAAAGTTAAAACGTTAATTGTAAATGCTTAATATTTAGACATTAAAATTTCTTAAATCTTTCATATCTACTAAACGGAGCGTCGTAAAGGGGTCAAAGTTGGCGCATTTAATAGTGATTTCAAAGTAGATTATTTATTATTTATCGAGTAAAATCGGTCCAGTGGTCCTGGAGAAATCGGCTGATGAGTCAAGATTTCTTAAAACCTTCATATCTTCTAAACAGAGCGTCGTAGAGGGGTCAAAGTTGGCGCATTTAATAGTGATTTCAAAGTAAATTATTTGTGGAAAAACCGAACAAAATCGGTCCAGTGGTCCTGGAGAAATCGGCTGATGAGTCAAGATTTTCTTAAAACCTTCATATCTTTTAAACGGAGCATCGTAGAGGGGTCAAAGTTGGCGCAATTTTTGGATTTTCAAAATCGATCGATCCAGTGGTCCTGGAGAAATCGGCTGATGAGTCAAGATTTTCTTAAACGGAGCGTCGTAGAGGGGTCAAAGTTGGCGCATTTAATAGTGATTTCAAAGTAGTGGAAGTAGTGATTAGTGGAAACATCGAACAAAATCGGTCCAGTGGTCCATAGTTCAAACAAATTTATATAAATAACATTAACTGCTCGTGTTTAATACAAATGTGATTAATCGTGTGCTCGTGTTTTCAACTTCATGACGGTGACGCTGTACTTTACTCGAAAGTTCTTGTGCACGATAAAACTCAAACGATGCTGTCCGGCAATTGCAAGCACAGCTTAGCACAGAGTACAGCTTCACGGAGTTTCCAAAATTGTGTCTTTTATTTAAAAATATTTACGTATATAATAAAAAATGTAGATAAAATAATCATTATTAAACATGTGTCTTATTTATAATTTCTTTTTAATCCGCTTTTTCAAGCATTTTATCATACATATTACATATTATCATAATATGATAATATGTACCTTATGGTTGTGTGAAATTATACTATGGTCACTGACAACCATACTATGGTCACTGACAACCATAGTATGGTCACTGCCAACCATACTATGGTCACTGACAACCATAGTATAGTCACTGGCAACCACAGTATGGTTGTGTGAAATCGGCGTTGTAGAAAATCATACTATTGTCACTGTGGATCATATTATGGTACGCAATATTGTCAATGAGGATCATATTAGACAAATTATATGATTTCCTACAACCATAACCCCCAATCATAGTATGATGCACTTCAAATATGATCACCACAACCATGTTTTTTTCTCTGCGTGTGGTATATGAAAATTACGTAACTTTGACAACAAATGGAATCTTAAACGTGTCGATTTCGTAGCTGTAAATTCCCAGTCTATCATGTTTCGGAGCTCTTCGATGATCGCAGTTTTCTCGAACTAACTAAAAACGATAAAAAATTTCGATCTTGTTGTTTTATTACTATTATTTTTTAACATTTTTCGTACAATAAAATTTAAGAAGAAATTAAGATATTTAAGTATTTATTGCATCGATATCGCAATGTTTTCGAAGTAATCTCAATATTCGATGCGATATCGTTCCGGAATCGTTTTTATCTCGTTTCGAATGAACTTCATTATCTCGTTATGATATCTGCGTACGTCTTAGGACGAATTGTAGTATAGTACAGATACGAAATCGCAATCGACATCGTGATCGAATGAATACCTTAACATCTCGAAATAATCTAGAAACGATATCGAGTCAAATGGCAGAATGAGTCATATCCAAACATACGAGTATATCGAATTTAAAATAATTATAGCACATTTTGTTTTTCAAATGCAAATAAAATTATAATTACTAGCTTTGACTTTTGGTAAAAATTTAAATTTGAATAATTGACAGGACTGGTCGGAAATAGTATTTCATAATGCTGAAGAACTAATGACGTATACGTGTTTTATAATGTTTTAGGTAATATTCAAGACTAGAATGTTACCCTGCAGTATTTTCAAATTAAACTATATTTTAAACTCTTTTTTTAGTTTTTTAATTGTGTCCTACCACCCAATATTCAATTGAGCAGGACTTATACTATATACATGAAGCAGTATTACTTAGAAAGTCAAGCATGAATCGGTTGACATATTGAAAATATTAAACACAGCTCATCGACATGCTGTGTCTCAAGTTGTTCGTAAATTATGTGTCCAACCCATGGAAGTCAAGTGGGCAACGGAAGGGAGTAGTCATTGAGGCTAAACTATATGCCATGTTTCGATGGATTTTCTTAATTAAATTGCACAGAAGTTTAGCAACAAGCAGTGCCCAGTGTGAGTGCGGGTGGGTGGTCTGGGATGGGGCAGTTGGAAAACTTTCTGCGTTGAGTGCTGGCAACAGCGCCATCTATGGCATACTAATAAAAACTAATATGTCAAAGTAACGCCAATGTCTGTCACCACCAATGAAATCATGTTGAGCATATTGGCAGCTTTGACGCCCGACTCCTTGTGTCCTGTTATAATGCAACGCATTATCGCTACTGAATAGGAGCAGTAACTGGGGAAGGCACTTCTAAAAAGTAATAGTAAAGTCAACGGCATTTAACTGATGTCAATGTTTAACTGAAAGAAGCATCGGCTCGAAGTGATTATTATTATTTTTTTTTTTTTTTTTTGAATTGGTGCTGGTGGCTGTTTGTATTTCACATAATATTTTCGCCAAAGGACGATTACAGTTTTTCTGCTGGAGCCATAAATTCTGCGATCGCATCTTAATTGAGTAGAGCGAGCTGACTTTAACGTGACTCAGCTGCAATGTAAGCAGCAGGTTTATCAGCGAGTTATGTTTAACCTCAGGCATGCCACTTCCTTCCATTCTTCCATGGTGCTCTTTGTTTTGGCTTTTCTTTAATAAACTTTAATCTTATTTTATGGCATAAAAATTAGGAAAAGATACAAACAAACAACCGAGCGTCATAAAATTCAGCGCACTTTCAATTTGCTGATACGCATCAGAGAGACTATTAAGCGACGAACATCACGGCGGTACTGTAGCCGACAGCATGCATGCCAAGCCGTGTAAATTACGCTGAATTATCGCATAATCGTTATGGCGCTGAATTGATGTAAAACGTGCTGAATTGGCGGCAACACATTGCAGCATCACTTTGGATAATATTTAATATGATAAAATTTATAATTGCAAAAGCACTTTATAGAGGAAAAATAACATTCAGCAGCTTTTTTATTGCATTTTCAGCGCGCTGAATAACTGTTGAAAGGTGTGAGAGTAGCTTTGAAGCTTACACGATTAAATTAAGCGGCAATTGCTATTGAAAGTGGATCTGATCGTAATCAGATTAAATTCTTAACTACCAAAATGCAAAAAAAAACATAGCGCTGAATTACAGTCAGGTGTTGCTAAATGCGTGTTTTTTGAGAAATTGTATTTTATACATATGACTATACTTTATACTTAATTGAAAAAATTTAGTTTTACTAAACTTGCTTAGTTTTTAAATACATTTGTATTTATTTCACCTAATTTAGATTTACAGTGTATTATGAATTCATTTTTTTTTACATATCGAAGAAAATGTTGTGTGTTTTTGTGTTCAGCATTTTTAATTATATGAAGGTCTGCGAAAGTGACA
This sequence comes from Dryomyza anilis, assembly GCA_951804985.1. Classification (NCBI taxonomy): domain Eukaryota; kingdom Metazoa; phylum Arthropoda; class Insecta; order Diptera; family Dryomyzidae; genus Dryomyza; species Dryomyza anilis. The sequence goes on from OX638131.1 coordinate 81,704,114, forward strand.
ATGATGTAGTTATTTTTCATAAAAAAAACAACTACATAAATGTAGTAAAAATAAATACATTTACTTTTGAACATATGAGGAGCATTTCCAGAAAAACTTCAACCACGACCGAAAAATTCAAAATGCTCAAATCTTTGGAATCTTAAATATGTGAATCTAAATATCTGAAAAGAAAATTCCATCCCGGTAACGACAACGTATAAAAAATACTGATAAATTTATGTTACTATACAACTTTAAATATACCATTTTTTCATGTACTTTGAGTAACAAAATTAAATAGTTTGAAAGTAATACAGATACAAAATAATATTTTCATTTTTTAAAGAGCTTCTAAAACAGAATTTTCTCAGTATTTTTGAAAATGCAAACATCGACTTCCTAATATTCTAGACATTTTTTGATAGTTAATTTAAATCTGTCACGTCCGTAACTTTGAGTACCAAAAGTGTAAATAAATATAAAATAAAAAAAAAATTATTCACAAAAAAGGAAAAAAAATATAAACCTTAAAAAAACCTCTGGATATTCGAATCGTACATCACTTTTTATTTTGTAATAATGATAATTAATATTGTCAGATATAAAATTATGCAAATTTTTATACAGAACATCCGGAATTATTCTGTGATTTATTACGAAAAAACTATAAACTTTGGAAACAAAGTGTTCATATACAAAAATTAAGTAAATTATCTCAGCCATCTTTCAAAATTATCCAAAAAAATAATTTGTACGCAAAAAGTATTTTTAGAAAAAGAAAGATATTTTTTGTCCCGCCCGGAATGTCTCGTCCGGAATTTTTATTGTACGCAAATTTCGTTGTTTTTTAGAATATCCATATGAACCTCAAAATGCACTTCCCCGTCCGGAAGGACAACTAAATTTATAACTTTTGATCTACCGTTTAGAATTGGCTAATTTTTTGCATATGTTTAGTCCTATATAAAAACTACTTGAACAAAAAAAAAAGCAAGTAAATTCATTAACTTTCCTTCGAGATTTTAAAGTTTTAAGTGTACGAATGTCTCGTCCGGAACCACAGGAAATGCCCATATGTATTTATTTTAAAAATATAAATAACGAGTTGGGAAAGTTAGGTCACATGGGTAAGTTCGGTCACATGGGGCGGATTTTTATAGTCGGTCGGGCCCGACTATGGAATACCCTACACCTTTGGTGGAGATATTAATGAGGAATATTTAATTGTATACCTTAATTTTAAATTTTTAATTATGCTGAACCTCCCCACCGTCAGAATATTATTCATATATCAGAAATTTACGTCTAATATCCCCATATATTAAAAAATTTATAAAAAGTATAAAAAACTTAAAAAATATATTTGGGCGGACCACGCCTATATTTAAAATTTTGAAAGGCTAATATTTCATAGATTTGATTTTAATAATTTACGGATCAAATATCCACTATGAAAACCCGGGAAATAATGAAAATAAAAAAGTGGGCGGATCACGCCCATTTTTGGACCACATATTTTTAGGTGAATTATAACAATATGTTTTAAATTTTAAAACTATACCTTGAATACTTTTCGAGTTATTAGTTCCGAAAGAGTTATATAAAAGTGACTTGTATGGGAGGTGGGCGTGTCCGTTGACCGATTTGGCTCATTTTCAAACTCAGTTCCTACTTTTGGCTAAAATATATTTCATCGCATTCTGATCAGTATTTCTCAAGTTATTCTGTATTCGGACAGCAAGACAGCAAGACAGCAAGACGGACAGACAGACAGACAGACAGACAGACGGACAGACGGACATGGCTAAACGGACTCGGGTAGTGATGCTGATCAAGAATATATATACTTTTCCATACCGGACACGCCTCCTAAGGGGCGTTACAATATATGCACAAAGTTAATATACCCTGTACCTCATAGGTGTAGGGTATAAAAATGTTTCTTTTAACACATTATTTTTCTCGGTGTACCAAACATTAGTTGAAATGTGTTTTAAGACATGAAATTTAAAATAGGAATATTTTAAAATGTGGACAAAATAGGTAACGAACTGACTGACGAAAACAATAGAAAGAAATGAGCTAGTTTGTTAAAACTTGCTATTTACAGTATTTATCTTGGCAAGTTTGTTTTTGTAAAAATATTTTATGTTCGGTCCACTGGAAGGCGTGCATACGTACATACAACCTTAAACTTAAATATGATATATTTTCGAGTATTTAAATCCCGAAATAATAATAAGTTTTTAACTTCAAAGGATTTTTTTTTCAATAAGAATTTGAGATAGTTTGTTGAATGAAATTTTGGATATTTCAGATTTGATTACATTTGCTCAGTAAACACACTTAGATTTAGTTTTTCAGTGGTAGTTTAAACTAAGTTTAAAGAACGTTTACTTAGACGGAGGGAAAAAAGTTCTAAAATCCAGAAGGAATCAAGAAGTATACGGAGTGATATACAGCTAAACCGAAAAATCCCTAATTTCAAGAAATGGATTTTCTTAGTTGTCATAAATAGTAACTAAGTAGAATTATTCTTGAATTCAGTAATTAATTTCTTAGGTATCAAAAAAGTAACTAAGTAGAATAACTCTTGAATTCAGTTATCAATTTCTTAGGAATCAAAAATGTTGCTGTTTTCGTGCCAAAATTTAATGTCTTAATTGTCGCTATTCTGTTTTATTTTGCTTTGTCCGTCTGTCAGCACCATCTGTTTGTCCGTGTGTCTGTCTGTCGATATGTTGAAAGTAACTAAAAGCAATTATTTCGAAGCTAACATAAAAAAATATATATTTTAGTTAATTGAAGTATACGGAGTTCCTTTTTGCGAAGAATACAGCAACAATTTTGCGTGTTCTTTTTGGTTTTTAATAATCAATAAATTAACTTCTGAAAATCCAGTTGTATACTAAGTAATTTATTTTCTTGATATCCAGATCACAAATTCTTGAATTTTAGTAGTATTTTAATGATATTAGTCAAATTCTACTATTTTTCTTTCTAACCGAATTCTTCTCGAGTTTTAGAATTTTTGTAAACTTCTCAAGTATTTTGACTATTCGAGCAGTTTTCAAAGGCAGTTGAAGTTTAATTCAGTGCAGTATTTTATAATATGGCAATACCGGTTAATGTCAATGGTAAAATCTGCTAATGTCAACGAATTTTCGATTGTGAATGCTTCACAACAAGAAGAAGATTATTTTTCTTATTTGGAACAGTTGATATTTAATTGGCGAGAATGACGAAATTTACAAGGAATTACATAGATAATTTAGAAAAGTATATTGAACGAAACACTAAATATCAGTAAATTTCAAAATAGAAGAAAACAAATAAAACAAAAACCGATGGACAGACAAATCAGGACACAAAAACAATTAGAGTGCAGAGCGTAAAGAGTACATCTCAAATTTTCTAACAAAAACATAGAGAGTTTAAATTAAGTTTAAACAACGTATAAAGTTCACAGAAAAATACGATTCTAGGTTTAAACTAAGTTTTAAAAACAAATGCTGAAATAATGACCCTCAGAGTGTATTTGATAAAATCCTAAATGTTTAAAATAGATGCTGAATAGCATTTGTAATGCGCGGAAATCTATTAACCTAATTTCATTAGAAATTATTTATAATTTTATCTTTGTGATCAATATTTAATACATAAGTACCTGCCAAACACAAAAATAAAAAACAGGTGAACGCTTAGTAAGTCCGCTGAATTGCATTTGCCATGCGCTGAATTACTAAAACTGAAGCAAAATATCATATTTGCCTAGAGTTCATTAATTGGCAACATTAGATAAGCCTACAAATAGATCCGCATACTATTTTTTGCCAAGTTAATGTTCTGTCAACCGCGCCAAAACTTTTTAGAAATGCGTATCAACTAAAAATTAAGCACTATTTAACTAAACAACAAATGAGACCAGACGACATGGTCGTAAAGTCAGGGAACAGCAGCAGCTGAAATGTGGGCACAACAACTACAATGCAATTCAGTTGGCTCGAACGAGCCACATTGGTTAAACATGGCGTCCATTAGTGACTCAGAAATTTATGAGCGCTAAAATGTATTTAAATGCTGACTGCAGCAACAAACGTAATGAAAAACGTATTCAGCACACATTCAGCGCGAAGTCAGCAGCACATGCCACACACCACGAACTCGAATCAGAAGCTGGCCGAACAAACTCAGACTCAAACCGGGGATAACCTACACGAAATGATGACTGTGCTGTTGTCCATTCGTCCGTCCGTCCGTGCAAACCATTCCGCTGTCTGCCTGTGTTGCTCACTCATAATTTTTAATTTCATTTGCAGCATAATGAGGCAATTTATTTAATTCAATTATTTTGATGACAATTAAAAGGACATGCGAGTGTTTGCTGATGGGCTCTCGCGTGCAAATTCAGCTGCTGTTGCTGCTGAATTATGGCAGCAACAACAAAACTGCAACAGCGAAAAATAAATTAAAAACTGTACAAAAAACTGCACAAAAACTGACACTACTTCTGCCAAAGCACTGTGAGTGTTGTTGATACAAAGAAAAAACTGTAATATGTTGGCAACACTGGTTCTGCTGAGTTATGCGCGCTTTGGGTGGCATTTGAGCAGCTGTTTGTCACTCTGAGTGTCCTTGTGTGTGGTTGTGTGTGTATGTGTGTGTATGTATGTGTGTTAACTAAATCACGCACACATTCGCAACAGATTCAATTTTAGCCAAAAGTTGACGCTGTGACATTTTTTGTGTGCGCTCTTAATGGCATTTCGTGCTTTAGTTTGAACATTTGTTGTTTTGCTAAATTAAGAGCATCTCTTGAATTTTAAATATTCGCTGCAACAGTATTGAAAAAGATCGCCATGGCTTTGTAGCGCTTATTAATCTGTTTTATTAGCGCATAAAACCTATGCCGAATTCGAAAGAACATGTGTCATGTTGCACTCAAACAATTAGCTAGAGCAAAAATGCTAATCAAGTTGTTACTCTCAGTTTTTAATTTATAAAGTCAGTATATTGCTCATTGAGAATAATGTTTGTTAGTATTATTAATCTAGGCTTTAAAACCATAACCGATTTTACGATGTTCATTTAACCCTGTATCATTTTAAAACCAAAATGTTTCTTTTAAAAAATTGAAACCAAATTTTCAATGTTAACACTACCCAACACAATTTACGTACCTTTATTGAGAAAATTGCAATAGTATTTTTAAGCCTGGGTGGTAACCACTACTTTGCATAAAAAAATAAAGTTCTGTGGAAAAATAGTTTAACAATAAAAAACTTTCAAATTTTTCTTTCAATTGCATAGACTAATTTTAGTATAATAATGAAAGCTAATATTCCAATAAGTTTTTAAGATAATTGTATCAAAACTCTGAAAATTTTAATTTTTTTAGTAATTTTTTTTCACTTAGGGTTCAATAATAAACATAAACCGATGTTATGTACAGCATAGTCCAAGCTAACTGTCAAAATTACTAACTTTTTTGTAATTGATCCACTTTTTAAAATATGCTCCGTGTACATAGTTTTGGTACTCATTTATAATTCAACTTTCAATAAAATTACTAATGCCCGTAATCTCAAAATATCATTATTTCATATTGAAAGTATGCTTATTCTTATTACATACTCAATTGTTTTCTATTACGTATCGTTTTTGAGAAAAATTCTGGTAAACATGTCTATTTTTCATTAATTTGTATGTACAATAGACATGCATTTTAAATTTTATCAATTTTTGACGGAAACTGGTCGGAAACTGTGTTAAAAATTAAAACCGATAGAAAAAAGTTAGTAATTTTCATAGTTAGTTTGAACTATGCTCTGCAGAACCATAAATACTTTTTTTATCATTAGATTAGAGCATTCAATGCTAAAAAAAATCGTCCAAAAATAGTCTAAAAAAAATAATGTTTTTCGAGTTTAGATTCAAATATCTTAAAAACCTAATGGAATAATAGTATTTATTGGTATATTGTAATTAGTCTTGTTCTTGAAAAAAACTGCTGTTTATAGTTCTTTGGAAAACTGGTTGAATAAGGGATGGTATTATTTAATTGAGAAATTTGAGAGGAATTTTCTTAAAAACTTTACGTAATTAAACTAAACTGAGTATGTAGTCAAAATCAACCACCGCCTATTATATAGAATTCATGTATGGGATGTCTATGGCAAAACATTTTGGTCGTTTTTTTTGAGTAGTTTAATTGAATATATCCTGCAAAAAAAAATCTGGTAAACACAGATAAATGGTTTTGGTAGGTGTGTGGCAGCTTATCAAATTTTATTGAAGATTCGCGACATATTTTTCTAAAGTCCAGAAAAAAGAAAGCTGTTGACATAAACTCCGCCTTTGTCTTCATGAAATTTTGAAAAAAAAAATGGTTTTACACTGCATTGACACTGCCAAACATTTTCTTTTTAATGTAAATGGTTGTTATTTTTTGTATGGGAAAACTTCAAACACACAAAATTCTATATCGTCGTTGTAGAAATAAAACTAATCAAATTAATTTTTTCAAGAAATATTTTATTGATTAACATTACAAAATTCTGTCAATACATTTTAAAAGTGAAAGTGTCATTCAAAAACTCACAAATATATAATGATTGTTGTAAACCTATTATTGTAATTTTTAAAATGTTATTGATGTGTTTTACTTCTACAACGACCATGTAATATTTTTACCAGATACAATCAGGATACTTTTCCCTTCTATTTGCCTGTTATAAAATTGATTTTTCAAATGTTCAAATTTTCAAAACAGAAATAAGCTTTCTTAATATTCAGATGATAAATTTTAGAATTTAATAACATCGAATTAAATTAGTGAAATTATTTTTCATTCACGACGAATTCATCTTCAGTTTTAAAAGTTTAGTTCCCTTCGTAAAGATTTTTCAAAATTGGAAAAATGACAATTAATATCAAATACTGAATTTAAAAAATTAACCTGAAATGGAACCGGTACACATAAATTTCAAACCGAAAAAGTAACCGAAACAGAAACGACACAACATTCTCGATAACGATATTAGTTCGGAATCATTTCCAATTAACACTGTGCTATTGCTATTTCAAACTTATATAATTTCTTAAATGAGTGTCTCATTTTCCAATAAGTCAACCATTTTTTTTTGCAAAATTTATTATTAAAAGTCGGACGATCGATTTGATTTAAAATTCGTTAATGTGATGATTTTATTTTTTGGTAAAAAAGTATATATTTTACTTAATATAAAATTCATTATAGAATTTGAAACAAATCCATTATTTAGTATTGCGCCAAAGGCATTTAAAACGCATAACTTTGAATTAGGCGTTGCCATATTGTCCCGATAAACAAAAAATAAACGTGCGCGCAACATGAAGAGACAGCAAAACCCCACATTCCAACTGCAGCTGCACATATTGTCAGCCACTACATTGGATGTAGTATCTGGAAATTGCAACAAACTCGCAATTTCCAACAGCTCACGGTCGGGTGTGTGTCCGTGACTGTCTGTCTGTCCGCCCGTCTATCTGTCTGTCGTTTGCTGTTATCAGTCTGTCCCTCTAGTTGTTCACTGTCTGTCGATGTGCGATGGTATAACTTTTGATTATAATCGAGCGCAGAATTTGAAATGAGCCCACGACGCGACGTCAAAGCACCACAGCCAAAAGAATTGGCGTCTGTCTGCGGATAAATAGCTCAAGTGTCATGCAATGGCAACCCTTTCGTTCGATTCGGTTAACGACGAAAAAGAGGCATCGCGTTTAAGAGCTAAAAAAAAAAATCGAATAGTGTTGGCGGTCTGCTGTCGAACAAGGAATCGATTTGCATAGATTTTTCATTTTAGATTTTTGCACTGTTTTACCCATGGAATGAAAGTTGCATTAAAAAAACCGCCGCGTGACTTGTGTGAAAGTGTAAAACTAAAATACGGAAAAAGTACTCGGTAATAATAAAATCGAGTTTTTCCGTTGCACAGTATGTTGAATGCAATAAGGAGTTTTTAAATTTTAATGTTTAGACTCTCCTTTATGTACAAATTGTATTAAAACAAATGCAAATGCAAGTTACAGTTCATTATTTTAATTCAGCCTACTCTGAAGGATCTAATCTTCCTGAAAACACGAAATAAACTGCAGAAAATAAACATTCAGGTAGTTTCTGGGATGCGTATGTGCTAAGACAACATTTTTGACAGGGTCGAGTCAGTCTTAAAACTTTTTTCGACATATTTCAAACAGACAAAGGCAAGTTTGTAAGTATCACAAGCTGTCTATTTTTTTTTGTTCCTTTCCAAAATATGCCGCGAATCTGTCATTAAAATTCCACAATGTTCTACAACCTGTTATACACTTTCCAATATATTCCATTTATCTGTGTGTTTGCCGGAAATATTATTAAAAACCCGATACAAAATGTCTGGATTTTGTGCAGGAATATTTCACAAATATATGGACGATTGTAGGAAGCGTATGGCAGTTTGTCAAAATTTCCGGAATTTTAAATGCAGATTTTGGGCATTCTTGGGATAGTCAGAAAATAGACAGCTTTATATATAAACGCCACCTTTATCGGCTTGAAATATGTCAAATATGAAATAAGTCAAAATGTTAACAAACTGGGGATATTCTTAATTGTTTATTCTTCTATGTAATTAATTTGTACACAGAACAAAAATGTACATCACATAGATGAATTCCGTTCTACAAACCATGATTCATTATATTGAAGAACCATTCATAATATTAATGACTAACGCCATCAATGTTATAAATGCTGTCACAAATATATTATTTAATGAACGGTAATAGCAATATGAAGAATCTGGTAGTTGGTGAAAAAATTCATAATATTTATTAATAAATTCATCATAATGATGATTTTTTTTTTCTGTGTACATCAATGAATTATATGTTGCGAATAAAAATGCTCTCTTATAAAATTCGTCCAATTATGTCCAATTTTAAGTTCAACTACGTTCACTGTGCAAGGTGTAACTGAGTCTTCAGAGTGATAGAAATCAAAATAAAATCGGTTCTTTTTTTGCTTTTTACTGCTTTGTGGTCGTTTATGGCCCTTGCGTGTTTGGAACGAGGATAAACCTTAAACGTGGCGTCACTGGGTATTTAGATTTTTAACAATTTAACAATTATCGAAAAGTATTCAGTGCTGCGAAGTTCAGGAACTTCAATTAAATTAAACTCCACTATTTTTAAAAACAAATTTTTATTTTACTGGTTTTTCAATTTTTTTTATTCAATAAAGTTGTAACCAAATAATGTTTGACAGTTGGTGTACACTTTTAACACTGCTGTTATGTAAGTAGTTCGAAAATATATAAAATTGTTTATGGGCGGATTTTCCGTAGGTATATTTTAAAACGACGGTTGCAACAAAGTGTATATTTTACAACACATATTCTATTCAAAATAGCCTGGTTGATAAACAAATAGAAATATTTTAAAAGTAAAAAACCAGAAATCTAGATAATTTCTATATGCTTTTGATTACACTATTCAACAAAACGCGAAAAATTCTTTGCCATGGACTTACCATACAACAATTCTATATAATTCGCGGTTGCTGATTTTGACTGTTTTTTTTTTCTATTCTATTTTTTTCTATTAATTGCTTTCGATATTTTAAGCCCCTTTTAAGCAACTTTATAGAATTAAAAAATACAGTCCCTTTCACAACATTATTTCCAAAAAACTGTAAACGCAATTTTTCTAATTACAATATACCGACAATTACTATTATTCCGATTGGTTTTTAAGATATTTGAATGTAAACTCGAAAAATATTGAATTTTTTAGACAATTTTTTCAGCATTTTGAATCTAACAATAAATAAGAAAATGATTTATTATTCCGATTGGTTTTTAAGATATTTGAATGTAAACTCGAAAAATATTGAATTTTTTAGACAATTTTTTCAGCATTTTGAATCTAACAATAAATAAGAAAATGATTTATGATTATGCTCTTTTTGTATCTTCACATTTTTAATATATCCGTTAAAAACTGTTCAAAATTAAAATATTTGTATATTTTACATACAAATTACTGAAGAATAGCCGCTTTCACCTGCATTTTTATAAAAACGGTACGTAATAGAAAAAAACTGAGTATGCAATAAGAATAAGCATACTTTAATTATTAAGTAATTATATTTTTAGCTTATGGGCATTAGTATTTTTTTTTTTTTTGAAAATTATATAAATGAGTATTAAAATTAAGTTCTTAGGGCATATTTTGCAAAGTGGATCAATTAGAAAAAAGTTAGTAATTTTGATAGTTAGTATGGACTTTGCCCTAGATAACCATAAATATTTTTTTGGAAATTACTAAATCCTAAATGATAAGTAGCCGCGGTAGCTCAGTGGTTAGTGCGTTGGACTGCGAGCAGAAAGGTCCCCGGTTCAAGCCTGGACTGGGGCTAACAACATCTTTTCATAGAAACATTTTTCTATACCGCGCTACCTCTCGGCAGTAAATGGCAAACCTACGAGAGTAAAACATTGCCTATGAAAAGCTCTCACTCGCCGTTCGGATTCGACAATAAACTGTAGGTCCCACCACTTTGAGTACAAATATAACACGCACAGCTCCAAATGGTGAGAGAGCTCGGCCTAAATTCTTATAGGACTGTTGTGCTAAATTATTATTATTATTATAATGATAAAAAAATTCTAAAAAAATTAAAATTTTCCGAGTTTAGATCCAATGATCTTAAAAATTTATGGGAATACTTATTAGCATTTTTTAGTATTTTAAAATTAGCTCAGGAAATTAAAAAAAATGGGATTAAGTTTTTTTGTTAAACTATTTTTCCACAGAACTATGTAGGGGGTAAGAACGGCTTAAACATTTGTTTTGCAATTTTTTAAAATCGTTTCATAATAGAAAAAACTGAGTATGCAGTCAAACTCAATTATATAGAATTGATGTATGGGATGTCAATGACAAAATCGTGTTTGGCAGTGTTAAACTATTCGACAATAAATAAGAATACGAAAAATGATTCAATAAAATCCAAATTCTCTATTTTATATGTCTTTTTTTGTAGAACGAAAAGTCACCAAAAACATTTCCAAAAGGCCAAAAATTCATTTCCAAAAATGTTTATATATCTGTCAATTTTTAATCGATAATCTCAATTTTTTTAACACATGATAAGAAAATGTAAATCTATCAATTGATATTTCAACTTTTAAAATGCATCAATTACTTTTTATAATATTAATCAACAAACTCGAAATTTAAGTTTTTCATAAAAATGTATTTGGTGACTGTTCGTTCTACAACGACGAGGTGTTCCATTTTTCAAATAATTTTGACTTTATAAGAGAAAGTTATTGGACAATAATTGTTATATATAGATTTTCGGAAATGTGTCAAGTTTTACAAAGGTTGTGCATTCAAATATTGTAATTTGGTTGTGATTTGGCTAAAAGTGCTGGTGTTCCATATTACCCAAGTGTTCCATATTGGTCATAATTCTCCAAAACATTTTTAAAAATATTTAACATATTGAATGTCTGCTTTACATATTAAACCGTCTTTTGTTGGTACTGCGTTGGATGAATGTCTCATTCTTCATTTCAATTTCCGGACATCGTTGAATTACTTTGTTGACCTCATCAACGGCAACTTGTCTGGACGAGAAGAATGCCAAAGTATGAATTGTTATACTTAATGCTGAAACGGATTTTTTTCTTCGTCCTTTTCACTCACTCCATATATCTTACCACGCTCTACCGCTCAAGAGTTGCTCAAGTCTGAGGACTTGCCAACAAAACTTTTTACATTTAAATCAACAATTTTTATTTGAGGCTGCCAGGTTTTTATGCATTTCGGTTGTTTTGCTCGTTGTTGAACAATTTCGCAAATGCTGCGAATTTTTATGCGCGTTTTTCAAATGACAACGTCTTTGCTTTTGGGACAGCTACATCGGTCGGACTTTCGGTCAGCACAAAAAATGTGTAAATATTTTTCTAAACTTTATTTCGTAAAACTATCATGAATTTGATGAAGAAAAAAATTATATAGAAAATATATATTTAAAAATATTTAAAATAACTTAAAATGAACAACAAACTGTGCAAATTTTTAACTAAAAAATTTATTTTGTTTTTTTCGTTTCGTTCACTTGCAGTGCCACCCAACATTGATGATGCTTTAACCTCCAGCGATGTCATTGTTCGAGAAGGTGACAACGTCACATTGCGATGCAAGGCGAAAGGCAGCCCGGAGCCATCAATTAAATGGAAGCGAGATGATGGCAATAAAATTGTTGTAAACAAAACCATGGAAGGTAGGGTATTTCGTACTCCTTGAACTTGTTACTACAAATAGTTATTATTATTGTTGTTGTTGCTGCTGCTGATGTTGATGATGTTGTTGATGATATTGTGGTATTTCACAGAATGAAGACATGTTTTGGTTTTCATTGGCATTAGTCGACAATATTGGCAAGCGTATCAGGAAAGTGTTGCCAAGTTTTTGATATTTTGAATTTTATCGGAAATTGATAGAAAGCCGTCAATTTACGAAATGTCATTGAAGTTGGTTGATTGGTGGTTCATATTAATTGAAAGTGTTTGGAAGTCGTTAAATATGGTTGAAATTCCATTAATGTTCTGAAAAGATCAGGTGTACTACTCAAAACAATTTTAACTATGACCATAAATGTATATATAATTCTTGAATTTTACTGAAAACTCAGTTTTCTCTTACTGCATAAGGGTTTTAAGAAAATTACATTCGTAATTTAGGGCCTTTAGACACTTTATATAATAAACTAATTACTGTTTTAAAGAACATTTTTTTACAAAAAACTGAAAAGGTAGTTTTTCTTTTATTCCAATTGTTTTTCAAAATATTTGGATTTAAACTCCACATATATACATTTTTTATAATGTTTTTAGACAATATTTTTGGAAAAATAAAATGTTTTATCGTTATTCAGATAATATTCCAAACTAACTATTAGCAACTTTTTTCTAATAATTCTATTTTTTAAATATACAGTTTTCACACGATACAATGTTTCTAAATTGAAAATTAGCAGTTTTTAACAGTTTTTGTTTTCAAAAGGTTATGTAATGTGAGAAATGCTACTACTTTATTAAAATAACCATATTTTAGATATGAATTACTTGTGTTTTTAAATTAAAAACAAAGGTATTTATATTGCATTTTTACTATAAAACAGAGGACCAAAATTATGTTGAAAGTCTTATTTTTATTTTTAATTTCAACCTTGTTTTGTATAATCATAAAACGTTATTTTTTTGTAATATTAGATTTCAAATAATAAAAAATAAAGGCAATCCAAAAAACAGTCGAAAAAATTAAAAGAATAGTCGAAAAATTAAAATATAATACAATAAGGGCATATTATAATTACGTCACTATCATGCCAAAGGGGCGAATGTGCAATTTTTGACATTTACATTTGACATTTTTGACATTTTTTTACATTTTCGAATGTAGTTTTTCCTCAAGTATATTGTGCTAAAATCGCGTGTCGTTTTGTTGGATATATCTAGTCACAAAAGTCAAAACCAAAAGGGCGAATTTGAAAAATTGAAAATCTTGTCATGCCAAAAGGGCTTTAAAAACAAACAATAAATGCCTTTACACCACTATTTTATCTCGTACCAATAAATAGTTATGGCGAAAAAGGAAAGATTCGCCCTTTTGGCATGACAAGATTTTCAATTTTTTCAATTTCATGGTTTTTTTGCAATAACTTTTTATTCGTGCAAGATAAAATAATAGTTTAAAGGTATTAATTGTCTGTTTTTAAAGCACCTACCTACCTAAATTTGCCAAAAAAATTTCCTTCAAATAACAAATGGCAAATTAATGTTTGGCAAAATATTTTTAAATAATGATGCCAATAGATAGGTGCTTTAAAAACAAACAATTAATTCCTTAACATCACTATTTTATTTTGAGCTAATAAAAAGTTATAGCATAAAAAACAAAAATATTTGCTTTTTGGTCAGGATATAGCCTCACAAAATTCGTATTTATAATTCTATAAATTGTCCAAATCCAGAGATATTTTATGTACGTTATAATTGAAATAAAACTAAATTTTTCTAATTTTTAAAGCACTTCAAACTTTAAAATTTGATTTCCCAACATTTTTAAAAATGCACATTTGCCCCTTTGGCATGACAGTGACGATTAGTCTTGACAATAATATTTAAAGTTTTTGGAAAACTAATATTGAATCGGACTTTTTTTTTGTATTATAAGAATTGGCTGTTGAGAGCATACATTTTCAAATTCTAAATCGAGTTATATATAAAATTGTTTTGATTACACGAATAGAAAATATTTGCTAGATTATGTTTGAATATAATTAAAAAATAAGTAGATTATTACCATACAAGTATTAGGAATTTTGTTCATTTTAATAATAATATTTTGGCGCTACAGTTCTGAAAAACTTGGGCCGTACTCTTTAGATGTAATAACACATTATGATGTATAAAAATTATAATGTCTTCCACTCACTTTCTGTTAAATTTATCATAAATTATGTTTCAAAACAAGCATTTTGCAATAGTTATCTGGATTAAAATTATGTTTGAAAGCAAATACAAATCTAAATTATATTTAAACAAAAGTATACTTGCAACACTCCGATCGTGTGAATCGAGTGTCCCATCGTGTGAATTATCTTCTTCTCGCATTGTCTCGTAATGATATCGAAACGAGGGCTATACTGTGATGTATAGAGTATTTCTAAAGTTAACGATAATGAAGTGGTACAACCCAGTCTGCCATATCTCGGAGCTCCGATGCCTCGAATTTTTATCGAATAACTTCGAGAAAAAAGTTTTATCTCGTTGCTTTATCGATTCTAATTTATATAATTTTCGGTACATTCAAAATCATTTACAAGATACGATATATAAATATTTATCGCATCGATATCGTAATATATTTCAATCCAATATCGAATTTGGATGATTTTTTTCATCGATATAGTTCCGATTTCAAAAAATGTCTCATACCGCGAAAACTCCGACAAAAGCCATCGATATCTTCCTACCATGTACACTCAAAATAAAAAGTCTGTAACAATAGCAAAAAATGTTGCCAATATAGCAAAAATGTTTGCTGAAAAGAGGATAGCGCCGGATTCTGCTGAAACAGCAAATGACAGTTTGCTGTTTCAGTGAACTTTTTTATGCTATTAGAGCAGACAATTCTAGCTATTTTAACAAATTGTTTGCTGTTAACTCCAATTCATAAAAAAATAAAATAAAAAAATATATTTTTTTTGTATTTTAATATTTTTTTTATTCCTGATATACTTTTTTTATTTTTATATTATATTATATTTATTTTATTTATTTTTATTTATCTCATATTTTTATTTTACCTTTATTTCACAATTTCACTCTTGCATGCGTGCATTATTATTACGTATAGCTGAACCCGTGCACGACTCGTGCCAAGATTTTGTGAATTCATAGATATAAAGCGATTTTATTAATATAAAAAAACATTATTATTATTTTTTATATCAGGGGCCCGTGCTTCGCTGTGGAAGTTTTTATTGGTTTTATAAATGTAGTAACCAAATAATAATTCTTCGCCGTAAAATTCTTCCCAGTTGAAATCTACGCCGTAAAATTCTTCCCCATAGAACGCTTTATCGTAGAATTCTTCCCGGTAGAACTCTTCCCGGTAGAATTCTTCCCGTAGAGTTTTTCCCAGAAGAAGTTTTAGTGTAGTTAGTTTTAATGTGGTGAGTTTTAGTGTGTTGAATTTTTAGTTAAGTTAATTTTTAGTGTGGTGAGTTTTAGTGTGGTGTGTTTTAGTGTGGTGAGTTTTGGTGTGGTGAGTTTTAGTGTGGTGAGTTTTAGTGTGGCGAATTTTTAGTGTAGTGAGATTTAGTGTGGTGAGTTTTAGTGCAGTGAGTTTTAGTGCGGTGAGTTTTAGTGTGGTGAGTTTTAGTGTGGTGAGTTTCGGTGTGGTGAGTTTTTAGTATGGTGAATTTTGGTGTGGTGAGTTTTAGTGTGGTGAATTTTTAGTGTGGTGAGTTTTAGTGTGGTGAGTTTCGGTGTGGTGAGTTTTTAGTATGGTGAGTTTTAGTGTGGTGAGTTTTAGTGTTGTGAGTTTTAGTGTGGTGAGCTTTATTGTGTTGAGTTTTAGTGTGGTGAGTTTTAGTATGGTGAATTTTGGTGTGGTGAGTTTTAATGTGGTGAGTTTTGGTGTGGTGAGTTTTAGTATGGTGAATTTTTAGTGTGCTGAGTTTTAGTGTGGTGAGTTTTAGTGTGGTGAATTTTAGTTTTTTGTTTCATCTTTTTAGATTGTGTATGTGCTGAGTTATGTCATTTTGAAAGTTAAGTTGTATGGGAGTTACCACGCCCTTTGTCCAATCTCGCCCATATATAGCCTATGACACCCTCCGGACTCCTTAGTATCCTGTGGAAAAATTTCAGTTAAATCGGTTCAGCGGTTTAGACGTGATGCTGGAACAAACAGACAGACAGACAGACAGACTGACAGACGGACCAAGAGTTTTATATATATAGATAAGAAATATCTCATTTATATAAACATGTTGTCGAATAAGAGTTTACGAATTATATACACATTTAGCTGCAGCGTCTCGTGACTATGGCGCCATCTAGTACAGGTTAGTTACACTGCAATATGCACACCAGTAACACTAGCACGATCTTGATTACTAGCAGAACTAAGATTCCCAGCAAACAGTTCGCTATTGCAGATAAAAGTATGCTGTAAATGCAAATTAAAGTGTGCTAAAATTCAGCAGTCAGAGTTTGCTATTAATAGCAGACTTTTTATTTTGAGTGTAGGTCCAATTTGACGCAAAATATCGGTACGGGAAAGTGTCCGATATCGTGTGATTTCTCCTTTTTCTCGCACTGATATCGTAATTATTACAATACGAATGGCAAGCTGGGAAGTGAAAAGAAATTCGTAAATGTTGAGAATTGCATATTTACTTATGCGTCCATCTTCATAAACAGGAACATTTATTTGTTGTACACTTTAACAAGTATTTATAACAATCTTCTCTGAGTGCATCAATTTTTTTGTTTTGATTTGAAATATAGGAATTGTTATATAACGTATACGTATCGTCACTGTCATTCTAAAGGGACGAAGGTGCATTTTTAAAAATGTTGGGAAATCAAATTTAAAAGTTTGAAGAATTAATAAAATTTATTTTTTTCCATTTTTTGTTTTGTAACTTCAGTTTATTCATCAATTCAATTTACTTATATAAAATATCTTTGAATTTTGATAACTAACTGATTTATATATACGGATTTTTTTGAGGCTATATCCTGACCAAAACGCAAATATTTTTGTTTTTTATGCTATAACTCCTTATTTGCGCAAGATAAAATAGAGGTGTAAAGGCATTATTTTTTTGTTTGCCTACCATTGTCATCATTATTTTAAATAAATTTTCAAATATTAATTTGCCATTTGTTATTTTCCAGAAAAATGTTTTTTAAATAATGATGCCAATCGATAGACATCATTATTTAAAAATAATTTGCCAACCAATTTTCTTGCCAATGATAAAATTTCAAAAATATATTTTTAAATAATGATGATGATAGGTGTATAAAAAACAAACAGTTAATGCCTTTACACCACCATTTTATCTTACACCAATAAAAAGTTTTGGTAAATATTCAATTTTCGAATTCGCCCTTTTGGTTTTGTCTTTCTACATTCAAAAAAGGAAAAAAAAAATGCAAATGTCAAAAATTACACATTTCGCCCCTTTGGCATGTTAGTGACGATATATCCTTCTTGTTATTCAATTTTTTGTTCGATATCTCGTATAAAATTTGATATATCAACCATTTTATCCAACAAACTGAGTAGCTCAAATAAGCGGAAATTAGTTATATAAAAATGAAATTTTCCTGAAATATTGATAAATTTTAAAGTAAGTTTCAGTTTCATAATTTATACCTAATTTAATTATTCGATGATAAATATTGTAAATATTGTGATAACAGTCAATTTATATTCATCAATGCAAAACATATCATTTTTATTCAATCAAATTGAAATATCAATCATATATGTTCTAAAATACGAAACATTTTTTAATTTTGCAAAAGTCTGCTCTTGAGTTTTATTAAAACTTATTGCAATTTGTGTGCACTTGCAGTTGGCAACACTGCCGGTCCATGTCACTAACATGGTTGCACATCCGCACTTGTTATCCTTTTCAACTTTGCATGTTTCAACTTGTAAAATAGATTGTTTTCAAAAATTTAATTAAAAACTAATAATACTACTTGAACAACAGCAGCAACAACAACAACATCACCAACTGCAAAAGAGATGACGACATACTGAACACATTGCCAGCAGTTACGCAGCCAGAGTTACTCAATGCCATGTATGCGTAGATGTACTACGTGTGTGTTGTACACGTCACATGACATTGTCTCCTGTCACTCGCACCCACTCACACTCACCCCATGACAACAACACCCAACAGCAACAACCTCCTTATTTACTTCAGATGTACCTTTCTTCCACAATAATGAATTTCTTCTTGCTCTTCCTCAACATTCTCAATACAGTTATCGACTTGGAAGGTGAGGCCCTGGAACTGGAGCGCATCTCCCGACTGCACATGGGCGCCTATCTCTGCATTGCATCGAATGGTGTGCCGCCAAGTGTGTCGAAGCGCATAAAAGTCAGTGTCGACTGTAAGTGTACCACGAAATTGGCGTAGCCATCAGGTGGCTTATATCGTCTGTTTTATTTTTCTTGGAACAGTTTCACCCATGGTCTGGATACCGCATCAACTGGTTGGCGTGCCGATGTACTTCAATGTGACGCTGGAATGTTTCGTCGAAGCTAATCCGACATCGTTGAATTACTGGACCCGTGAGAATGATCAAATGATAACCGAGTCAACGAAATATAAGTAAGTTTCAAACTCTTTCGAACAAATAAAGAGTAAAAAATTGAAAAATTGTCTCTAATGGTCCATTTTTATAATGTTTAGTAAACCCAAGCAAACCACACCCCATCGGCCATTGACATTTATCGATCATGGGGGTGAATTAGCAACTAAAACAGACATTTAGACTTATTACTAAACTGTTCTCTAATTGGGGAATGTTTAGAGTAAGCCGATTCTCCAATTGATGAACGGTTCAGTAATAAGAAGAGTGTTAATTTACAGGGTCCTTCGCAGGACAATGTCATTTTAAAGCTATAGGTAGGTTTCATATAACAATGGCTGCACTTGAACCGATTAATATAATTTGCCGTAAGGGGAATCTGCGATATGGTTTTCAATTATTTATCGGAACCAGAGGCAGACTAATTGATGTGGTAGTAGGTCACTTGATGGGTACGTCATTCGCAAAATGTATGCAAATAAATAATGGCGTGCCCCGTCTAAATGTAGTTAAGACCTTATCATTTATATATCCAAAGTAAGGAATCTGAAAAGCTTAAAAGGGCACTATGTATATGATGGACCGATTTAGGATATATGAATCAGAATATGTTTTAAGCACTGTTGGAAGTGAGATTACAAAAAGTCCTCCAAAATTCTAAATACATTAATGCGTCTCGGTTTCATTTTTAGCACTGTATAAAAACGGAAAGCTTAATAGTTCGGATTTTTCATCCCAGTCCGCCTTAGCTTCCAACTCTTTTTAATCTGTATATTCTCTATAATTGGTAATCTTTAAAAAAGGATAGTTTATATTTACATTCAACTATATTTACATTACTTCTTATTACATTTTATGGTATCTGCTCTGAATCTGCCATTTGGATCTACCACAATCGACAGCGATTCTTTGACTGCATCTTATCGCGCCGATCGCAGCCAAACTCGCGCGAAAAGTCCTCGAAGTTGGCCAGTGTCTGCAGAACACGCAACTCATCAACAGCATGCTCCATAAACGTCGACGGTCCCAACGGCGTATGCGACTTGCCACAAAAGAACTGCGCAAAAGACACAAAGAACATTTGTCGCTGGGTAAACGGCAAGGATTTTGTCGTCGGCTGCCATGCCTCCTGGCTACGGTTACCACCGAAATATGTATCATATGCCAATCGAAATCCCTCGTAATCTGCGAGTTTCTCGTTTAGGCTGCGCGATTCAGTAGCCAACTCGTTTTGCATGCAGCGTAGACCATGTGTAAATCTTTGATTGGCAACGATTTCCTCACTAGGGCCCATTATGTTGCCCTGACTGTCGTAGTCGATGCCCGATGAATCAAAGCCGTGCAGCAACTCATGCGCCAATATAAAACCGAGCACCGCATATTTGTGCAACTCCTGGAGTTGCGAATGATAGACGGGCAGCTGCAGAAAGCCATATGGTACAATGATCATGTTACGTGGTTTCACGTAGAATGGTGATGAGGAGCTGCCACCATGCCAATCCTGTAGCATGTTGTAGATGGCATTCGAGTCGTTACCCGCTGCATTTGGCACATAATCGAGACTCTCGTGCGCACGCTCCACTGCCAGGCGTAGTAGACTCAACTGATTCACATAGAAGTTGTTCGGATTTAACTCGACGCGCTCGTAGTGTTCCTCCAGCTCGGCATCGGAGAGGTTTCTGGGCGCATATCCAACCTGCAGCTGCATTCGGTCGATCTTCTCCAGCAGCGCTGCGACTATCGGACGTGGCAGCTGTAGCCGATTGTCGCTGAGCACCTGATGGAATCGGCGTTGAAGCTGTGCGAATATCATTTGTACTTGACGATCTGTTTCCGCAGCGTTGCGGTAGAATTGTGTGCCAACCAGCTGACTCATGGCCAGCGGCATGGCGCGGCGCAGACTTGAGACGCACTCTAGCTTCGAGATCTCTGCGGGACCCTGACGCTGCAGAAACAGCAGAAATTTCAGCATCATATAGTGGCACTGCGTCTCTTTGGGCGTGCGCTGTAGCAGCTTGACCATCGCGCGCATAAACGGCACATTCTGAATGATGACCGTGGTGCCCAGATGCGTTTCGGCGCCCTTCAATAGGCGCAGCAGCACCAGCCAATCGATCTCCTCCATATACTGCTGCAAGTAACCGAGCTGCATCTCGCGCGCGCCCTCCTCATCCTCCAGCTCTTGTAGCCGGTGCAGACGCTCCTCGAAGGCGCTGACTTCGCGCGCTATGCGATTCGCCTCGCGCTTTGTCTGCCCAATGTCCAACAGCAGTTCAATCATGACGCCATCGCCCATGGGTTGTGTTTCGGCGAGATTGGGCTTGTCCAGATAAATGCTGCGACTGCTTGACTCGTCCCAGCGCGGCAGTACCTCCTCCTTGAGCAGCACACCGTTGAGGCCGTAGAGGCGCAACTTGGCCACCGTCTCGAGCCAGTCGAAACGCGAGGCGTTCCAGTGCCGGCCACCATGGCGCTGCAGTATGGACCAGGTCGACTCAAAGCCGGGCTGCACAAGCTGCAGATACTTCTTCAGATTGTAGGGCTTGACTTTCTTGCAGGAGCGGTAGTAGGTGCGCAGTTTGCGGTAGACGCTGCTGTTTGCTTGGCCACTGGACCAGTCACTCTCCGGTTGCAGTGTGGTGTCGTTCAGCACCTTCTTGAGCAGCTGCTCCAGTTTCTTGTTCAGCTCGTAGTCTAACAATCCAAGTGTGTCGCCGAAGTCCAGACGTCCGGCCTCCTCAAGCGCCTGTCGCTGCGCCCAGTTACCACACGCGTATTGATAGAAGTTCTCGCAGGGTCGCGCCGTATTGTCCATGTAGTTTTGCAGTTTCTGCTCCAGCAGCTGGTTGGCATTGAGTTGTCTGGACTGAGTGGGCGTGGGAAAAACGCAACAACAGCAGCAACAGAGCCAACAGAGAAAGGCGACCAGGTTGCCTACGGTTATCATGTTTCGTAGTACGTTTTTCTACTCGCTCGGTTTACGCGTTTTCAAATTTATGTTCGTAAAGTATGCTTAGCTTAAACTGTATCGTCCTAATATGTCTCTCTTGATGGTGTTTAATAAAACAGTTTCCGCAGAGACTTTCGTTTTTGAAGTGTTTTCAGTTTTCTTAAATCGTCCGCATTCAAACGCTTTGTACTCTCAACTAAGTTCTAGCTTCACTCCAAACACACACAGCTTATTTTCCGTCTTTGTGTTAATCTTCTTAATTTTCAATATCAGCTGTCTTTTTGCAAGCAGCTTTTTGTCAGCAGCTATTTGCGAAAATCTTTCAGATTTTGCATATGAGTCTTTCTCACTTTTACGTCGCTTCAAAACATTAACTATTTTTAATTATATTTAGTTTATTACGTTTCTCACTATATGTCACTCTTCGTCGCCTATGAACTGTCGTAGTTTTGCTCCATGGTCAATACTGTGTCTTTTCACATACCCTACAACAATTTATTAGAATTGTTAGTCTTATGATGTAGATGTATTGATTAATATTTAGAAATAGGGTGTTCTATTAAATTTCAAAAGCTTTCAGTTTGTTAAGATTCGGTTCAATTTGTAAGTAATATAAAAATTGAAATTTTCATCACGTATTTACAAATAGTACAAATATGGTGTCCGAATGGTGTCGTAACCCAAAAGTTTTTAATTACAATTACAGCCTTTTTTTTATAGATATTCGATCTTGGATTAAATCCATTATCCATTTAATATTGTCTGATTCTAATTTACAAAGATGAAATGATTTCAATTTGATCCTAGTTTTAGTTCTTCTTACCTTAATTCAGTGCAAATTTAAACTTAGTTTAAACTTTTCAACATTTTTAAAAGGCTATAATTCCTAATCAAAACGGCAGACTGTCTTTAAATTGTATATACAGACCCACAATTAATGAACTGTTAATGCGGCATTTTAAATATTTGTGATATATTGACTTTAGATGAATTTCATCAAGTTTAAACTACGTTTAATTTGAAAATCTGACTGAAAAACAGAGCCTTACTCTACCAATACTCGTTTTATTAGAGTTTTTAGTCTTATGTATTTCCACTTTTAACATAAGTCGTCTTTCTTTAATATGTATTCTATCTAGACTTAAATTTAATTCCAGATTTTATTATTGCATTTGGCTTCTCCGATATAAAATGTTTTCGAATTGATTCTAGTCTGTACTCCCAGTTTATTTAAATTTTAAAACTTTTAAAGAATTTAAATAAAGCGTATCAGCTAAAGTCGGTTTTGCATGGTGAAAGTATTTTTGTGACTTATTATCAATGCTCTCATTTACGTTCTGATTGATAATGGCATCGTTGATAATAGGGTATATTTGTTGTGATTATTGTTGAGGTTGTGTCTTATGCCTTTATGATTTTTTAGCTTGCTCGCACATTGATTATTTTTTTAAATTGTTTATTTATTTTGTTCATTTAATCTACATACATGCACTGAAAGATTTTAATTCCTTTGTTATTCAGAAACAAATCATATTTTTATACTCTACACTAAAAGATAAAGGGGTGTATTAAATTTGATCATTCGTTTGTAGCACCCTGCCGATATGGAAAAATATATTTGTTATTGATCAGCGTTACCTACAGAGTCGATTTAGCTTTGTCCATCTATCTCTCTGTAAGTCTGTCTGTTTGTTGAAATCACAATTACTGGAAAATTACAGAAGCATTGTCAATGAAACTCAGAAGTTAGATTGCTTGTAATCCTGAACTGTTTGGTATTAAAAATGGATGTGATCCGTGAACTACATGGCATAATTTTGTACAATGGCATAATTTTGTAAAAATTACCTCTTATAGCACTAAAAACTACGTGATTTGTCTTTACCGGTCGTAGTGAATGTTTTTTTTAAGACTCTTTCTACGTTATATTCTAATATATAACAATAACTTGTGGTACGTTAAAAAAAATGATGATCGATACACCTACCCATATGGTGTTTCAACTAAAAGAAAATCCTTTGAAGTTATTTTTAGGAATCGCCAACTGTTAGGATTCCCTAACTGTTTTAAACAGAAACGTCGTTTTATGTTGTTCCCTTCACACATATGTGTGCTTTTTTACAGTCAACTTAGATCCACTATAACTTTCACCATTATTAAAATTACAAAATGTTCGTACTCAATACTTCCCATGTAACCTATTCTCTCCTACTGGTTCACTGGTCCTTTAACTGTTGGTTAAAGGACTATGTCCCAATAATTATTTGAAATTCAATAACTTTAGTCACATAATAGTATTAAACATAATTATTAAATAGTCAAACTTCATTTCCACCCTTTCATTTTCTAAAATTGTTAATGAATGCTTCTACAAAATAATTATTTTGTATTTAACTCACTTTTAAATCTTTGATTCTCGACTACAATTAGTGTTTGAATTCAATTAACATTTATATTTTATTTTTTTTTACAGTGTCTGACAGATATCTCGTGAGGCAGTTTTATTGCATTATATGACATCTTGCAATAACACATCAGTAAATGCGTTTATTTCTGTCATTGTCTGGTGTCAACTTAACCTTGCCCTTGATTTGATTGAGAAAAGTCTGTTCTATATAATGCGGAATTATTAAATTGAATTGAAGTCTATGAAAAAGATGAATATCTTATACTATTATCATAGTTAAATATTGTTAACTATTATGAATTATACTAAAAGTTATGTTCACATCGATAGACAATTATTTGAAAATTATTTAAAATTATATAAAAATTATCTATGAGATGTCCAGACACATTTGTTTTATTTTATATAAATTCGTTAATGGAATGATAGATTTTAATGCATATAATTATTCCGAATTGATGGATAGTTTTAAATTCATCCCCAATTAGTTCTTAATAATCTGGTTGGATATAAATCTAAAATATGCTCATCTAATTAAATGTTTGTATTTTTGAAAACTTACTCATAAAAATGATTTGGAATTAAATCTTGTAATATTATATCAATACATTATACTTGCAGAACTGAAACATTACCCGGCAATCCGAGCTACAAGGCAACAATGCGCCTGACAATTATCAACGTCCAGCGAAGCGATTACGGCAGCTATAAATGTGTCGCCAAAAATCCTCGTGGTGAAATGGATGGCACCATTAAGCTCTACAGTAAGTGATACCATTAAATAAAATATGCTACATCCTATAATCTATATGTTATAAGTGCGCGAATATTGCTGCATAAGGATATTAAATATTAGGTTTAAGGTTCAAATTGCTGTTAATACGACCAACATATTGTTGTGTTAATATTTTTTTAGTGTGTGTCACATTTAAAAAAGCGCAATTTGACGATAGTTGCTAGTCTATTATTACATGAAATCAGTATTTGGAGTTATATTTTTCAAATTGAAATTATTTTACTTGGAGTAGGTTTAGTTGGCGCATAATCATACACTAATTACACTGGGAAAAAATGTATATCATATTGATGAATTCCGTTCTTCAAACCATGATTCATTGTATTGAAGAACCATTCATAATATTAATGACGAACGCCATTATTGTTATGAATACTATCATAAATATGAAGAACGCTTGGTAACTGTCGAAAAAGTGTTCTTCAATATGATGAACTGCATGTGAAGAATACATTTCATCATATTAATGAACCAAAATATATAATACAACATATTTGTTCATTATATTGAAGAACACTAGCTGTTCAGTAAACTAACTTTCTATCAAAATATTTTGTTTTCGTTCATTTTATGCCGTACTTCTCAGTACTCAAGTAGTCCTTGTATGTTATTTCTTATATAATGCTTGCTCGACATGCATAAATTAGTAAAATGTTTTATAATATATCTTTATATTAATAAAAAGTTATATATCGTCGTTATAGAACGAAAAGTCACCAAATACATTTTTATGAAAACTTAAATTTCGAGTTTGTTGATCAATATTATAAAAAGTAATTGAAGCAATTTTAAAGTTGAAAAATCAATTGATAGATTTAAATTTTATTATAATGTGGTAAAAAATTTAATATCATCGATTAAAAATTGACAGATATATAATGATTTTTGTAAATGAATATTTGGCATTTTGAAAATGTATTTAGTGACTTTTCGTTCTATAACGACGATATATAAAAAATATATTATTGAACAAATTTTTTTTTTCGTAAAATTGTTTTTTTTTTAAAACAATTTTTTTTTGACAAATTTTTTTGTGTCCGAAAAATTTTTTCGGACAATTTTTTAAAAATTTTTTTACTGTTATTTTTGAATAAATATTATGAACAAATTCATCAATATGACAATTCAAATTCATTGTATTGAATATTTTGTACATATATATAATGAATGCATTCAATTATATGTCATTTAATGAACGGTGATATCAATATGATGAATCTGGTAGTTGGTGAAAAAATTCATAATATTTATGAATACATTCATCATATTGAAGATTTTTTTTCTATGTATGAACAGTTCTTCAGTGCTGGTTGACACCTAATTTAAATTTCGTTTAATTAAACTTATCTTTAAATTAAACGACATTTAATATTGTTTGCTGTTTTTCAGTGATAGTTTCAAAAGAACACATATCAAGTCAATAAATATGGTACCACTATGAAACAATTTCTAATCGCTACTGACACAATTTCCCTCAATTTCAACAGCTGATAAAACGTAAAAAGTTGTTTGAGAAAATTTCCTGTCAAAAATATTGAAAGTTTAAACGAAATTTAACACTTCAAAATCGGTCGTTTAAACTAAGTTTAAATCGATAAATGAAGTTCACTGTTACATTAGATTATGTCTTTAAACTTATTTTTAACCACAAACTGAAAAACTGGCACTTAAAGTCAACCTTACACTTAAAATCAGCTATTTGGCATTTCCATCTTCCATCTTCCAAATAACCTAGAACCAATAGTCATCGTTCAGTTTGTTTTAAAATAGAAATGTTGATTACTTGGATTATATAATGGAACTACCGCCATATTTTTAAATCTTCCAATAAAATTTCATTTAAAGGTGAGTTTTGTCAAATTCAATGTATTAGAATTTTTATATTAGAATTTCATACATCATTTTATAAAATTCGTTGGTGCTAATTTTGGGCTTAAACACTTTTATTCGCTACATTAAAAGTAAAAGAGTAGATTCAATTTGTGAAGAAGAAAACGTGGCGGGTATGAAATTGTTAACAGTGGAACTGTACATACTCCACCGATCAAGAATATATATAGCGCCGCAGGAAAGTATGCATATCGCACCGATAAATACTATTTACCGCAAGTTAAGAAATTTCCTTTATAATAATTTCAAAAATAGAACAGACGACAAATATATGTAATTTGGATCCTCTGCTCTGGATAACCATACATTATTTTCTTGTTTATCATTAGATTCTAAATGGTACAAAATAAGTTACAATACCATAATTCTGCCCTAGTTCCCAATACCATTCTATTTGGTTTGAAGTTTTAAAAAGAAAAAGAACGGAATTTTTTGAAATTAAATTTTTAATTTAAAAGAAAAAAACTATAATGCATTTTTGATATTCATAAACGTAAATTTAAGGCATATACTCTGCATGTAATATTTTTAAGTTTTAAAAAATAGATCGGAATTGGGTACCAGGGCGAAATTTTGAATTATATATCGCCGTTGTAGAACTAAAAGCCACCAGAAACATTTTTAACAAAAACCTTGATACATTTTTAAATTTGAAATACCAATTGATAGATTCACATCATTTGGTACAAAGATTGAGTTCATAGATCATAAATTGACAGATATATAAAGATTTTTTGTAAATGAAAAATTCACATTTCGAAAATGGTTGGTGACTTTTACTTCTACACGCAGAGAAAAAACATGATTGTAGCATGATTATTGCAATAAAACAATGATTCGAGTAGTCACAGAATGATTGCTGTCCGTCATTTAATGATTTATGAAATCATATAATGTTTAAATTCAAGATTGGAATAGCTAATGATTGTAGCAAAAATGTTATTTAAATATTATTGAAATGCAATGGTTCCTCAAGGAATGATTGATATAACCATACTATGATTAGAATTTTGAGAAAAGTTCTCAACTGTGCAGAGAGTATTTTTTGCAGATTCAGTGTTACACTAGACTTCGTCAAGAAAGGTCAGCGTGTCGTCGGTATTATTTATTTTAATAAATATGGTGATCATTTTTACATAAATAGGAAGTGTTATAATTTTAGGAATGCGTGTAGGTAACAGTTTAATTAATTAAATTCGGTTTTAAAGCCAGAACTGAATGGAACTTGGAAAAGAAGCTAAAAATGGATTCAAATTTTAAGAGACATTTTCTTTAAATATAATTATTAATATAATTATTATTTTTCAAAAATTAACGTTTTTAAAAGTTTTTCATATATTTTGGTGGATTTTTAAAATTCTAAAAGGTCAATATTCTCAATAATTTTGTTTTTTTTTTTTGATTTATGAAAAATTTTGGAGGCAATTCAAATTTTCTTAAGGACTTATTTTTTTTAATAAAAAAAAAATAAATCATTACGAAGATTGGTTTAGCTTTTAGAAGCGCCTGGAATTTCTGAAATCCACCGAACCATTACCAATTTATTTAAATTTGCGTTTTAGGAAATTTCATAGAATGCATTATTTTGAATTACCTCAAAAAGTTTTCAGAGATATTTTTTTGAAAACACCAAAAAAATCACCAAGAAGATTGGTTCAGCCTCTTAGAAGAGACTGGAAGTTTTGAAATGCACCGGTAAATTTTCGACTTATTTGAACCCGCGGTTTATGATATTTCATAAAATGCATTATTTTGAAATGGCTCCAACATTTTTCAAGTTCATTTTTTTCAAAAACTCAAAAAAGTCAACAAGGAGATTGATTTCTCCTTTTAGAAGAGACTGGAATTTTTAAAATTCATCGTTCCATTACCGAATTATTTTAATCTGCGTTTTCGGAAATTGCATTGAATGTGTTATCTTTTTATAACATTTTCACGGACATTTTTAAAATCCACTTTTTCAAATCCACTGTTCCTTTACCGACTTATAAGATTCTGCGTTTTAGAAAATTGCGTAATTTGAAATTCCCCCCAAAATTTATCATGGAATTTTTTTGCAAAAATACGAAAAAGAGAGCATAAAGATATATACAATTGGTCAGATCAACTTACGGACAAGGTATATCAATTATTGCTACTTGAGAAAAAGTTACCCATATTCAAAATTTAAATAATTTAAGACACTGCTCATATGAAATCTCTCAATCACTTCATTCATCACATTTTAAAATTTATTATTTTTAAAATCAAATTAATTTTTATTTCGCTCTATTTTGCGACGCCTTTTATAAGTCATTTCATATTAACTTTGCATAACGTTTAGCCATATTTCAAAGATTTTGTAGTTTCTAATCTGTTAAACAATACAACATAAAAGTCACAGACACTCTTACTGCTTTATGAAGTGAATTTAATCATAATTTTCCGCACATTTTCTTTGCACCACTGCCAAATTCCGCCATATACTTAACTCAATAAATTAACTCGTAACAATGAACAGCAAAGAACAGAGCAATTTGCTAAATCACTGCCAAGTAGCTATTTGTCTGTGATTCTGGCAACAACAACAACAGCAAGCACAATAGGAACAAAACCTACCATAAGGAACCAAAGGCAAAAGCTACCAGTAATACTCCGCTTTATCCACAAACAAGACTTTTATGAACCAACAAAAAAAAGAAAACAAATGAACAAATTCCATGAATTGAATTCTCAACAAAGCGCTATTTAATCATTTCATATTTTTCGCACATAACAACCGAAGAAGATCCTACTCGAACCACCCCACTCAGGACCCCTACAAATGGAGTTCAATGGTATCAACGAGTAAAACTTTTTTTTCTCGTCTCACTAGTACTACGAGTGATAATAACGTAATACAATGGCTTAAAATGGCTACGACATAAACAGGCGAATCATTTGTCCTTCGCGAGGACCACGGCAATAAAAACGCAAAGCATAGCAGTAACTTCCGGGTGGAACATAGACGAGGCAAAGGCATGAAGAAATTTACAGAAGAATACTTGGTTGAAAAATCAGCTTCAAAAACTTGTCGTAGCGGCAAATAAGATGAAAATCACACTTTTGATGCAGACACCGTTACCCCCAAACTCAGCTCCTTTCCAAATATTATTGCGAAAAAAAAATGCCAACGTCTACGAAAAATCATCACTCTGCTCAGCGCGCACTCGGCAGTGTAAAAAAAGTCATCCGTTGGTCATAAATTTTGCCACCAAATTGTCGTCAATAATCTGGCCCATGACGAACCGAAACAGACAGAGAGCGAGCGATTCGAAACAAAAAGAGCAAGAAACAATGTGCCTCAAAAGTCTGGACGTGCTACGAAGTCTATGGAAACCACGGACAAAGTGTAGCAAAAAAGTAGCAGGGAAAATACACAGAAGTGCAGTGTTTCGGTAGTTTTTTTATTTTTCCTTTTCCCCAAGAACAGTTTATATTTTATTATATGTGCAATCAAGGGAGTGAGGGAGGGAGAGCAGAACAGTAATAAATATCACAAAACACAGTTGCCAAGCAGGAGCAAAAGAGTCGGCGCTACAGCGGAAATTGTATTTTATTGAAATTGTAGTGGCTGCCGGCTTTACCGCCACCGACGCCGCCAATAAAAAAAGGAGTATTTTGCTCCATTCTCAAACACATAATGAATGGCAAAAGTTAAGTGACGCCAGAGTCAACTCCGCAGCAGAGTAGGTGATGTTGATGTGATAAATAAGCAATGAATTGGCAATGAATCACATTTGTTGCGGACCAAGAGACCAATGGGCGAGGAAATTGTGGGTGGAAGTAGTACCAATTTCACGTAACGTGACGGAAAAGAAATGTGCAAATTTCAATTAAATTTTTGATATTATTACATCAAGTAGGAAATAGATTTATAAATAGATGAACAAAGTGCATTTTTTTTTAAATACATGAAACGAATATTGGTTAATATGCACTTTTTAAAATGCACTTTTAATACACCTCCGATTTAGTAAAATTTTAATAGGATTTTATTTTTTTCAAGTGCAATATGTGAATTTAATTAATAATGCTAAGTATTTATCGACTTACCCTACGAAAAGTAACACATTTAAAATTTTTATATGGCAATTCTTATATGGAAATTTTCATACAACAATATTTAACTCGCTAAATTTTATAAGGTGTCGATATTTGCTTCTAACAATACAACCAATAACAAATTTTTTAAATCCGGCACTTTTTTATGACATATCCATGGACTTCAAGATTATATTCATATTCTCAAATACAACAATATTTCACTTTTATAAGGGATGCAATATCAAATTGACGTTTCTGTATTAAAATGTCGTATGAACACTACATGGTACGAATACCAAACTAAAATACGACGAATGTGAATACGCTATATATATTAGACATCTGCAAAAATGTATTTGAAGTTCCCTTTGCAAAATATTCACTAGTGCATTCTACAGTATTTAGTGCGTTTTGCAATGGCAGTCTACAGTATTATAGTGAAGTCTCTCCAGCAACTTCACTGCAGTATTTGTTTCATAGCTGTCAAGTAGTGTCAAGACATTAAAAGTCCTGAATAACAAAAACAAATGACACTACAGTCGCTGAAAATGCATCAAGTACAGTGAGTGAGCACAACGTGTAAGGAGTGAGAAGACGAACATCGAACACAACAACAAATCTGTTGTTCGGCGTTCGATGGCAGTAATTTTGTAGTCGGTATTTAAGTATGTTTTATAAAAATTGCAACTAACATTATATTTTCAAAAAAAAAAAAAAAAAAAAATACGACAAAAACAAAGCATTGGTCGAAAAGTAATATTTAAAACAATTTTTTTTTGGAAAAAATTCAATTATAAAAAATATGTTTTTCGATTAATAAAAAACTTACGCCCCGATCATGTAATTCCCGGTGACAACGATATCGGTTACAATTTGTTTGAATATCAAATTTTAGACGAAGGGTACTGGAAACGAATTGTAGTCACACGAAAATAAAAAGATACACCATTTGGGGGTCAATATAAAATATTATATGATTTTCTTATACTTTATGAATTTTTTCTATATTGCAATATTAATGAAAATTCCTTAGAGTAAGAATGAGAAAAAAATAAAATGAGAAAAAAATAAAATGAGTGTTATAAGCAGTTCATTTCAGTGTTTGTTTTGTTATTGCACACCATTATAGACTCTTCACTAGAACTACGTCTTGTTTGTGTTTTGTTTTGACACTACTTGTGTCTTTTTGTTGTGAGCAACACATTCATTTGATTCTTCAAGCAACAAGTCGGCGAAGTTTCAAGTATATTGAAATTTACCTTTTTATCAATTTGACTCTAATTTCATTGAGATTTCAGCAAATCTTTTGATGAAAGAAGCCGAATGAAATTCGAGTGGAATTGACCAAAGTTATGAAAGGTTAAACTCAATAAAATTATCTAAAAGCAAACATGTACCCATTACACTGTTCTTTAATACATTTAAATTTAATATATTGTGTGTGAAATATATACTGCATATTTGAATGTAATGGCTGGTATGGAACAACACAAAATTTGTTGAACAGTGTTAATTATTGCATAAAATAAATTATTTTCATAAATAAATGATGTCACTATAAAAATAATTCTATGGTCCCTCTTTTTTTAATGCAAATGCATACAAATTTTTAAAACAGTAGAATGAGCGAACTGTGAAAAATGCGCGTGCTGCCAGGGGCAGTCTGTTTTCGCTGTTGGACGGAGTTGCCCCGCGAAATAAATACCATAGCACTTGCGCGATATGCTTCTCGACGGGATGTGTTGTAAAAAAATGTGATGCCCGAGTGCAGTGTCTGCGTAAAACAAATTTGCTCGTCAGTGTATGAAGAAAGGGGCATGTTCGGGCGCACGCACACGTGCATTTCCGATCTCTGCTTCCAGCATACCTTTGGACTAGAACACGAGTCATGTGATAGAGCAATTGACATCTTTTTCCGCAGAGATCTTATAGGATTTCATCCATAAGATTTCGTCTTATAGCGATTCTTCAAATCATGCACTATCTCATATATCATCGTTGTAGAACGAAAAGTCACCAAATACATTTTTATGAAAAACTTAAATTACGAGTTTTTATAAATAGTAATTATAAATGTATTATAAAAAGTAATTGATGCATTTTTAAAGTTGAAATATCAATTGATAGATTTACATTTTCTTAACATGTGGTAAAAAAAATTGAGATCACTGATTAACAATTGACAGATATATAAAGAATTTTGTAAATAAATATTTGGCATTTTGAAAATGTATTTGGTGACTTTTCGTTCTACAACGAGGATATAAATTCTATAATGAAGTTTGTGTCACAGAATTCTTTACATTTTCCAAAGTGGTGCCTAAAATAAAATTTTTGGCAGACTCAGGACAGTTTAGAACCATATTTTTGAAAAATTTTAAGTACACAAATGCGAAGTTTGTAACAGAAAAAATATTTCGGAAATTTGACATTAATATTCCACAAATTTTGATAAACTGCCATACACTTCACACAAAGTTTCATTTATCTATGTATTTTCCGGAAATATGCAGAATATTCATGATAAATGACAGACATTTTGTCTTGGGTCCCATTGAAAATTTATATTATCATTTCTAAAAATGTATTTGTATTAATTGGTTTTTCACAATTCCTGTGTTACGTACAACAAATATTTATTTTCGGAACAGCAATTTATAATTATGAAATTCGTGAATTTATCTTATGATATGATAATTTTAAAATAAAACCACATTTCTACTGGGTTTTCAACACAATCAGTACCACAAATTAACCTTATTTCGTATTGTAGTACTTCAAATACCAAATGTAGTAATCTACACTTCATGACCTTCGGCTAATAAAACAAATTACTTCTACCCAGACAAAGTGAAAAACAGCGACATAAATTGAAAAACATGGTCGCAAAGTGAAAACGAAAAAATAAATGTGTTTAGGTGTGGTATGCACATACGTCCGTCCATCTTCCTCTATTCAACATCCTTGCGTGGTTCACTTTTGCACCTCGTGCATTCAAAGCCGTTCAATATGAATGGCGGCAAATAGATTTATATAGCTCTTTAGCCTGAAGTGCATTTACCTCGAGAATAGTGAGAAATACCTGTCAATGGTATGGACAAAAAATGCACAGTGTAGTAATTTAGTAGGTGTAGAAAAACGGTAGATGAAAATATTAAAGAGAATTCGAGATATGTACATTTGTTTCTTTTTATAGTAATAAAAATGTTATGCAATTTTAGCATTCTCAATTTTTTCACAACTATTTGGTGTTTTCAATTTTATTATTTCATTTAATTTACTTTATTTTATTTTATTACAAGTGTATATTGCAAATTTAATTAAATGTGTCAAAATGTTTAATATAAAAAACATCCGCACAATTTTAAATAGATTAATTAAATTCAATTATAAAATATATTATTTTCTTTTTATTACAGACATTTTTTATTTCAAATGTTATGTTTTTGGTTTGTTTAGTAACTAAATGTCGAACAATAATTTTATTATCATTTTGTTTTTTCATTGTCGTTGCTGTGTCAAAACTCACTGTATTTAATTTGTTTTTTGTTTTGCAAAAACATTTATATATTAAACAAATTTCAGAAAAATGAAGCTATTATTTAAATAAATGTATGAAAATATGTATCCGCGGTAGCTCAGTGGTTAGTGCGTTGGACTGCGAGCCGAAAGGTCTCCGGTTCAAGCCTGGACTGGGGCTAACAACATCTTTTCATAGAAACATTTTTCTATACCGCGCTACCTCTCGGCAGTAAATGGCAAACCTACGAGAGTAAAACATTGCCTATGAAAAGCTCTCACCCGCCGTTCGAATTCGGCAATAAACTGTAGGTCCCACCACTTTGAGTACAAATATAACACGCACAGCTCAAAATGGTGAGAGAGCTCGGCCGAAGTTCTATACAGGACTGTAGCGCCAAACTATTATTATTATTATTATTATTATTATTATTATGAGAATATGTTAAATTATACCTATAAATTATACAACAGCATTTTTAATTAAAAAATAGTTTAACTTTTTCATATCGTCGTTGTGAACTAAAATTTTCAAAATTCCAATTTTTCACTTACAAAAATCTTAATATATCTTTCAATTTTTGATCGATGTGAAGAAAATGTAAATATATCAATTGGTATTTCAACTTAAAAAATGTATCAATTACTTTTTGTAATAATTACAACAACATTTAAGATTTTCATAAAAATGTATTTGGTGACTTTGAGTTCTACAACGTCGATATAATATTCGTATTAATTGTATTAATAATGAATACTCTGCAGGTCAGTGGCTAGTATATTGGACTGTGAGCCGATAGGTTGAGAGTTCAAACACCCGATATGCTCTAATAATTTTTTTTTCTAATTCACAAGATTCACAAGAACGGTACGGGTTATGACAAGGTACAAATATAATGATCAGTTCCTGATCAGGTACTAATTCAATTTGTACTAGGTCAGCAACATCAGATATAAAAATTGTTTATTTTTTAAAACCCTCTCTCCCCGCCATTAGGATTCCATCATTTGAGTTCAAAAATATAACACATACCGCTCTAATGGTGACAGTTGGATTCAGACTATGTTCATTAGCTCATATATTTTTATTATTCTGATAAATACCTACTATTTTAAATAACTTTACAATAACATTATTAACAAATTTAATTTTTTTTATTATTTGTAGTGTCAAATCCACCTACAACGATACCACCTCCAACTACAACGACATTACGACGCACTACAACGACATCAAAAAGTGGTTTCAACACACCTATTTATGGTGATTCGCCAACAAATTCAGTGATTGTCATAGATAAATGTGAGTAAATTATTTTATTTTTTTAAAAACTGATTTGGTATTTATTTTAAATGAAATCAGAACCATTATTGAACTACTCTGTTATGGTTCTATTTGAAATATATTTCAAAAGATGATGTTGTTTATCAGAATTCATTGAATCTTTATACAGTGATTTATAAAACTCTTAGTACTAAATCATTTGTTGAATATTTATTGTGATTTTTAGATTTTTTATTTATTCATCCCTTAATTTCCTTGAAAATATTGAATGTAAACTCATATTTTCTAAAATTTAAAATTTTATTTTCTGACGCCCATAGAAATGAACTTTGGTATTTTTTCCCATGATTTTCAAAATATTTCAGCTCGACCGTTAACCATTCGTGAACTGCAACATTACCAGAAATAAATCATTAAATATTTATTATTATTTCAGAAAAAATTTCGTTATTTAACTTAACGAAAGTCGTAAAAACCTTGTGATCTGTATTGACATTTTTGGAAAATTTTCAAGTAAATTTGCTATAATTTTTATTTTTTTCATTACTTTTAAATATGGAATTTTATGAGAATTTATCATAATCTTTCCAGAGAAGCTTTACAAAGAAAAATCGTTAGTAAATTTATAAGTTTTCAAATTTTCATAAAATGTACCATTCGAAATAGCAACCAAGTTGGAAATATTTCTAATAATTTTAATGCAGATCAGATGAATTTAAATATTTGTCTATTATACTTTATAATTGAATATCCAATATCCAGAATAATAAATTTATAAGGATTTTTAATGAGTACTTTGTAAATCAGCATAAAATAAATTAATATTAATTTTGAATTAATATTAATTTTGAAACTATATAGACAGTGAGGAAGTCTACGGTATATATCATATCATACTGATCTGTATAGCAAAAACGTTTTCCTTTAATTTTATTAATTCGCGTAAATAATGTATGGGAGCCTGGGGTAAGGTTAGGTTGGGTTTGAAAGGGAGTGCTTACTGAAATTTAATCAGCAAACACTCACGGGGACCTAGTGGACCATTGTGTTCCCTTTTTATCTTTGTGGTAACTATATTCTGTTGACTGGCCTGGGGTAAAGTGGGACACATCTTGATTTTCCTTCATAAAAGACAATTTAAATATTTTTTTAGAATTCTTATGAAGGGTCCATTCCATAGACTGGTTCATGATCCAACTTTATGCATTAACGGAATACCATTTCTATAACTTTTAATCGAATGTTGAGTGATTTTTCAAAACAGCTAAATTTCGGACTTCTTGAAAAATGTTGACTTAAATTTTAATACTTTAAAATTTTTCCTAAAATGCTATTTTAGTCTTTCTTTTTCATGTTTTCTTTTTCTCCACAACTAAATCAAATATATTAAGAATGTAATAAGATAATATAAATATATTGGTAAAGCAAGATAAAATAAGAAGAAAAAGTTTAAATTCATAAAGTAGTTATGTTAGAAAAATTATAAAAAATAATTCTATTTACTCCTAATCAGAATATTCTGAGTGACAATGAAGACAGGTGTAGTTGGTGGTCGTCAAGTTCGCACATTTCAAGTATACTGGTCGTTTGCAGATATTTTAGTTCACTAAATTGCTGAAATATAAGTTCTTCAGCATTTTATTAATGCAAATTGTACAAAGTTCTCTCTCTTCTAATGCTCCTGTTAACGGTTTCCTTCTTGGCTTTCTTCTGTAATTCTGAACTTAACTCAGGATGAAGTCAAAATGTTGTTTTTGCACGATTGAAGTTTTTTCTTCGCTACACCAATTAAATAATTCATATAACACATAATTGTCTCTAGTATTACAACATACATTGCATAAATTACATTTCCCACTTTAACCCAGAATAGGTTTTCCACTTTACCCCAATAACGTAATTTGAAAATAACTTAGCACCATTTAAGAAATGTTAAATTATTTGTATTTCAAAAGATATACATTATGCGATCATTTTAAATATATCTGCTTCATTAAAAACAATAAAAAATCTCACTTTTTGATAGCAAACACTTTAAAATTTTACAAAAACATTTTTTCACTTGTTCTCGAAATGCAATAAGAAGGATTCTATTTTAACCATGGATGCCATACTTGACAATTTTATTTTTATTTTTCTAACTGCAAAAACATATTCAAAAATTGCAATTTCCCACATTACCCCATGCCTCACTTACCCCATGTTTTCGCCTAATATATAAGAAAAGTAATACCTATTTTTCAAGGGTCAGTGGAAAAACAAAACATAAATATGGTAGTTTTCAAATACAAGATGTTGCACAATTTTCATAAAATTTAAACAGATTTTCAGGAATTTTCTTATTACATTTTCTACTACCACATACACTTTAATATAAATATTGAATATTATATATATTATATATATTATATTAATTATTATTAATATTATATATTTTTTTACTACAGCTGGCTCCAAGTATCAGTCAAATTTAAATGAAATCGATAAATCCGAGCAGAAACTTACCGGCGACAATCCCAAAGGTTACGACTGGTCAAAGGATAAAAATTCAGCAGCACCAAGCTGCAATAACGCTGCTCTCACTTTAATCGCACTCAGCTGCTGCTGCGTCTTCTTCTTCAGCAGTTTAACAGCGAGCAGATATGGCCAAAGCATAGCCTACTTCCAGGCGTAAAATTGACGCAATTGATCAATGGAAAATAATAAAATTGTTTTGTTGTTTGAACTGCTTTGGTAATAATTATGATAGAATAACAAAAACCACATTTAGTGCCAAAAATTTATGATTTTTTCAAATTTATTGAATATTAATTTTAATTTTAAAATAAAGAAAAATGCCTCTAATTAGCACATATGACGCAGAAACGTTTAGAGTCGAATTATTTAAAAATTGATATATATTTAAATTAAGTACTAAGTATATTTATTATGCAGTTGAATTTGCGATGATGGGCGGCAAAGAAATTAATATTTTATACAAAAATGTATTGAAATATGCGGTGGAGATGTTGCAATTGTTATGTATTACTTACATTGTAAATAGATATGTGAATTAATGCTAAATATAAAAATTAAGTTGTAAAAAGCAAAAACTAAATAAATATAAAGTATCATAATAATGAATGATTGGCTGATGAAGCTGTAGTTGTTGGCACATTATTATGTTGAAAATAAAAAACAAAAATGCAAAACATTTATTAACTCACATCAACCTATAAACATACATGCATATATATATATACTTAAATTTCTATATTTAATAAATACATATAGGGTCTATGCTGGAAGCACATAATATATTTATTTATGAAGCTTCAACAACTGCAGTAAAAACTATAAAATCAAAAATGACGAGAACCTCATGAAAATAAAAAACTAAAATATAATATTAAACATTATTTATTATATTTATCATAAGTATTGGTTTATTTTAGAATAATATGTGTTTGTTTATTTTGAGTAAAATTGAATTTTTTTATATATAAAATAAGTTTATTATTTATATATATATATATGTATTTCGAAAAGAAATGAAAGCGAATGTATTTGTTTTTACTACATTGATGTAATTGTTTTTGTTTGGAAATAAAATACATAAATGTATTGCATTTCTATGCAAAACTTTACTACTAAGTTTTAAAATTACTCTACAGTACAGAAATATATTGTAAATTTACTACATCTACATTATGTTGTACTACATTTTGTATTCATGAACTTTTATGAAAAAAGTAAAAAAGCGAGAGCTTTTGACATGACACGTTAATTCTAACAATATTCAGTATTTATTTAAATTTCATATATATGTACAAAAAATACTACATATGTATTTATTTTTACTACATTATGTATTCATTTAAATGCCAATCAAAAATTGTAAATTATTTTAAAAACAATTGTCATAAATACATTTTGCAAACTTCATCATTATCAGTTCTGACGATTCAAAGAAATCACAAACATTTCTTTCTTGTTTTCCACATGTACCAAATAAAAATCATATGCGCTATATACGAATTATATACTAGCAACTTATTCAAAAGGGAAGCCTGGGGTAAAGTTTTGATTTTCTTCCAAAAAAGTGCATTTGAACAATTTTTTAAATTCTTTTGAAGGGTATATTCCATATACTAGTTTATGACATAACTCATTGCAGAAACAGAATACCATTTATATGCCTTTTAATTGATTTTACGCGACTTTTCAAATAGCTCAATTTTGGACTGATTGATAAATCTTGGGGTAAAGTGGGAAATTTAAAAAGTTTTACCAAAATTCTATTTTAGTCTTACTTTTTCATGTTTTGTCTTTTTCATAACAAAGTCACATATATTAAGGACACAAAACATTACAACACGGTGAAAAATGACAACAAGAAATATAAGAATAAAAAAGATTAAAAAAAATGGTGCATTTACTCATAGTAAGAATAATTTGAACACAATGAACACAAGTGTAGTTACTGGTTGTCAAGTTCGAAAATGTCAAGTATACAGGTCATTTGCAGATATGGTAGTTCACAGAATTGTTGAAATTTAAATTCTTCGAAATTTCATTCAAGTAAATTGTATAAAATTATTCTTCTGATGAGACTGCAGATTACTTATCAATGTATTCTTTTTGCTCCACTTCTCGGCTTTCTTCTGCCATTTAGATCTTACCTCAGGAGAAGTCAAAATGTTGCTATTCATTGGTTTGTGCCCACAATTAAAGTTTTTTCTTGGCTAATCCAATGAAATAATTCATATAACACAATAAGTTCACTAAAATTACAACAAACATTGTTTAAATTACGTTTCCCACTTTAGCCAAGAAAGTGTTTCCAACTTCATCCAAATATCGCAATTTAAACAAAACTTAGCACTATTTAAGTAATGTTTAATTATTTTAAAAAAACCCGTTTGTATTTCAAAAGATATAGAGTATGCGATCATTTTAAACATACCATTTTAACTAAAAACCATACAAATTCCTACTTTTTGATTGCAAACAACAACTAAGGGTCAATTTTTCAGTGCTAGTTGAACTTTGTTTGTGGTTTAAATTTCGTTTGAAATCAGAATCGATTTTTTCAATGAACTTGAACCGTCGTTCAAACTTAGTTTAAACGACCGATGCTGCTGGTTTAAACTACGT
Organism: Dryomyza anilis; assembly: GCA_951804985.1. Classification (NCBI taxonomy): domain Eukaryota; kingdom Metazoa; phylum Arthropoda; class Insecta; order Diptera; family Dryomyzidae; genus Dryomyza; species Dryomyza anilis. Next base: position 81,745,085 of record OX638131.1, read on the forward strand.
TTAAACTTTGAACGTTTTTGACATGAATTTTTTTCACAACACTTTTCACTATTTTTTTCGCTGCGTTGTTTTACTTTATTAATTGTTGTATTTTTGCAAACTATTTATTAAACAAATCTCTCACATGCACTTTAGTTGCTCGATCTCTTGCTAATATATAAATTTACATTAATTTTATTTTTCTGAAACAATTTTTGTATTTATTTAATTTTAAATGACATTTATCATAAGTCAAAATCGAGAGAATTATATGTCATTAGCCTGTGGTGCCATATGTATTGTCTTGGTATGTGTTCATTTTAAACTATCACTGAAAAACAGCTAACAAAATTAAACGTCGTTTAATTTAAAGAGAAGATTAATTAAACGGAGTTTAAACTACGTTTAAACTAGCACTGAAAAACTGGCCCTAAGAAACTTTCAAAAACATTTTTTTTCACTTATTCTCAAAATTCAATATGCATGTATAAATTTGCTGATAATCATGGACGAAAAAGTTGATGCCATTTTAAGCACTTGACAATTGTTTTTATTTTTCTACGTTCAAAAACATGTCCAAAAATTGCAATATCCCATTTTACCCAGGCTACCGTACAATGAATTTGGTTAGGTGCTTAAATTTTAATTAAACCTTTAAATGTTGTATTACCTACGACATCGAGCGTCATATTTGACCTACATGGTAGAAAGATTTCGATCCGTTATTTCTTAAAGTATTTCGATGGGTTAAATGTTTTACTATAATGAATGTACGAGAATGGACATCCCATACATCAATGCTCATATTTTTTTCCTAATACTATCGAAATTCTAGGCCCTTCTCAGAAAAAAAAAACTGTACACGTAAACTGAACGTGTAAATGCAGTTTTTCAATTGAACAGTTTTCCAAAACGGTTTTCCAATATCATTTAATTTTGAAAATATGTCCTATAAACGATAAAATTATTTTTGTTTTCAGTAACAAAATTAATTACAATTTTATTATCAACCAATGAAAATTTATATTTCATGTTTAATAAATTAAATATAGATAGTACCACAAAATAAATTCCCATCGATGGCACTTAAAATACTTATGTATTTCGAAACTTTTGAGCACTGTGTCGAAACAAATCTCATAAATTTCCGTACAAAGTCAGTTTTTTTCGATCCATTTTTATTCTCTTGTTAAACCCATTGGTCGTGATAACGGAACCATCAATCAATACGAAAAATAACAGGCCAACAGAATCCGCGAGCAATGCTATTTCGCAAGAGAAAAAAATAAATACGAAATCGATTGTAACTCTCGCATACAACGCGCGTCCCTCCACAATGTTTTCACAACTATCAAAGTTGCATGCGATATTTTACTTTGCAAAAAACTAGCATGCGATAAGTTTTCATTGCAGTTATGCGCGCCTGTGATATTATTGAACGGAAACAAAATGGCAGCGTTATATTTTGTTTGCTTTAACATTTTTACTTTTCATTAATTTTATTATAAATTTAAATATACAAAATAAAATATACTATAAATCTATAAAAGAGCTTAAACGAAAAAAAAACAAATATATTTAACAACAACGATGTTTTTACAAATTTAATTTTAAAAAATATTCAACACTATATTTTAATTTCTCAAAACAGACATTGTATAAAATTGAGAAAAACCAAAAGGAATCCGAGTGACTAAAATGCAACTAGTTATGTAAGTGGCCTACATTGCGCCATAGATACCGCTAGAGTTTGCAATGAAAACCAAGCATAAAAGTGTTAAATATTTGGTTTAATATTTATTATATACTTACATAAAACTAGCATTAAGAGTTAAGCTATAAAATAAAATTAATAATATTTGGTATAAATATATAATAAATTATAAATAATATGACAGCTGAAACACAGGAAATTTAAATACTACAAATTATTAAAAAGAAATAAATGAATAAAAATAAATACAATTTAAAACCAACTCATTGACTTTTATTAAACTTGATTTTAAAATTAAACTAAGGTGCCTTAAAAGTTTCTTTTATGATAAAGAACTAGAGTAGAATATTCGTCGCTTAAACATTTGATACATGTCATAGGTTTTTTTAATGTGCTATCGAAGTATTTTCCAAGCGTAGTATATTTACTTAACAAATCGCGAAAATATTTATTCTACTCGAACCCTGTTTGAGACCAAAACTATTCTCTAAAATATATTTCAAAATATATCTGGCAAGATGAAATTGAACTTTTCAGGAGAGCATTTTTAAGCTTTACAACTAATTCCGAAAATTATTTTTAAAAATATTTTAAAAATTAAATTTGCAAATTTACGAAAAACTTAAATAAAATAAATGTCTGCAAAATGTTTTTGTTTTTGGATTTTTTCAAAAGTTTTTTTTAATATAAATAAATATTTAATAACAAGTACACTGAGGAAAAAGTAATAAAATTAAATAAAAAATTAATAAATTTAAATACTTTTCGACACGTTTTTCAGGAAATGATCGGGTTTTCGTTGGGTAAGTCCTATTAGAGAAAATATGATCATTGCCTTTGCATGCCCTTATCATGCTTACCATACCAGGGTTTGCATTATCTAATTAGTCAATGTTCCCGATTATAGCTACATTATTTGTTCCTCATAACGGAATGACATCAGACAATGATCGAGATTTAATGAGAGAAACCCTATTATGCTCGGGCTCTGACATGTCGGGTAAATATATATAAAATGGGGAATTGCCCGATCAGTACATGATCATGGCCTGAGGTCAGTACATGATCAGGACACTGCGGTACAAGGACATTATGGGATTCGTCATATCCCGATCATCTCAAATAATGACATGATCACTTCATGACCATGGCCCTACCAAAATTTCTACTAGGGGTAGTCTTTTGTATTTAAATTAAATACTTTTTAATTAAACTTGATGTAAATACTTTTTAGGAAAATTTATTACGTACGTAATAAAATTTGAAGTAAATACATTACGCTTCTAATAAAATTTTAAGTGAATACTTTTTATCACTTTTTATTAAGTTTATAACATTTGAATTTAATCTCAACATCATAAATATGTAAATTGGTATTATAAAAAGTATTTATTTCATATAAAGAAGATTAGGAACAGATAAAATTATTATTTTATTTTACTTTTTCCGAAATTTTTAATAAAATTAAATACTTTTTTATTTATTTTGAAATTAAATACGCGCGTAATATTTTTTGTATTACGTTTTTTATTACAAAAGTATTTAAATCAAATTAAATTTTATTTAATTTTATTACATCACTTTTTTCTTAGTGTAGATATGCTTTTGTGTGTATTGCTTGTATCTCAGCAACTATTAGAAGGATCAGTATCAAAATTTGACACAAAATAAGTACGTATATAAGTATTACGATGGTATTAATAACTCAATTTGAACATATCTCGAGTTATGCTGTTATGTTTTGTAAAACGAGTATTTTTTATTTTAACAAATGCTGCACACATGAGAAAATCCTATAGAGTACGCTAAAAAATAAAATACACGTGTTTCCCAGTGTTTCTGGATCAAATAGTTTAAAATTTTAAAATGTATTTTAATATTTTACTAGTACACCCATAGGAAATAATGTATTCTATATCGACCCTCTCAATTCATAACATGCTAAGTCTAAAGAGTTAGTTTTGTTGCAGAAGTCTTCAAAATTTGTCAACATTTTTTTGGATTTTCAAAATAGATATACACAAGAATTCACCGTTTATCCCAAAATATTGATATGATTTTTCTTGGAAAGTCTACTTAGAGTCAAGATAGACACATAAATCGGCCAAGTGGTTTCCGAGAAATCAGCCGCTATTCCAATTTTTTTTTTAATCCTCATATCTTTTGAACGGCGTATTTGATAACAATTAATTATACTATTCAACACTGAGTTTTATTTTATACTTAATTTTTGTTCTATTAAGTAACGTATTTGAAAAAATTGCAGTAGTATTTTGTGGATATATGTGGATTTAAACTCGGATATTTTTTATTTTTTTAGACATTTTTTTACTATTTAGGATTTAATGAAAACAAAAAAAAAAAAAAAATGTTTATCTAGAGCACTGGTTCCCAACCGGTTTTCAGGGGGTCGCCAAGGTATTAGATTTTTAAAAATAAAATTTTAAATTTATCAATATGAAGCATTAAATTTTTATATTAGAAAAATTGCAATATTTCAAAACTGTACAAAAGGGAAAAATTCGAAAACATTCGGATGATTACACTGTTCTACAAAGATTTTAACATGGAATGAAACCTCTCATTTCTCATTTCATAGATTTAGTTCAGATTTAGCTCAGAATTTGCCTACTACGAAATTTGTGTTACATAAAAAGTGTGTCGAGACAGTAATTTATCACAATTAAAACTGAGAAAATTGCAAATGATTTAAGTGACAAAAAGCCTTTTGGGATAACGGTTCCGATTCTGGTTTCAAGACCTTTATAACAGCGATTTCGGGAACACATATACATTTTAAAAGTGTTCCAATTCCGAATATAAAATCGAAACCGGTTCCCATTTATGTTCCTCGTTTTTAATTGATTTATGTATGTACGGGAAAAAAAATATGTATATAATATTATATTCCTTTGTTATTTCCATTTTATTTGTTTATTTCATAAGGAATATCTCAATATCTAATTTCTTAATTTCATTGAATTTGGTATTTTGTCAATTTCAAATTTCAAAATCTTGTTTTTTATTTGGAATTTTCTCAATTTCGAATGAAAAAATCTCAATTTTATTTCAAATTTTTGCAATATTAATTGTAAAATACAAATTTCAGAATTTTTTTGATTTTTTACAAAAACTAATATCTTGACACAGATTTTTTTGCCAATTATCCGTGGTTCATATTTTATTTTGTGATAAAGTTTACATCTGTAGCATGTCGAAATCATACGAGAAATTGCAATTTCATTTCGGTGGAATCCAACAACCCTCAATTTGTAGAACAGTGTAAACAAAAAATCTCTATTTTATAATTTCAAAGGGGTCGCAGAAGATATATGGAGTTAAAAAGTGGGTCGCGACCCGGAAAAGGTTGGGAACCACTGATCTAGAGCATCGTCCAAACTAACTATCAGAATTACTAACTTTTTTTCTAATTGATTCACTTTTCAAAATAGTTCTGGGGGAATATTTTAAAAAGTGAATCCATTAGAAAAAAGTTAGTAACTTTGGTACACTTTTATATATTTGCAAAAAAATTATACTGCCCCTAATCTGAAAATATCATTACTTCATATCTATTTTTTAGCATTTTAAATTTAAAGAGTTTTAAACGGAACCTGTGTTGATAGGGCATATTTCATCGTTAGCTTGAACTATGCACTATATAACCATAAATCATTGTCTTATTTGTATTTTATCCAAAATGCTAACAATATTGTCCAAAAATAGTCTAAAATAAATCAATATTTCATACTTCAGTATGTGATTTCTGTAATTTTGTCGATCAAAATTGTCGACTCATATTGTCGAATTGACGTCAAAATGACGCAATTTTCATTTGAACAATTTTGACGTTACAGACATCGACAATTTTATCACTTGATTTACAGAAATGAGCTGCAGATATCTTAAAAACCTTTCGGAATAATAGTATTTGTCGGAATAATGTAATTAGTCTTGACAAGTAAAAGAAAAATGCGTTTATAGTTGTGTAAGGGACTGTAATTTTTTATTCTAAAAAGTGGCTGAAAATTCGAGATCAATTTTTTTTTTAAATATTACATAATAAAAAAACTGAGTATGTAGTATAGATCAGTAACAGCGTAGTATATAGAATTGATGAATGGGCTGTCCATGATGAAAAATTTGTCTCGTTTTGTTGAGTAGTGTAATTAAAGTATTATTGAGTCCATTTCATGTAATTTTCTGCAAACTTCTTGAATGTCTGATCGTAAAAATAATGAATTAATGTTATCTAATAACTTATGCACTAAACGTTGAAACCACTACAAGAGCAAATAATGTAACGTAACAGTCCATTCTGAAATTGTTATAACTTCTAAATAACAAGGTATGCACAAATTTATATATAGAATAATGTATAAAAAATATTAAAAGGATTCAATTTAATGAGTTTTTGTTTAGTTCATTTGAATTTTTAGTTTATAGATGTAGAAAATCATATTTTCTGATATTAAAAAATCTACCAACAGCCTATTTCATATCTTAATTGACGTACACAATATAGAACAAATATAATTATAAATCTGACAACCCTTTGAGCAGGTCCTTGCCAACCCATAAACATCTCCATCTGTCTTCTTCGCATACTTTGCTTGCTCTGTAAATGTTTGTATTGACCATCATCTGTAAACACCAATAACATCATATTTAGTAGTTGTTTTCCATGCTGCCTCGGCAACGCCAAACAAATTGAGTCATCCTTCGAAAAATGCTTCCGTCGATGCTCATTTCATTTACTCAGTGTGTATCTTGATATTTACCACTTTGTTGCAACGTCATCATCATAACTCCTTAACTTGTGGTATGTCTCCATATTTTCACAATTCCCACAACACCATCACCGACTCATACTTCTTCGTTTAATTCCACACAGATTTCCCTTTATAATTTCCCACTCAACTACTACGAATGGCTGTTATTGATCCCCAAGCATGCATATTTATACAGTCGTCCTTCGTCCTTGGTTTTTTATTTGGTTTGTTTTTTTTTTAGCTCTACCCGTTGTTGTTTCATCTTTTGTGGTCAAATTGAAGTCCAAGTCCATTGTGGAATATTGGTGCTTCGAACATGCACTCGTCCTGGCACAAGGACCTGCACACATATGAAGATTTTGCAAATAAACGTAGTCAGTCTGTTGAGAATTTTCTGCTTCGTGCTCAGAACACCGATGTGACCCAATGGAAATTTATAATTGTCTCGGAAATATCTAAACTAAAGTATTTCGTTATGACACTTGTGCTGATTTTCCTCAATGCTCAATCCACAATTCTATCGAACAAGTACCACACAGAGTCCTGCTTTGTGGTCGTGTCATACAAAGAGGAAGATGTTTCTTATGGGTTGCGCTGGCGTATTTTCTCAAATTGCATAATGTCCGACATGTTTGTGTACTTTGGAGTATCTGTGTCAAAGTGCCATGCAATATTGTTGTTCTATTTTTCCAGCTGTTTTCTGGTCTCACTCGCATGCAAATGTTCGCCATAGTTTGTGGCATGCCTGAGGCATGTCAGAACTACTGGGCGACGTGTTTTATTTTTCTAATAAAGTCCTTTTCCGGGTGGTTTTTGGTCATATTGTATGCAGTGTTTAGTTATTTGGTGAAGTAAAAAGGTTACATATTCGATAAAGTGCTGACATTCTATGTTACAGTATGGAAGAAATTGAAATCTATTTTAGCTAGCTTTAGTTTTCATAAATTTGAATCTGATGATTTGATATGGAACAATTAAAGTTTATATTTTATTGCCCAAATCTTGTAAATAGAATTTTAGAAGTAGGTTAAGCCCAAGTCAGAATAACCGTATTTTTTATATTTATATTATTTTCAGATGTCAAGACGATTTTCATATGGGCCACACATACATAAATTCTATATAAATCGCAGGTGCTCATATTGACTACATATCGTCACTGTCATGCCAAAGGGGCGAATGTGCATTTTTAAAAATGTTGGGAAATCAAATTTTAAAGTTTGAAGTGCTTTAAAAATTAGAAAAATTTATTTTTTTTTCAATTTTTTTTTGTTATTTTGGTTTATTCATGAATTATTATAACGTATATAAAATCTTTGGATTCGGACAATTTACTGAATTATAAATACGAATTTTGTGAGGCTATATCCTGACCAAAACGCAAATATTTTTGTTTTTTATGCTATAACTTTTTATTAGCTCAAAATAAAATAATGATGTAAAGGAATTAATTGTTTGTTTTTAAAGCACCTATCTATTGGCATCATTATTTAAAAATATTTTGCCAAACATTAATTTGCCTTTTGTTATTTGAAGGAACATTTTTTTGGCAAATTTAAATAATGATGCCAATCGATAGGTGCTTTAAAAACAGACAACTAATACCTTTAAACTACTATTTCATCTTGCACGAATAAAAAGCTATAGCAAAAAAACGAAGAAATTGGAAAAATTGAAAATCTTGTCATGCCAAAAGGGCGAATCTTTCCTTTTTCGCCATAACTATTTATTGGTACGAGATAAAATAGTAGTGTGAAGGCATTTATTGTTTTTAAAGCACCTATCGAACTGCATCATTATTTAAAAATATTTTGCAAAACTTTTTTTCCTGCAAATAACAAATGGCATTGGAATGTTTGGCAAAATATTTTTAATTAATGATGCAGATCGATAGGTGCTTTAAAAACAAACAATAAATGCCTTCACACTACTATTTTATCTCGTACCAATAAATAGTTATGGCGAAAAAGGAAAGATTCGCCCTTTTGGCATGACAAGATTTTCAATTTTTCCAATTTCTTCGTTTTTTTGCTATAGCTTTTTATTCGTGCATTTCATCTTGCAGTTTAAAGGTATTAGTTGTCTGTTTTTAAAGCACCTATCGATTGGCATTTTCCCATTTTCTGATTTGATAACGATTTCAGAACTCCGTTTTGCTCCATCACCTCTGGATTACTCACAATTTGCAGTGATATATGAAAATGTGGAATATTTAAATACAGTACAAACAAAACATTTTAATTTCCAAAAATTTGAATGCACATTCGATGTTGTGGATTTCAACATTTTACAGTGACGAAGACTTCCTTGCAAGGATATTCAACAGATTTTTTGTTTCTCAAATTCATATTTTCATTATGAAAACAATAGAATTTTTAATTTTAAAGGCAACACTTGCTTACAAGTTAATTTAAAATTTTTAATATAATTATGATCAGAAAATTTTAATTTTACAAGTTAAAAAAATGGTGACACTTTAAATAAAGTATTCCCAGCCTATAGTACCAAATTGCCGTTTAAGATAATCTCCAAATGATAGGGTTCTGGATAAAAAACGAAACTATTTAGAGTGATATCTTTATTTTTGTCGAAATACACTAATAATAATTTCTGGGACATTTTACGACATTTTTTTTCGTAATTTTATATATTTCGTAAAATACACATATAATTCGTTTAATACTCCAAAAATTTGTAATTTCAATTTTTTTTACAAATATTTTTAACGAACGATATATATTACGAATCAATATTCGTAAAATTAAAACAATAAAAAAATAGGAATATTTCGTTTAAATTACGAAAGTTTTATAACTATTGTTTTTAAGGCAGAATAACATATTTTACGAATGAACTTAACATTTTACGAATAAATTATTAAACTTTCGTAAATTTTGAGGCTATAGTATAGTTTTACGAAACATTCTTGTTTTTTTACGTATAATTAGTTAAAATAGAAATCCGTTGCGTCAATTATAAACTTTTATTTTAATTGAATCGCGGTCGATTTTAACGTAAAATCTAAAGTTCAATTTCAAAATATTTTAAGTTGCATATCGAAAAGTTATCATTATTTCATCGAATTCAAAATTTTCGTCAAATGGTTTGTAGGGTTGATACGTTGATACGTAATGAATTTTCTTATGTGGTGTTTTAAATATGTTTTTATATCAATTTTTTTTTGTAAAGTATTGTATTCTCTTTGTCTGCATTCGGATATTCGGAGATTTCTCAATGATATGCGTGTTTAATCGTAACATTCTCGTTCCATAGATTCGATTTGTCCGTGAAGTTTAATACGAATTGAGGAGAACCTCGATTTAGAAATAATTCTAGTAACGATAAAACTTCATTATCTCATTACGGATGAATTAGGATGAATATTTTGATATACATATGTAGATACGTGAATCGTAATCAAGATCGAATGATTTCTCGACATCTCCAAACGGTCTTGAAGTGATATTAAATCGAATAAGAGACTGGGATGCTTTTGCTTGGTTAGATGAAAAGTCACAATCATTTTTATTATATTTAAAATTATACCTCACACATAAAGTACTGATATTTTTAAAATACTTTTTATGGTTTTCGAGTTAAGAGTAAAATAAAAGATAATTTTGAGACAGTTTTGAGAAATTATTTCTCCGTATCCAAATGAATACCATTCATGTAATTTAATTTTTAAATATGGAAATTATTTCAGTATTAAAACTGCATTATAATATTAATTCGTGTGCGGCTTTAGAACATATTTTAGATCCAAGAAACATGAGATTAAGGCCTAAAAAATTTACATATAAAAATACAGATCAATCAAATTACCAACGGATAATTAACCAATGCATCAAATTCGCAAAGAAATCGGCCATCCACAAGTGTGAAATAAAAAATAAGTTTAAATTTTTCTAGAACTGTGAAAAAGATTCTAATAACTTTTTTTTTTTAAATAACAAAATATTTTATTAATGAGGCATATCGTCGACAATACTGAAATACCGTCTATCTACATTTTCGAATACTGCATACAAAATTAATTTTATAGAAGAAATAAAATGCTTCATCCAAAGTAGTATGTAGTAGAGATGGGCGCGTGCCGTGCTTTTTTCGTGCCACGCCCGAAAATCTGAGTTCGTGCGTGCAAATCTCCGTGCGTGCTAGTTGCTGTCGTGCCCGTGCCTCCAAAATCAGGCACGCGCCCAATAAAGATTTTTTTTATAGTTTCAACCCCAATTTAAAAATATCCTTCAGAAAATAAAAATTTCGTGGTATTTTAACCTTTTCTTAAAAATCTGTTGTTTTAGTTTTACTTATGGATTTAAGAGAATAAAACAGTATCAAACTTAATGTTTGAAATATTTATTACAGGGACTAAAACCTATTTGAATATCGGTTCAGGTTCGGGTTCCAAGTTTTTTAAAATTGTGGTTCCGGTTCCGATTCCGGTTTCAACCAACAAATTAAATGAGTTTCGATTCCGGTTCCATACATTTTTAATAACGGTTCCGATTCCGATTCTTTGCGTTCCCCGACAAGGACTATAGTATCTATTCCGGCTCTGGTTCCGATATTTTTAAAATTGCGGTACCGATTCCAACCAGAAAAAAATGTTCCGATTGCAGTTCCGGTTCAACACATTTTTAATAACGATTCTGGTTCCAAAAATCTAAACGATTCCGCTATTATTTTACACGTTTCGCTTGCTTTTTCATGTTTTTACGTGCTTTTTCGTGCTTCGTCGTGTTTTTCCGTGTTTTGTCGTGTTTTTCCGTATTTCTTCGTGTCTTTTAAAATTCCGTGTTTTATCGTGCTTGTCCTGCGTGCCTGTAAATTTACTCGTCGGGCTCGTGCTCCTGCGTGTCACCTATCGGCGTGCCCAAGTAGGTTCACAAGTAGGTTTTATAGTATCGTCGAGATATATAAAATATAAAAGTATGAAATAGATATTAAGCAAATCTAACGGTTTCAATATATAACAAAACTATTTAAAAACCAGATTTAGAAGTTTTCACAAGTTAATTTGTATTAAAATATTCATTCAAGGAATATACAAAACGGACTAAACAATTCCACAAATAAAATATAAAAAAATGGTGCTTCGTTAAAAAATCCCCAGTTCTTTTTGATGTTTGAAGTTTTTAAATGACCTAGTGTTATTGAAAATAGCGAAATAAATCATACATATAATATAATTATTTAAGTCACACTTAATGTTATTAATTTGTCAGAATAATCTATAAATAAGAGGTGCAAAATATGTAAACACTGATTAAATTCTATAGGTAACTTTTTAAAAATGAGAAAAATCCCACATTCAAATTGTAAATATTATTTAATAAAACGATTTCTGTTTTAATTATTAAAAAAAAATGTATCATGATTTGAAAGCTTTTAACTATTTTAGAAAGTTTCATTTTATAATATATTTAATTAATTTAATTACAAAATACTTCATACTATGTGTGAAGCATCGTGCGTAAACTTACAACTTAGTTGATATTAACATATTTAATTTTAAATGAAAATATTGAATTTTGAGTAAAAGTTATACTTTTTTATTATTCAAAAAATTGACAGTATTAAAATAAATATTTTTATAAAAGTACATTTTTGGAAAAAAATCGCATTCTACAGCTGATGTTACTTGTATTATATTTTTAATATTTTCATATTTTATATTTTTAACCACTAAATTACAGAGCTGTGATAGACTGAAACTTTTTATGATTTAATTCTTTTGAAAATCGAATGGTATGATTCAATTTCAATTCAATTCTTGATTGGAAAACAAAAAAATCACAATTATTTTTGAAAATATAGATTGCAATCAAAAAAAAAATATGTTTGGAAATATGATCGAAAATATGTTCTGTGAGGTAATCTGATAATGATTATAATTTTAATAAATGTTTAAAATTATTTCTCGATTATATCGATTTTTTTTTAATTTCAACCACCAAGATCCTCCATTATATAATTATTTCTGCAGCATAACTCACTACTTTAAAATCACTGTAATTGGTTAGAAAGAATTAAGTATTATTCTATCATTATAAATTAGAAAAAATGATGTGATCGATAACGATATTTTGAGAAAATCAATTACAAAGTAAAAATTTGAGTTTTTATTTTAGGAAATTTCGACTTACATAGCTTTTAAAAAACGAAGAAATCATGTGCTTCGAAGATGTGATATGCCATTCGAAAGGAAATTTAATTTCCAAAAACATGAGTTAAAAATTGTTATTCATTTATCACCATATTATACTTTATAACCAATTTTCTTGACTAGGTTATGTCAGTAATATGCATTTACTAAACAACCTGTATCTGAAACAGGGTGCCAAATAGTACATAATTTTATTTCACAATTTTTATTTTTTGAGACATAGAATGATTCCCTGAATTATTGACATCTATGAACCAAACACCCTGTATATGTACTTTTTTTCGTCCTTAAGTGCCGAATCAGTAAAAAGAAAATCAGTTCTCTAAGTATACCATTTGCAAAGTTATTTGACTTTAAAATAACACTATTTCCAAAACATTATTTTCTTCGAAAATGTAATTTTGAAAAGTTTATTTCCAAAATATTCTATTTGGAGAAAATAACATTTACAAAATGTGCTTTCGTACGAAAACGTATTATATTCAAAGTATGGAACCACAACCTATTCGATTTTAAAATAGTGAAGTGCAAATATGGTACTATGTATATCGTCGTTGTAGAACGAAAAGTCACCAAATACATTTTTAAATGCAAAATATTTATTTTTATATTGTAAATACTCTGTTAATGAACAAGCAGCAAAAAAATAACATCCAAACTGTTGAAAGCAATGAGTTTAAATGTAGAGAATATTCCAATTTATTAAAAAATGTTTGTCAATAATATTGAGATTTCATTTCCAAAACATGCTATTTCAATTTTAAAAGCATTTATTAACATATATATAATATTCAAAAACTATTAATTTAAAAACTTGAATGTACAAAGGATATGACGAAGATCAAAAGTGTAAAAGGAACCTTGGTTCAAATTTGATTCTACCATGGTGTAACAGTATTTCGCCTTTTACTCAAAACAGAGTTCGTTTCATAAAGCACGTTTTGGAAATGAGCTCCTCAATTGCTCTTAGTTACTTTCAACATATCGACAGACAGACAGACACACTAACAAACAGATGGCGATGACAGACGAACAACGCAAAACAAAGCACAATAGCGAATATTACAACAGACAAAGCTCGAAAGATCGAAAAAACAACAGTTAGAACACATTTTCCTTAAATTTTGGGAAGAAACTGCAACAATATTTTTGATACATAATACATTAACCTCTTCATTATCAAGAATAAATGCTCTTATTTACTTTTTTCATAACTAAGTGAATCTATATCTTAAAACACAGAATCTTTCCGTTTAGCTGTATATTACTCTGTATATAACATGATTCCTTCTGGATTTAAGAAGTTTTTCCCTCCGTGTTGCCAGAACAATAACATGATAAAATTATTCTGTGTTTTCAAATGTGATGTGCATAACTGTCAAATTGTGTTAATAATATATCCAATTATAGAGTGAACTATGATTGAGTCTATCATGTTTCTCTCTTGTCACTTTATTTCCACAAACATAATACATGATACAATACTAACTATTTTTCGTAACTACCACATGTTGCATTGTTCCGTCGGACTCATGCGTGAGTTCGCCTTGCAGCCGAACTCCTGTGCGAAATCCCCATAGTTTGCCACCACCTGCGGCACCCGCTGGAACGGCGTATCGTGTGAATCATCATAGCGAATACGATTAGCGCTGGTGGCGCAGAAGAACTGCGCAAACTTTATATAGAACAGCTGTTTGTTAGTGAGCACGCGTTCACCGCGAAACTTTGGCACCTGCTCGCGGGCAAAATACGCTTCATATGCGAGGCGAAAGCCGCTGAAGTCGGCCAGCTTCTCGTTGAGGCTGGAAGTTGCCTCGCGCTGTAGGCAGTGCAGCGAACGTTGAAAATGCGGATTGTGTTGCAGCGTCTCGGCAAACAGCGCACTCGGTGTGCCCCAAGCGTCGTACATGAGACCCGACGTGTCAAAGCCGTGCATCAGCTCATGGCCGAGCGTATTGCCGAGCTCCGCATAGAGAAACAGCTCGTGATAGTGACGCTCGAAGATGGGCGGCCGCAGGTAAGCGAACGGAATCAGCAGAATGTTCGCCGACTGCAGATATGCCGGTGACGCATGGCGCCACGTGAAAAATGTATGCATTGGGCCGAGCGTGTGCAAGCGCAACAGCTGATGTTCGCGCGCCGGTTGATGCTGCAGTGCGGATAGCAGCGACGCGGCGAAGTTGGCGTTGTGCACGTTCAACGCCGAAAAGTATTCGTCATAGAAGTCGTCGCTCACGTCGCGCGGCAGGTTGCCGATGTTTAAGCGCATGCGCCGAATCTTCTGCCGCAGAAAATGCAGTTGCTCGCTGCTAAACTGCGCGGCATGGTCCGTCAGTAGCTGTTCGAAACGCGTCTGCATGTTCGCGAAAACGCCGCGTATGACGGCATCGGTCGCGTTGCGATGCGGCGCGTACACTTCTCGCTCCCACATGTAGTCGACGGCCAGTGGCAGCTGCTGCCGCAAGTGCTGCATGCAATGCGGCACCGAATTGTTACGCGGCAGCTGCTGCTGCAGGTGTGTGCGTAGCTTGAGACGCAAATAATGCGCTAGCGTCTGTGGCGATGTGCGCGCCAAGAGCTCCACCAGGCGACGCAGGTAAGCGATGTTACCGACGAGCAGCGGCTGCGTTGCTGAGGGCGGCGCTTGCAACAGTTGCGTCAAATAGCGCTCCAGCTGGAGTCCGGGAACCTTGTGTCGCAGCTGCTGCAACGTCATCCACTGCGGCGCTCTTTCATCGCGATAGCGCATTTGTAACTGTTGCAGTTTCTGATGCAGCGCCTGTAGCTTTTCGGCGGCGCTGTTGTCCTTAAAGTGGGGCGACTGCTGCAACATACGCAGTTGCTGGCGCTCACTGCCATCCGCGCTCCATTCAGCGCTGGATGGCTTATCGATGTAGATGACGTAGTCGGTGGCGTTGTGCCGATTTTTCAATTCCTCATGCAGCAACACATCGTTGAGACCATACGCACGCAGCAGCCCGAGTGTCGCAATGCCGTCAAACGTGTCGACAACGTTGCCATCTACGTCCTGCTGCCAGGCAACACCACTCGTTGGCCAGTCGCGCGCGCCTACTGGCGGCAGCAGCTGCAACATGGCGTTGACGTCGTTCTTCGGTGTACGGCGGCAGGCTGTGTAGTAATCGCTCAGCTTGCGATAGACGGCATTCTTGCGGCCGCGCTCAGTAGCTGTAATGCGCTCTAGCAGCTGCGCCGCCTCGACGTTCATCGCGTACTCGATGCTGCCGATGGTGTCCACGTATTTGCGCTCATCCCAGTGGACGTACTCCCAGTTGCCGCACGAGTACTGGTAGAAGTCGTCGCACGGATTCTCCTCAAAGTCCATGTAGCTCTTGATGGTCTGCAACAGCTCGCGGTTGACGCGCTCCGCAACTATGTTGGACGAGGCGCTGACGCTGGTTAGAGCTCCCAAGATGGCTGCCCACACGAGCAGCCGATAAATTGCGCGTGCTTTGGACATTTTGACGTTGAGTGACGTGTAAACTGCTGCCGCTTGTATCTCGTTTTGTACTGAACCGGCTACCGAACTTTTTCGCGTTTAGACCGCTTATCAGCGCTGGGTCTTGGTCATGGATTCGCCGTGAGCGCAGAGCGGCTGATAAGAGCCAGCTCAAAGGTTCTCAGTTTCGAAATAATATTTATTGTTGTTTTTTTTTATTGTGCAAAAATCAAACTAAATCTGTTTTTCATTTGAAATTCTTTGACGACCTCCAAAAAGCGGTTCAATGAACCTTAAATAATACTTTCGACTTTAATTAAAACATTTGTTACATCAAATGTTGTACAACATTTGACTGAACTATACTACCAACCAACCAACCAACAAATAAATAAATTGTTCATTGACACAGACCCTGGGGCTTAGCCCACACCTGGTTCCGATTTGCATATAAGTAGTTTTCATCCGCATCCAACTCCTCATGGGTTAAACATACAAAGTTGATGAAATTTCGATTTAAATTTTATGTTAATCGCAAGTTATCTAAAAGAAGCACATGATTTGATTGCATTTTGTATGAAATATGGAAAAACTTGTGACATGGTCCCTGCAGAGGAAGCACAGCACGCCTCTGACTTCCTCCTCTGACACCACATTCGTCATAATTGTCATACTTTGATTATGCGCCACACACTGAACAAAATATACGATACACATGTAACAAATGGGTCTAATTCTAAATAAAGATTAGCATGAATTATTTTGAGATAAAACAACTTTGAATTGAATTTAATAGATTGTGGAAAAACTAAATTTTCTGAACAAATAAAATTAGTTTATCGTAAATCAAAACTATTCTGATATTAACCAATAACATTCTATTTTCATTCGTTTTTATCAAAAACGATTTGGGTCCATTATTCATTTACGATGTACGATGGCCTATACACAATATACTGACAATGACTTTGTATGAAAAAAAAAATCATGATTTTGAAGGTCGTCCCCTAGAAATGCTCTATTAAATGAGAAACTCGATGTGGAGAAAATTCAGCGATATCCGAATATGGGAAATGGACCCGCCGGGACCTCAAAGTATGTGTTTTCGTTCCTTAATCAACGATTTAAAAATTGAAATGACGTTCTTCAAACGCAAACAACTAAAAATGTGGGTATGTCATCTCTTGGAAAATTTGATTAGCTTTTCAACAAACTATAAATGAAAAAAAATGGAAAAGAATACAGAAGCAGTGATTATTATAACAGGCATCCTTCGTTTTTTATTTTCATCAGTTACGCCTCGATTAGAAATCATGATTTTTCCATTGTCCGTCTAATACACAATTAACGTATTCACAGTTCGCCATATGTTAGAATGGTATTCGTACCATGAAGTATATATACGACACGATAACACAGAAACGTCAATTTGATGTTGCATCCCTTATAAAAGTGAAATACCACAAGTGTTGTATTTAAGAGTAGCCCAGAGACATGTTTTTTGTTGTCGTATATTGTGCACATAAAATGCTTATTTATTTGTTTTTCCTTTCAAATTGAGGAATTTTTATGAAATTTAAAAAAAATCCCAAATTTATAAGAATCAGTTGCAGAAAAGTGGTACGAATACCATTAAACTGTGAATACGCTAAATATAGTTTTGATATCGTTAAGATATTGTTTATTTTGTTGGGTTGTTCAAACACTATCAGCCTAACCAATAAGCAAAATAAAGTCGATTTAAAAGAAAATATCAGATTTGTCACATATCAATATATAAGAGAAAATTGTAGAAAAGGTTCATTCTATCTTTAAAGTCGACCATATTTGGCTTATTGAATATGGAGCACATAACAAATAAATCTAATTTTCTGATAGACATTATTCTTGAGTCACGGTCGATAAAGGTTTATTAATTTTTTCATTTTCATATCGCTACCAGTTAAAGACCACACTCAAAAAAATATGTAGGCTATTTTACGAAATATAATTTCGTAATTTTTTAATTTCGTAAAATACACGAATAATTCGTAGAATACACGAAACATTTGTAATATCTATTTTTTTCCAAAATATTTTTAACGAACGATTGTAAAATTTAAATAACAACAAAATAACGAATATTTCGCTTAATTACGAAACTTTCGTTATATTATTTTCGATTACAATTGTTTTACGAAAGAATAAAATTTTTTACGAATGAACTTTACATTATACGAATGAATTAAAAAACTTTCGTAAAATAAGAGAATTATGTAGACTTTAACGAAACATTCGTGTTTTTTACGAATAATTAGTAAAAACTGAAATCCGCTGTGTTAAATAGCAACATGGAACTGCGTTTTATTTTAATGAGTACCACGATCGCAAGCAGATAGTTATAAAATACAAACAGTTTTAAAATGTGTTCTGTGTGAGTTCTGTTTGTGTCAAAAGTGCAAAAGTATCAAATCAGTACATAATATTTCATATTTTTTATGAATGAATCGCCATTTAAATCGTTAGATTTTTTAAACAAAGTATTCGTGTATTTTACAAAAGACTCCTAAAATGATTCATAAAATGTACGAATGATATCGCCAAAAGTACGATTATTTTCGTAAAATTTACGAATATATTCGTAAAAAGGTACACAAATATTCAATAAATTACTTTCGTATAACGTACGAATTGCTAAAATCTACGAATTATTTCGTAAAATAAACAATTAAAATTCTTAACTTTGTCATAAATTTACAAACGTTCTTTTGTCTATTTTACGAAATATTTCGTGGATAAATTTCACGAAATTTTTCGTAAAATACGCAGATTTTATTTTGAGAGCAACGTGGTCTGGTCATGATCATGTCTACCCTAACAGGGTTAATTTCTACTACGGATCTATTGTATGTGAAGGTATTGCAAAATTATAATCTATTTTAAATTTTCGTATATATTTCCAAAAAAATTAATATTAAAATATCCGTCCGATATGTGTTCATTCAATAATTAAGATATTATTCCTCTGATTTCGATGTACAAATGTAATGCTATTCAAGGTTGTTAATCTGGTAAGAAGGTATGATCAGAATTCTCTCATTTTATACCATAATTTAAGATATTCTACAAACTAAAACATTTTTATAGGATGCATATAATCCATATTGCATTCGAGTATTGCGATTCCACATTCTTAAACAATAAGAATGTAGACAAATATGAATGCGAATATTTCACATGCTAAATATAAATCAATTTTGTTGTCTTTTTCAAAAACATTTGGTCGTAAAAATATTAGTTATGATGATTAATTAAACTCTACATGATTTAACCTAGGTATGGAAAAAGAATTGTTTATTAGACATCTGCATAGATGTATTTGAAACCCACTTCAAGACATTCATTTCATTTCAAAACATTTACTGTCGCTTACTCATTACTTGTAGCGCTCATTCGCTGCACTCACTATTCTTGTAGCAATTTCAGTGTCATTTTGTTTTGTTATTCAAGACATTGAATGTTTAAAAAAAATGTCTTGACATCAATGATGCAAATACTGTAGTGAAGTGTAGTCGCTGAAGAGACTTCACTATAATACTGTTGACTGTCATTGTCAAATGCACTCAATACTGTAGAGTGCTTATTTTGCAGAGAGAACTTCAAATACATTTGTGCAGATGTGCTATTGTTTCTCATTAGGTTAATATTAAATTTTTTGAAATTAGTGAATGACAATGATATATTCGGTGAGCACTAGATGATAATGAAAACCAAATATATTACACATATATTATTATCACTGATGAAAAATTGACAGATAATTGGAAACATATATGTTAAACTTTTTTATGATATATACCTAATTTTATTATAAAAATGTTTGTTGTATTTCTCTTAGTGTGCATCTTATGTCATGCCATTTATACATATGGATATGCCAACAAATAATAAAATTTGTTATTAAAATGAGCAAATGCACAAACCAGTAAACGAGTGACAGAGATGGAGGATCGACTAAAATGTGCAGTTGAGACAGCAACATTTACAGGTGAGAAGGCACCAAGTTGTGTGAGTTGTTTGAAAATTAGATTTTATTGTGGGGCCACTGGGGTCTTGTTAGTTTGTTGTCCCTGCATTTCACTTTTTCGACTCTTCAGGAAGTACTTCATATGACTAACGTATGCAGCATACGTTTAAATGAACGAACATAACCCAATTTTTAGTAGTTTATGATTTTATGGTTATTGAGGAGAGATTTGCGAGCAAAAATATAAATAAAATATAAGATGGTGTGGCGAATGAACATCAAATTGCATGCATTATACAGAAAAGCAACCTGGAAGGGTGTGAAACCGACAGAAGCACGACGTTTATTATTCTTGACACAAATTGAGCATGAAGTGGTTTACATGTTGAAAATAAATTCAAAATTAAATCATTGTTTTTTAAATACTGCTATGCAATAGATGGGTAAAAGAAAAACAAAACAATTGATTATATTAAAAACCATAATTTATATTGGGTATTTTGGCGAATAATTGCTGAACGAATGAGTTTTCTTAAAGAAACTGTCAAAAATGGCTCACTCGATTTTAATTTACCGATTTTCACTGACTTACCGCCGTTTTCACCATCTTCGGTTTAGCAGTAACTGCCATTTTAACTGAGAGTTACCCATAGAATATATGGAATTGAAACACTTAACTAGATAATGTGAAAACGGCCATAAAACATTTATTTTTCTTCTCTAACACAAGTCATTTCGATCTCTGATGCTTAAGTTGTTTGCAAATCAAATGAAACCTTCAGGTTGTGCTCAGATTGTATTTGACTCGGACAATGCTCGTATCGCTCTGGCCTTGTTCAGATCTCTACCCTTAAACAATTTACGAACACGCCCAATTAGTGAAACCAGACCTTTTAGGAGAATTAGAAGAGTTGGCAACACCGCAGTAATTTTGACATTTCGCTCTAAAACAATATTCCAACTGCTGATAACAAAATATAACGTTTACGATTGGACATATTTTATAAAGCATATATTAAAAAATTAAGTATAATGTATATTTTACTGAATTAAATGCATAACCTATAAATCATTGTCCCTGTTCGTGGCCTATTTTATTGTTCTCAATTGCTGCAACAAATGCTTCAGCGAACCGCATACAAAATATTACGCTTTGTTGACTTCACTTGCGCTCGAAACCATTTTAGCCGAGTGGAAATAAATTGGCTTTGAACCAGCATAGTAAGAAACACACTTGACCTTTAGTTGGCATAATATGTTAATGGAAAATGTTTTTTATTCGCAATTTCAACTGAATAAAGTAAATAATATAATATTTGAAATTAATATATTTTCTGTACTGATAAGTACTGTACTGATTATTCTGTATAAATTATATGTATACATATTTCAACTAAATTTTCTTCCTTAATTTTTTTTCCTGTAACCCTAGTAGAAATGTACCATCTTAGAGTAGACATTATCATGACCAGATCAGTATTCAAATGTCATGTTCCTAGGCCAAGTGGTTTGAGCTGGGCGTGGGTCTATACGTCAGTCAGTAAGTCAATTAGAACTTGTAATAAATTATAAATTGAAATGTTCCCCCTGTCAAAACTCGACCAGATTGCATTTGACTAACATAATCATAACTAACATAGTCTAGACATTATCAATTCTAATAGAGAAATTTTCTACTACGGTTTAACTGGTCGGGATATGACAAGGAAAAAAATCAATTCTCGAACATCGCCCTAGAAATATGTCTACTAGGGAATCATGATATCCACAGATACAAAGTCAGGATATATTGACGAGAAATCTCTTTTTGTAATTCTTTTTACCATTACATAAAAGAATCATCGAGATAGACGTGTTCCGAGTAACACGATCGTCCAATAACAGTACTCAACAAACCGAGGAAAACTATTTGCCATGAACATCCCACACATCAATTCTATATTATTCGCAGTTGCTAATTTTGATTTCTATTACGTAAGCTTTATAAAAAATGGCTATTACTAAATGTTAGCATCAATTTTTTTTTGCCACTTTTTAGAAAAAAATAACGAGCTTACTTTATAAATGAGCTTACTTTAAATATGAAATAATGATATTTTCAGATTACAGATATAAGTATATTTTTTAAATTCCTGAATTATTTTCACAGAGCAATATTAAAACAAGTGAATCAAAAGTAGGTATATTGATAGATGATTTAAATAACCAGAAGTTAAATTAAACTCAGTGCCATTCTAGGGTTAAGATGATGTCAAAGTTACAAAAAATACGAACAAAACTTATCCAAAAATATTACATACTAGTAAAAACCATCCAGCTAGCTGAAAATTTGTTTGAAAATATATAATATTTTATATTTAAATATTAATGACATTCTTATATTTTTGAATATCAAAAAATCCAAGAAAATTATAAAATTTTTTTGTTTTACGACCTCTTGATAATTTTAAGATATTGTCTTAACGTGCTCAAGGTCCAGTCAGTACAAATTGGGTGTTTTGTACCAACCAATAAAACAACAAACAATTGGCAAAATGCATTGAGTGGCAGATCGTACAGCTGTTTCAGAGGCAGCCAAGCCCCTTCATCAGCGATCTTTCTCTGCAGATTCTACATTTCAAGTCGCCTAAGTTTTCCTTCTCCAATAAACACAATAAGAATTATGTGCATTGAAGAAAGAACCAAAAGCAAAAATGTAAAAACTGCATCAACTCAAGATTTTGCCAAAGTTGTTGTTGCGTGCAGCAATTTGCTACGTATAGGCTGCAGAGTTTCCACAGAATCAAATACGTAGGCTGCACTTTGTATAAAAAATGTTTTTTTTTTATTATTTTTAAAAAATATAAAAAATCCTTTAGATTTTAAACGCCGTGCTGCTGTACGATCTGCCACTCAATGCATTTTGCCAATTGTTTGTTGTTTTATTGGTTGGTACAAAACACCCAATTTGTACTGACTGGACCTTGAGCACGTTAAGACAATATCTTAAAATTTAAAATTTTTATACATTTATTGTGAAACAGTAGAAGACAATTTGTAATGCATAACTGTACCTTGATATTTTCATATTTCGTAACAAGTAAACAAAGTCTATCGATTATTTTTGAAGTTATATATTTTTGTACATCATAAATATCTTTTCAAAAAAATAGGTTTATAATAAAAAAAAAATCTTTGAAACTTTATATATTTTTAAAATTGAATCAAAGTTCTGTATAATTTAATTTTTTTTTTAATTTATTTTAAATCATTTACTATTTTAAAATCTGTGATAACACTTTAAATAAATTTTAAAATTAATTTTCTAATGTTACTGAATGCTCGGTTTTTCTTTAACATTTTTAATAATTTTAATTAAAATTGATTTAATCATAGTTGGTTATATTTATGGTTGTCGAAATATGAGTTTTTTTTATTCACTTAATAATTTTCTAATTTATTTTCTGAACAAAATCATTGAAACTCTTTTATGTGGAGTCTTCTGTTTTTTCCCTCTCTGTGTTGAAGCAGCAATAACAACAAAAATACATGCGGCAGAGTTGTTGTAGTTCTCATGTGTGCAATTGTTTCTGCGAGAGTATTATACACTGCACTAACCAGTGATGATAAGTTTGATACAATTGTACTGTTTTCAGTACATTGCATCTCAAAAGTACGTTCCTACTACGGAGACTTTTTCGGTACAAATTATTTGGCAAATAAAATTTTATTTTATGTACGACAATACGACATATAACAACTCCTAAACTATTATTCATTTTTATGATTTTTGATAGAGATTATGAAAACTGCAGTCGTAAACCTATGGGAAAATATTAGGAATCGGTTCAAGTTTTGTCCCTTTATATGAAACCAACCGACAACTTTATCCTTTAGACATATCACTGAACTGATTTTCAACATCATGCACCTCATTCGACCTCATGCAGACCTATCACAGTTAGACCTATCACTGAACTGGTCTTCAATTGAAGAATTTGATTCCGTTTAAAGTTCTCCAATTGAAGACCAGTTCAGTGATAGATCTAAAGATCTGCATGAGGTCTTCATTTACCTCTTCCTATAACAAGGCTATAACAAGGCAATTAATTATAACTTCTACCATAACTAATGAAAATTCATTCAAAAACTGATATTAATGATATTTAGAAAACGTAAGTCGTCGGAAGGACAAGGTACAATCAGAAAAAATCCATAAAATCCCATTAAAATTTGTCAATGAAATTACATAATCTCGAAATACAAAAAATTCAGTACATTTTATTCCAATTTGGTACTATTTTTCATTAATTCAGTACTAATTATAAAAACATAAATATCTACATTGGTACTAACCACAGTGAGCGCAGCCAAGTGCAGTTCTCTTTTTCATATGGTTGTTGTAATTTAATTTTTAGCTTTTCTGGCGATATTTGTTCTAAAATTATCAAAAATAAGTATAGCACGCACTACATCTGATTAATACGAATCGTTTGATACCAGTATCATTAAAATCTGTTCAGAAATACCTCCGGTTAGTGCAAGTGAAAAAAAAACACGTTTTGCTTTATTAATATAGATTCCCCAGACAGAACATACTGCAGGTAACAGGCGCACAACAGGCAGGTAACAACAACAGCCTATAGGCAGGTATCCGGCAGATAGGTGGAGTTTGTAGAACAACACGGCAGATGAAAGCCTATAGGCAGGTTATAGGAAGGTGAAGGCAGCTTCGTATTCAATGTAATAAGAATCATCAAGTTAGGCGATTTTTAAAATGTGTTCCGAATAGCACGATCTTGCAATAACAACTCAACAAGCCGATCAAAACTTTTTGTCGTGAACATCACACATCAATTCTATATAATTCGCAGTTGCTGATTTTGAAATCTATTATTTATATATTTCCCGAAACCTGCCTGTTGTTTTCCCTAGAACAAAACGGCAGCTTATATGCAGGTTATAGGAAGGTGAAGGCAGCTTCGTATTCAATACAGCCTGTTTCACAATGCCCGAAAGCTGCTGTCGGCAGACAAACTAATTTTTCATATAAAATTTGTGTATGCCATCAACTGTGTGAAGCAGCCCAAGGCAAAATTTTTGGCCGGATTCAGGCAGCTTAGAACATTTTTTCGACATATTTCAAACAGACAACGGCGGAGTTTTTACATTAACCGTCTGTTTTCTGCCAGTTTCCAAAATATGCCGAAAATCTGACATTAAAATTCCACAAAATTTTACTACATGCTATACACTTTCCACAATATTCCATTTACCTGCGGAATATTCCTAAAAAATTACAATAATTTTGTCTCGGGTTGCTATTCCTCAAAGCTGTCGGATGGCAGATATTCTGAAAATTAAAAAAAATATATATTTGTCTGCTGACTGTCTGTCTGTCGAAAACCTGCTACAAGACATTTTTAATGAAAAACAAACTTTATACTATGCCATTCGTTAAATCTACCAGTAAACTGCGCTTTTGCCAAAAATGTATTGATATTGTTACGAAAAGAGGTAATTTGCCCTACTGTGCAAGCATTCAACAATAATAAATGAGACGCAAGACAATTCAGCGCACTAAACAATGTGTTAGAAAGAGACGGAAGATCATTCAGCGTAATGAGCAATGTGCGAGAAAGAGATGGAAGATCTGCACATTAAAACACATGAGTTCGAATGAGATGCCAATAGCATGCGTCATTCACGAAACGAGTAGAAGGTTCTCGAAACAAGTCGAAGTTTTTCGAAACGTGTCGAACTGATGCATGAAGTATATAAGGGAGCTGCAACTGAGGTACAGCACTTCAGTAGTGATTGTAAAGTGTTCGAGGGCATCTCCTGTGATAATTGTCAAGTTAAATTGTGGACATGCAGCAGTTGTTAGAATTTGTTATTAGTAAAGTTAATTAATAAAGTTAAAGTGAATTAATAAAGTTAATTGTTATAATTTAAACCAAACATAAGTGTTTTTATTTTGTACACAATCCAACGATACGAACTCGTAGAACAGTTTTCCGTAGACTGAATTTTCGTAACAATATTTTGCCAGTAACATGTCGAATATATTGTCTCGGGTTACTATACACTAGGGCGGATCGAAAATTAGTTGTATTAGGGCTTAAAAGTTGCATTGTGCTGCCAGAGATTACCACAAAAAATTTGAGTCAAAATAAATAATGTCCAGTGTTCGCGCATTGCAGATGAAGTTAAAAAACACTTTTAATCCATATTTTTATTTTTAACCATCTACATAAACTATTTTTTGGATCGTAATAAACTCAAAAAATTAGAGATTGTATCTATTAATGTCCTCCTAAAATTTCATCAATTTTGAATAAAATCTTATGCTCGCGCATTGTTCTTAAACTTGAAAAAGTACAAAAAAATCGACATTTTCTTTGGTTAAACCGTTCTAAAATCGGAATGGGTGGATATTTTGACATATATTTTTATATATATTTATACGTGTGCTGAATCCAAATTTGTTAACGGTCAATTTCTATCGCGTATAGTTTTTGAAAAAAAAGTCTGGTGCTTTGCCCATTATAATTATTTTTAATATCACAGAATATTGTTTGATATTTTTTTGGCGTAATTGGCTTTATAAGTAATATAATAGTCCTAGAATTGACCACAAACAATTCGACTAAAAAAAAAATCACAGAAAATTACGATTTTTTGAGTGTTTTCCACTTCAAGGATGATGCGCCACAAAATTTGTTTTAAAAATGATGAAATTTTGTTAATAAGTTCGAAATCTAATTTTTTGAGCTTATTCTGATCCAAAACACAATATTTTTTACATAGGACATTATTTTTTTCGACTCAAATTTTTTGTGGTAAACTCTAGCAGCAAAATGTTACTTTTAAGCCCTATTACATTTTGAAACAAAAATAAAAGTTTGGTTTCGATCCGCCCTACTATACACCCATCATTTATTGTAGTTTATTTATAGTCAGTTCATACCGATTCAAGTTTTTAGAATTTTTACAAATACGACAACTGTATAGTTTCCGAAATACTTGAAAAAGTACAAAAAAATCGACATTTTCTTTGGTTAAACCGTTCTAAAATCGGAATGGGTGGATATTTTGACATATATTTTTATATATATTTATACGTGTGCTGAATCCAAATTTGTTAACGGTCAATTTCTATCGCGTATAGTTTTTGAAAAAAAAGTCTGGTGCTTTGCCCATTATAATTATTTTTAATATCACAGAATATTGTTTGATATTTTTTTGGCGTAATTGGCTTTATAAGTAATATAATAGTCCTAGAATTGACCACAAACAATTCGACTAAAAAAAAAATCACAGAAAATTACGATTTTTTGAGTGTTTTCCACTTCAAGGATGATGCGCCACAAAATTTGTTTTAAAAATGATGAAATTTTGTTAATAAGTTCGAAATCTAATTTTTTGAGCTTATTCTGATCCAAAACACAATATTTTTTACATAGGACATTATTTTTTTCGACTCAAATTTTTTGTGGTAAACTCTAGCAGCAAAATGTTACTTTTAAGCCCTATTACATTTTGAAACAAAAATAAAAGTTTGGTTTCGATCCGCCCTACTATACACCCATCATTTATTGTAGTTTATTTATAGTCAGTTCATACCGATTCAAGTTTTTAGAATTTTTACAAATACGACAACTGTATAGTTTCCGAAATACTGAGAAAGATTCCATAGTCATTTAACCTTAGTTACAGGTTTTATTATTACTTTACTTCCATTATTAAACATGTTGATAACATATGACCAAGACCTATGCTACATCCCGTTTTGTAATAATTGCTTCTGAAAAAATAACAAAAAAATCTTTTTTTTTTTATAACAAACTTTTATTTAACTAATTTAATATAATTGAATGAAACCATGAACTGTACAAAAACATCTAATTACGAGTAATACGAGCCACGCGACCGCCTTTTACCACATGTGGCAACGCTCTGTTGGATTTAACGGACTGCCGGACGGGCAATCAAACACCTGCGCAAACTCCGGCACATGTCCCAGCACATAGTTAAGCCGCTCACTGTCCACGTCATGGTACGGATCAACCTGAGAATATCTTTCAACGTCGACGGCGCCGCAAAAGAACTGCGCGAACTGCAAGAAAAACAAGCGTCCGTTGCTGTGGCGATACGTAGCATCATGCATAAAGGTCGCCATTGAAAGATGCGTGCCGCTCACGTCCGCAATGCGTTCCGATATAAACTTCGTCTCAATGCGATTTAGACACTCAATGTTCTGCAAAAAGTTAGGATTCTCGGAGATCGAGCGGAATTTGGAACGGTATGCTCCATGTGCGTCAACCGCCAGGAACATCGTCTCAAAACCGTGTATCAGCTCGTGAGCGAGCGTATTGCCGAGGTCGCCATACAACAACGCATCCACAAAATGAGCGCTGAAGAACGGCAACTGCAGGTAGCCGTACGGCAGAATGATCATGTTTAGCACACAAGTGTAAAATGGTGAACTGTCCAAGTCATCGGGCACTTCCACCAAAAACGTGTGCAGCGGATTGTCGTCGATGTGCGGCGCCAACAGAAAGTTGCGTAGTGTAATGAAGTGCGCTAGGGCGTTCAGATGATTCGCATAGAAGTTGTCGGAACTCACATTAAGATTGCGTATATAATTCTGTTGGAGCTGAGACGCTGCAATCGGCTGGTTGCCCACGTTGATGCGCATGTGCTGCAGCTTGTGCTGCATATACTGCAACTCATCTTCGCTGTGTTGCATTGTGTTCGCGTGCAGCACGCGAGCAAACTGCGTCTTCAGCTGTGCGAAAACTTGCTCAATGACGCGTGTGTCGCGCGCACGTCGAGACGCATAGTACGAACGCTCGTACACATAGCTCATGGGCAAATCCAGCGT
Source organism: Dryomyza anilis (assembly GCA_951804985.1). Lineage (NCBI taxonomy): Eukaryota > Metazoa > Arthropoda > Insecta > Diptera > Dryomyzidae > Dryomyza > Dryomyza anilis. The sequence goes on from OX638131.1 coordinate 81,774,048, forward strand.
GTAGCGCATGTGTCGGACGCAGTTAATCTTCGTGTGTGATGCGTCCAATATTTGCTGTTGCTTCGCCAGATATTGCGCGAAACGTGCCATCGTGTACAGCATAAGTATTTCGGGTCGCGTGTCGCTTAGCAACGTCGTTATGGCCTGCAGCGTGTTCAGCTTCTCGACGAGCACGCGTTCCGTGCGTTGCGGCTTCCGTCCCAGTATTGCGCTCAGATACGGCAGCCAGTCAATGTTCTGCTCGCTGAATGCAGCGTTGAGCTGCTCGTAAGTGAGCTCATCGGTGTCATTATCATAATTTGCGTCAGCTGCGTTATTTGTGTCTGGTACGTTGCGTGCGTCACGTGCATCAATTGCTGTGTCTTCTACATCGTGCGTTTCTTCCATCAGCTGCAATAGCTGCTCTTCGAAATCAAGCAGGTCCTGCCGCAGCGTATCGTTCTTCTGCGGCATGTGCGACTGAAGCAGCGCCATAATCTCTGCGTCCAGCGTGAGCTTATCGACATTGTAGTGCGGCAGTAGCAGCAGCTGATAACTGGTCCTATTCTGCGGTCTTACCTCGTACTGCACAAAGTGCGAACTATAGCCGTAGCGTCCAAGTTCGGCGAGCGTCGTCAGCCAGTCGAAGCCGTGCAACTGCCAGATGTCGTTGCGTTCGCGATACATTTGCTTAAAGTAGCCGTCGAGCGTCAAGTTGTGCGTTACAGCGCGGCAAGTGTTGAAATACTGCAGCAGCTTTGACTGGAACTCATCAGGTTGTGATGACGCATACGCTGCATCAGTTGCCGCTTCCTGCTGCCAGCGCTCAAACAACTCGACGTAGCGCAGCGTCACCTGCTCGTCGGCCAGTTTAATGGTGATTGTTGCATTTGGATGTGCGTGCTGCCAGTTGCCGCACGCGTACTGATGAAAGTCCACGCACGGATCGGCCGTTGTGTTCATATAACGCTGCAGCGTCTGCAAGTGATGTCGAGTAAAAAGCGCGTCGCAGTCGCCCGATATGCAGTCGTTCGTGTAGTTGCCGAATAGTTCGAGATGTTCTTGTTGTTTTTGTAGTAGTTGTTGTTGTTCTTGCGTCGCTGCAGCGAATATCACACTTGCTATCAGCAGTAGCAGCAGCGTCATCCAAAGCGTGCCGCTACCAAAGCACCGCGTGTTCATTACTTTACGACGCCTTGCGTTTGCGGTGTCGTCGTCGGGGTTGCTCTTAGGAGCAGCACTTGATCGAAACTGTTGAATGTTTGTAGAGCTTTGCTGATTTCAGTGATTTTTTCTATGATTTCGGCATGTGTCACAGTCGCGCACAGTGGTGCAAAGTACTCAAGTTTACTACAAAAATATTTTGCACTAAATTATTACACGAATAAAACTTCTAAAATCGGAGAATAAATCGGCTAATTCTAGAATTTATCATATGAATATTAAGAAAGCAAATTACTTAGTTATAACAAAACGTCAACAATATTTATTCTACCAGATTTTGAGAAGTTAATTTATTGAATATTAAAAACCAAAAAGAAATTTGTTGCCGTATTCTTCGCAAAAATTTAGAGAACACGTGTTCAATTATTATTGATATACAGAGATTATGTTCTTATGTATCAAAAAATTAACAAAGAGCAATTATTATGCAGATGTACACTTACAAACTGATGGATATGACAAACACTCAACGCAAAACAAAGCACAATAGCGAAGATCGACAATGCAAGATCGAAAATCCAGAATGTTTCCGTTTAGCTGTATGTATATCACAACGTATTCTACTTGATTTTAGATTTTTTTTTCAAAAAACGAATTCATTATTCGATTTTCAATTGGGTGATATTCCAAATTTAGGTATTCGATGAGCTGTATATAACAACGTTATACGTAAATTATACAGATCAATCATCTTTTCAAAAAATTTAGAACAATTTTGTTTTTTAGTCGATGTAGACATTAAATCGTGGCTTATAGGTCAGTGCGTATGACTGCGAGCCGAAAGGTTCCATGTTCAAATCTGGACTGGGGCTAACAAACCACAGTTTTTTCATAGACCACATTTGTCTTTACCGCGCTACCACTCGGTAGTAAATGGCTCACCTACGAGAGTAAACATTGTCTATGAAAAGCTCTTACCCGCCGTTCAGATTCGGCATTAAACTGTATGTCCCACCAGTACAAAATAACTCGTAGAGGAGACCGGGGCTAAGTCGACCGGAGAAAAGCAAATTTTTGTTTAAAACGCGAATGAGATGTCAGATCAACTTCAAATTGATACTGTACACGTAACATTAGGTGTCACTGACACCAAAGAAGAGAGATCCACTTTGTGCTTGAACTTCAGTTTTTATGTAATAAAGTCAAAAAATAAAATTTTGTTGACTCCAAAAGTTACATATTGATAACGCTGTAAACTTGTACTTGCAATTAAGGTTTTGATTATTTATATATTTTGTTATAAGTTTTATGTAGTAAGTGGTTCACTTATCATTTCGTTTAAATTTTTATTTTATTTTTCCATTCAAATCACATTTTTATGCCAATAATATTAGACTAAGTATCGTGGGGTAAAGTCGACACATATGCATTTGGTCAAAGTAGATTCCGCGAAAATACAATTTATGAAACTTTTTGTTCTATGAGTTTTACAAAATAGTCCATTCTTACAACATAAGGAGACTTGTCAATCATTTGACCATGATTTAAGAAGTTATTGCAAAAAATAGCTAAAATGTGAATAATATGAGTAATGTTCAAACAATTTCGCGAGACCGGAATAAAACAGCACGAATAGTTTTATTTTGGAATATATAATTCAATCAAATTAAAAGGTATAAGCAAAACTGTGCATTCGCGGGAAAAGCGGGCAGTGTTGTCTTTACCCCCTTATTTTCACCTTATTTTCAGAAAGAGGTTTGAGGTTGTGTCGCATTTCCATTTGTTTCGTAGAAACTAAATATTGTAGATCTTTAGAGCTCATGGAACATTTTTAGCTAATGAATCAATCTATCCAACTATATTATTATTTTTATCCTATGTCATTGATATGGTGATCAAAATTAGCATTTTGAAAAAAAGAGTCGACTTGGCCCCGGTCTTCCGTACAGCTCAAATGGTGAGAGAGCTCGGCCTAAGTTCTTCAGGACTGTAGCTCCAAACTATTCTTAATTTTAGATATTGACTGCAGAAATTTATTAACAGCTATTTTTGATAAAGAATATTTTTTACAAAAATTGTATTTAATATACCATTAAAAATCATTGGATTTCTATATCGAAAATTTATCAATTTTTTATCGAATATAAAAAATGGTTTGAGTAAATTTGATATTGATACATAATTTCGAATCGATTGCGGTTAGAATTTAGAAAGGGTCTAGGAATCTTTAAATACTGGAAGTTGCGTTCAATATTTCTTATAATTTTACTATGTAAAATACTACTCTAATCCACTGTGTCGTATAATCTTATGAATGAGTTGTGTAGTATATGCTTATCTATGTCATATATATTTAATTGAGATTTTTCATAAAAAGGGACAACGATCGATGATGCTATGATGCTAGTGAATGAACCGCATGACGCAATAGTTTTTTATAATTGCAAAGAAAGTTTTTTTGTAATTTATGCAATTAAGTAAAATCTAGATGTAGACAATTGATTCGACAATATCTTAGAATAGAGTCGCAAATTCTAGTATTAGGTGTACTGTTTAGTACAATTAATAATACGCAATTAAAAGCCCAGAGAGATAAGAGAAAGACATTTTAAATTATTTTGAAACACGCAGTATTATAGTTATTGGGTTTAATTATGTAGATAGATGACAGGCTAAAAATGATCTTTATGCCATGTGTGTGATAAGAGCCAAACATCAAATCATCAAATGCTAATCGTAATTAAAATTAAATGCAATTTCCATTTGAAAGTACGTCGCACGTAAGCCACAAGCAGAGAAATTTGAGAATTGCGCGAGCTACTGATAAGAGAAATTCCGGAAATTCCGGTATATTACATAGAATTTACAATGTAATAATGCATATTACTAATTAAACATTCAAATTTGCGCAATTATTATAAAATTACAAGAATTGATTTAGATTATGTTAAATAAAAGTGTTCCAATAAAAGTGGATTTTTCAAATAATTGCTTATTATGATAATACGCATATAAAAAAATCATCAATATAATGAATTTATTCATAAATATTATGAATGTTTTCACCAAATACCAGATTCATCATTTGATACCACCGTTCATTAAATGATATATTGATGAATGCAATCATTATATATATGAACTTATTCATACCATCGAACATCATAGTGAAGAACGAAATATTCAATACAATGAATTTGAATCGTCATATTGATGAATTTGTTCATAATATTTATGAATATAATATTCAATATGATGAATATTGTTGAACTAACATTTTTTCGAAAAAAAGTGTTGTAAACATTTTATTTAAAAAATAAAAGAAAAAAAATTATCCGAAAAATAAAAAAAATGTAAACAGAAAAATTGTTTTCAAAAAAATATTTTTTTAAAAATATTTTTTATTTTTATAAATATAACTTTTTATTAATAAAAAGTTGACATTAGAAATTATATATGTTGTATTTTATATTTTGGTTCATTAATATAGTGCGTATTCTTCACTTTTTTGACAGTTTCTAAACGTTCACCATTTATGCATTTTAGCATTCATAACATTGATGCCGTTAGTCATTAATATTACGAATGATTCTTCAATACAATGAATCATGGTTTGAAGAACGGAATTCATCAAATGATGTATACTTTTTATACCCTACACCTATGAGGTACAGGGTATATTAACTTTGTGCATATATTGTAACGCCCCTTAGGAGCCGTGTCCGGTATGGAAAAGTATATATATTCCTGATCAGCATCACTACCCGAGTCCGTTTAGCCATGTCCGTCTGTCTGTCCGTCTGTCTGTCTGTCTGTCTGTCCGTCTTGCTGTCTTGCTGTCCGAATACAGAATAACTTGAGAAATACTGATCAGAATGCGATGAAATTTCGACTCAATATATTTTAGCCAAAAGTAGGAACTGAGTTTGAAAATGAGCCAAATCGGTCAACGGACACGCCCACCTCCCATACAAGTCACTTTTATATAACTCTTTCGGAACTAATAGCTCGAAAAGTATTCAAGGTATAGTTATAAAATTTAAAAGGTATTGTTATAATTCATCTATAAATATGTGGTCCAAAAATGGGCGTAATCCGCCCACTTTTTTTTTTCATTATTTCCCGGGTTTTCATAGTGGAAATTTGATCCGTAAATTATTAAATTAAATCTATGAAATATTAGCCTTTCAAAATTTTAAATATAGGCATGGTCTGCCCCATTATATTTTTCAATTTTTTTTTTAGTTTATATTTTTATATAAATTTTTTAATTTATGGGGATATAAGACGTAAATTTTTGATTTATGAATAATATTCTGAGGGTGGAGAGGTTCAGCATAATTAAAAACTTTAAAATTAAGGTATGCAATTAATTATCCCACATTAATATCCCCACTAAAGGTGTAGGGTATTCCATAGTCGGGCCCGACCGACTATAAAAATCCGCCCCATGTGACCGAACTTACCCATGTGACCTAACTTTCCCAACTCGTTTCTGTGTACCTTTTATTGGAATACCCATATCGACCATACCATTTCATAACCATTTCATATATTTCATATATTTTATACCATTTCATATAAAAATGTTTTCTATGAAAAAGCTGATAACATTTGGTGGCATCGAACCCGGGACCTTTCGGCTCGTAGTCTTACGTACCAGCAACTTTTCGCTCGTAATCCAACGCACTAAACAATCGTGCAAACGACGCTACTTTGGATATGAAAAAATAAATTTTCAATTAAAAACTTTACTTAGTATGACTAGTCCAATGTGTATTGAACGCTTTGAACATAGTTTGATGCATTCTAAGTGCATTTTCTAGGTTTGTAAGTTTAAAAATAGGTTAGTAGGTTTAAAAATATTTAATTACGACCGGTCAAATTCTAGTGTTATAACTTTAAGTGTATTAAAAGCGAAGTCAATGTAAAATTTCACAATATCAGAAAAATATGTATGATTTCAGTATCATACATAGATTTCTAATTCAGTGTTTAAAGAATGTAATATGAGAGAAATCATTGTACATCGTAGTATTTTTAAGTGTATTGTGTAAAGAGCTTAAAATTAGACACAATCACTCTATTAATAAACTCTCTGTACGCGATAAGACGACTGAGAGTTAGTTAATGACTAAAACAACATATCTAGTGTAAGAGCGAAAGAGCGTCAAAAAGAGAGTTTTTTAATTGAAATCCCCCCACGTTCGGGTTAGGCGCTATAGGTTTCTAATGGTCTTAATGGATTAACCCTTTCAGTAACTATTTTTTATTTTAAACATTAAACATTCTTTTCGTTTTTTCGGGATCATTTTGAGCCCAAAAAAATATATATATTTTGATGATTTTAAGCCCAATAAAACAAATTCACTTTAAGTTTAAAAAATATATATTTTTTGATGATTTATGTTGTTTCATTCGACACTGAATACACTATTATTTAATAAAAAATAAATACACAAGTATAAATTATAATATATGTTAAATATAAGAAATACTAAAAATGGCTTAAAACCTGAATATGTAATTTTTTTTATAAAATATCACCTCACAGTTCATAAGTATATCTCTTCATCAATTAAATTTATTTACCAATACATTATAGATATCATAAACTATCAGTTAACATATTTCTGTCGAAATATTATAGCAGAGAGTATTTTGAAAATGTCTTTGAAAAGTAATATGGTAACAAATTACTGAAAGGGTTAACAACATAATACGTTATTTGGTAAAGAATTGTTCCTAACATCTAGGGTCCCTTAAAAACTAAAATTCATCCTTAAAAACTAAAAGACATACTGTATTAGGGGTCCCAATCCCGAATCATTTTGACAATCCAGGGACAATTTTGAACAATTCGAGATTAGAAAAAAATTGCTCCCGAAACCATAATCTATATATATAAAAATGAAATGTCCTGTGTGTTCCAGAGCATCACGAGAGAACGAACAGACGGATTTGCCTATTTCCTGTTGTATTTTGTTTGTGTCAATGCAAGAGTGGTTTGGTAGGAAAAAAGAAAAGTCGAAAAAAACCCAAAGGAAAAGCCGGATAATCGAAAATATCTAATTTTTGACCCTAGGACTATGAAATTTAGGCAGGGTGTTTATCTCTTGACGTATGTGTGCAGTACGAAGGGATTTTTTGAAATTCTCCTCCTAAGGTACACAAATGGGCGTGGCAAAATTAAAATTTTAATTAAAAATATCGGTGTAATTAAGATAAGCACAGTCATGAAATTTGGCTCAGTGACGTATATTGTAGTTCTTTATCTTTTTTTATAAATGTGGGCGGAATTGGACAAAAGGGCGTGTCCGTTTCCATATGACTAAAAGTATGAACATGATGTAACTCCTGACTTACTAAAATTAGAGTTATATAAATCGAAACTAAGGTTTATATTACAAACTCCAATCGTAACGTAGAATGTGAGCAGGATTGGATTAAAGGGCGTGGCACCTATAGCAAAAACTTTAAAATTACTATAACTCCTGACATACTAAGGTTGAGTTATAATAATGAATGATAATAATGAATGTTCATATTTAAAACCACAATCGTCACGTAGAATATGGGCGGGATTACACAACGGGGCGTGGCATCTCTCATATAACCAAAACTTTAAAATTTCTATAACTCTTTACTTACTAAGAGCAGAGTTATGAAAATCGAAAAAAAAGATTATATTAAACTTTGTAGTAGTCACTTAGAATGGGACAATGGGGCGTGGCACCTCCGATATAACTACAATTTTAAAAATGCTAACTCCTGACTTACTAAGAGCAGAGTTGTACAAATCGAAACGAAGGATCATTTTAAAATGTTTAACAGTAAAGTAGAATGTAAGCGGGATTGGAAAAATTGGCATGGCACTACGTTCAATGAGAGCGGGAAAAATAGCACTAAAAAGGGAAAAAGGGGCGTAAATGTATTCACACTTTATAAACGATATAGTTTTGCAATTACAAAAACTTAGCACGGGCGCAGCTGTGAACGGGTCCAGCTAGTACAATAATAAATTCGTATATAAGATAATTTAATGTTAAAAATATTCACAATATAAATATTTGGTTTAAAATAATAAAAACATTACAGTTCGAGTTTACTTTCCGCATGCAAACTTAAAAACAGCTTCTGCAATAATTCTGTATAATAAAAGTGTGAAAAATTGATACAATTTTAAAGATATTTGGTAAATATTTCATAATTCTCGGAAGATATCTCAATTTACTGAGAGATACTGGCATCTTTAAGTATTAAATTTTACGTAAGTAAAAAAACACTAACCATAAAAGTAAATATGCATATGTTACGCCCTTTAGCCCTTCTGCTAATAAACACAAGAATATCAATTACATTAATATAATTAATATAATTTTGAAATATTTCCAAGGCTGTCAATGCCAACCGTTTTTCATAGATATTCTTATTTAGCTGTCTGATCATTTTTAAATATCTACTTAATTTTTACCACAGCTACTATATTTAACAAATATACACATCATTTGCATTTCTCGGTCCGTACAGATTTGTTAACATTTTAATATTTTCCAATTAAATAATTTCAGGCAACATGATGGCAGTGCGCTTGAGGTCTGCTGAATCCGGCATTTAAATCGTGGGTCGTATAAACGAACCCATTTGACTACATATATCCCATAACCTTTCCACCCATTCACCCACTCTGTCCCTGTTAACCTGTCGAGTGTATCGACTGTAGAAGGAACGAGACAGGACTCCATGCAGTCTGCACGTTATCGGCGGTAAACGTGGTCCATGAAGTGCCTGTAAAGAGATTAATTTTCATGTTTTCTCTGTTAATGAATTAATAAATTGAATTTTCATTTTGCATCACTGCGGCATGTGGCAAGTTGTGTGGCATGCAATGCTTTGCACTAGAGATGGGCGCGTGCCTGTTTTTAATGGCACGGACACGCCGATAGGTGACACACACGAGCACGAGTCCGACGAGCAAATTTACAGACCAGAACCGGAACAGATATTATATCCCTGTCAGGGAACGCAAAGAACCGGAAACGGAACCATTACTAAACATTTGTGGAACCGGAATCGAAACTCATTTAATTTGTTGATTGAAAACGGAACCACAATTTTAAAAATCTTGGAAAGCGAACCGGATTCCTATAGGTTTTAGTGCTTGTAATTATTAATTCAAAAATTAAGTTTGATTCTGTTTTATTCTCTTAAACCCATAAGTAAAACTAAAACAACAGATTTTTAAGAAAAGGTTAAAATACCACGAAATTTTTGTTTTCTGAAGCTGGAAGTAAGGGTTTTTTTAAATTGGGGTAGAATCTATAAAAAAAAAATCTTTATTGGGCGCGTGCCTGATTTTGGAGGCACGGACACGCACGGTCACGACAGCAACTAGCACGCACGGAGATTTGCACGCACGAACTCAGATTTTCGGGCGTGACACGAAAAAAGCACGGCACGCGCCCATCTCTACTTTGCACCACTTTAAAGTGGTTCCTCTTCGAACGTAGAACAAAAACAAAAAAGATGACAAAGGAAAAAGTGTAGGATTTCGCAAAACATTCGCTCGCTTTATGCCCGGCTCTTTATGGCAGTCAACGTGGCATTTCATGCGGAATTTTAACTTTTCCTTTTGATTTCTCGTGGAATGTGTCAGTTTTATTAAAATGATTTTTTGTAAATAATTAAAAGACACAAAAACGCGATATTTTTCAATTGCATGCAGTAACATGTATTAAGTAAATAATTAAAAAGACATTTCTAAATTGAAATCTCTGTACAGAAGTCAAATAAGTGGACGTATCTTTGATTTATATCTAGTACTATTTAAAATTATATTTGCACTGGAATTTTTTCCTTTTTACTACGACATAAACTTGGATTTTAAATATTGTTTTTTTATTAGCTTTCCAAATCCACTCTTCAATTTATAGTCAGTCTAGTAACCTTCTGCCCATTGTCAATCAATCGCGAACGCAATGCAATCAACCAGAACGCGCCAATTACGCGGCCACAATGGCTGCCAACCTCTAAACGGACGCTAAAACCTCTCTATCCCTCAACCGCCCCAACCACACGAACATTACTCAGTGTTGCCAACAGCTAGCGCGCGCGCTATTAACTTTCGTGTCTAGTGTTGCGAGTGACGTGATTTTTGTTTATTTTCATTTTTTGTGCATGGCTCCATTTGAATTTCACGGTTTTTACGCGCGTCATTACGGCGTCTGGCTCTAATTTCACTTTGTTGTTCGTCTCAATTTACCCCAGTAAATTTGAAAATTTCCATCTGCCTTATTTATGTAATAAAAGAAAAACTGTTACGTTTCTCGAAATTTAATACAAAAGCAATAACTGTTATTTTATTGTATCGTTTCGATAGGATTTAAGTAAATGTAAACAATTTGTAAGTTTTTGACAATTTTGTATTCTTTGATATGTCATTCAGTAGAACACACTTCATTATTTATAAACAAAATATCTAAAGAAATAAAACAGTACATATATACGGAATACAACCCGAAAATACGATACATCTTGTTCTGAAGAATAGGGTCTTAACACCTACTAAAGTTCCATCTCTACTTAGCATATATTGTTATTCAATGCTTATTTTGAAATAAATATAAACTGAAGAACTTCAGTATTAACGTTAGAAGGGAGTTTTAACTAATATACATCGGTGTGAAATTTGAACCAAGCTATCTCCATTACCACAATAATATTGTAAAAGAGTAAAAAAAGTTAATAATATTTATACGATTAATACATACTAATTAATATTTTTGATTTTTTTTTTAACTTTTCACTTTTTATAATTTGTATGCCCAATTGAAAAGATTTAAATTGAAGAGATTTGCTAATTTATAATGTAAAGCACCATAATGGTGCAGACCTGGGAATTGCAAAAAAAAAATGCCAAAAATTGGCATTTTTTTAGCCCAAAAATGAGTCCTTTTTGCTTCATATCACAGGTCCTGTTAAATGAATTTTGAAAATTAATATGTACGTATAATTTGTGTTCTGTTATGCATGTTTTGAATAAAATAAAAATAAGTCTGACTTTGTATTCAACGCTTACGAACCCATAGAATCCTCAAAAATGTGATTTTTCATTTTTGTCGAATATCCTTGAAACTGGACGTGTAGGGAAAAAAACTGAAAACGCCATTTTCTTATAATTTCCAAATCCATAAGAATATATAACTTTCATATCTGGTGGTAAAATGGGTGCGCACATAATTAATACTTAGTATTTAATAGCAAAGTTGAAATGCTGTTAATCGAAAAAGGGTGAGTGGGGTACAATATCTGCAGCGGCTCCAGATCCAGTTACATATGAATGCGCAAAAAAAGATCAAGGGGCTCTTTTTAGGATCGCGTTGAATGTGGAAGACGGTCAAAAACGACATATCCGAAATTGTCAAAAAGCGAAATCGGCATGGAAGACACTTAAGGATGATAAAATAAATTATTGGGCACACCTAATAAAAAAACTTATTGAAAATTTCATGATTAAAAATATGATGATATGAAATAAATTGCATAAATCCATATCAGGATTGTATATTGTGCCGCAAACAAAATTATTTTATAAATACAATAATAATTGTATCATTGGCAGCATTCAGCGACCTCAGCAGTTGTGGAACTGTTGAGTAAATATCGCTTGAATGGCATGCTATCCTCAACATGTTTAGTGAGCGGTCGCCATTTTTTCCAGCATGAAATTTTTACGCTACATTTGCGCTGCCTTTGCTATCGATGACATTTTAACTCCAATTTTTATAAACAAAAATGAAATTTAGATTGGAAAAATATTTTTTCAATCATTTTAAGAGTTGTATGTAACTTTAATAAAATATTAATATTAAATTCTTTTGTTAATTGATAGATGAGGTAGCGGTGCATTCAATAACAGTGAGCGATTAGTTACTGAGCAGTTTCGCCTCTGCTGAGGTCGCTGAATGCAGCCATTGCCATCACTGCTGGCAACACCGGTAAGTAAACTCATCATATTTCGTACGCGTTCTCTCTTATACTCAGATTACACTGTGCAACAAAATTATAATATCGGGTCGCAGATTTTGAATCTGAGAATATTTTGCACACAACTTAATAAACAAAATACAAAATTGATTTGTTTTTCTTATTATTCTGTTTAATGGGTGGATCTGAGACGATTTTGTTATTTAACAGCCCATCTTATTGTTTATGGGGAACATATTTGCGGAAGAGAGTATAACAGTTTACACAAGCATTCACCCGGTATCGGGGTTATAGAAAAGCGTTGGGACGATGGCGTCAAAGTAAAAACAAAATTACCCTGTTCATGATAAACAACACTGCTGAAAAAACTAAATCCATATCTTTGGAAAATAAATTTTTTGTAATAATTTCAAATACCCTAATTTTTCATATTTGACTGCAAAACAGATCAACGAATCCATATTACCCTAAAACCGCTATCAAAATATTTTGTTGCACAGTGTTATAAACGCTCTGGAAGTATATGTCTTTGAACAGATCTCTTTTATAATTCCATTTTTTAGCTTATCTTTACTTTGTGATGTTTGTGTTTTTTCAACAGTTGGTGCAAGAAAGTCTGATTAATTTGTAGACGCTGGAAAAAGTGCTTGTTTTATTGTAAGAGAACAAAAAATATTGATAACCAATTGCTAAGTTGAGAGAAAATAATAAAATACAAAATGCAAAATAACAAAATAATAATATACTATGATGCACCGGGATTTTTATTATAACAAAATGCATGTATATTGAAAATAAAAGGCTGCCAAAAAAAAGTGCGTTATCACTTAAGGCAATGTTTGATATGTATAAAACAAAAAAAATAAATAATCGAGGTGAATATCATGAGAGAATATGACAATTGGTTCCAGCGTTCACACCTTTCATCAATGCAAATGGAGTAGATTTGGAAAATTTGGGGAGTAGAAATGAGTAAAAGGTAGTAGAATTGAAAATATTGCAAAATAGAGTAGATTTAATATAAAAGGAGTAGAAAATTAAATATAGTGGTAAATTTGATGAATAGGGAGTAAAAAAATATGCATTAGTGTATTAAAGTTAAAATAAATTAATAGATATGTCAATGTCTAAAATTGTTATTCATTCCTGATTTTATGTATTTTCTATAATACTGATGTCTTTCCTAGAGTTCGGAAATACAGGGTGTTTTAAAAATTTCATTTAAAAAAGTTTATACAAACGTATATTTATTTATAACTTCTATAATTTAAAGACCATGGCAAAAATATTAGATTTATTTTACAGAAAATTGATCATAATTAATGGGAAAATTATAATCCTGGAAAATTTATTTGGAGCGCAAGAAATTGTTCTTATCAAATTACAAAAAATGTAAGCAATTTTTGCAAAAGGAGTAGATTTCAGTAAAATGAAGTAGAAAATGATTAGATGTTACTACCGGAGTAGAGGAGTAAATTTTAAAAATACAAATGAAATAGAGTAAGTAGATCTACTCCGATCGGAGTAGAATGAGAACCCTGATTGGTTCACAAACAAAACTCACCTAATATGCTTCTGTCATACCAAGAGAGAAAATGGTTACCGGGGTTTACACTTTGTAGAAAAGTGCAACAAAATATCAACAAAATGTAGTCGAAACTATTTTTCTATAAATTAATAATCTTTCATATAAAATGAATATACAATGTACAATTAGCTTCATTTTTGAAAAGGTTAATATATCTCAATAGTTTATACGAATGTTAAGCCAATTTCATTTGAAAAAATACCCAACATTTTTAGAGCTTATTACATGGATTTTATTTTTAGGGAAGGGAATATTCCGTTTTTTTTTATTTCATTGGGGGCCATTTTGTAGCGCCGCACAGTGTTCCAGAAGGGAATATTCCGTTTTTTTTATTTCATTGGGGGCCATTTTGTAGCGCCGCACAGTGTTCCAGAATTAAATTTAAGTCAGCCAACATTATTTTAGTATCATTTTAGTAGAGGGAAAAAAATCGTGTTCGGATTTTTAAATTCTTTTATTCTTTTTTAATTATTGATAATTTGAGTGTTATTGTAGGTTCTATGTTTTGTGGACCGATATGTATTATACATTCATTCATAAATACGTATTCGTATGTTAAATATTAAAATAAAATTATATGTCTTGCACATTATATGTCTTAAAAATCGCTCTAATCCACGGGATCCGCAAGAATGCTTAAACCAAATCTAGACAGTTTTTAAGACGACATTCAGTTTTATAAGAAACCACTAAATCCCAACCCCTAAAAATTAGTTGCAGTCCAAAGTATTACCAAAAATAATATTTGACTTAATTTAATAAGAAAAAATAATGTAGTTTGAAATGTCATTTCTTTTTTTATTAATTACGTTTTTTAAAACTTTTCTTTTTTACTCCAAATGACAATAGAAACTTTAATAGCTATATTTTTGAATTTTTTTATTTTTCAAATTTAGTTATCTTTAGATATCCCGCTGATACATTATAGAGGTCAGAATCAACTTTAAATTGGCTGCCTGCAACTTATCCTTTGGAATTTTAAAAAGGGTCATATTCAAGTGAAGGAGTTACGACTTAAATTCTCGTTAATCCTTTTTTATTCGCTTTAAAACAAGACCTCAACGGCATTTTTTATTCAATAGATATACGAACAATGTTTGTTGTTCCCATTTTATCTAACTTTGGCCCAATGGAAATATCTCGATATCCTTTATTAGTTTTCTCTGGGCTCTTATGTAAGCTTGGGTTTGAGTACTTGCTAATCTAGATGTTCGAAAAGGTAACTATCGCATGAATATTATTTAAAGTCAAAAATCGTTGCAAAAGTATTTCACTATGGCTTATAATACGATTTCTAATCAGGGTTTTTCAAAAAAGTAACTAAGTAGAATTATTCTTGGATTCAGTTATTATTTTCTTAGGTATCAAAAAAGTAACTAAGTAGAATAAGTCTTAAATTCAGTTATTAATTTCTTAGGTATCAAAAATGTTGTTGTTTTCGTCCCAAAATTTAATGAACACGTGTTCGTATAGTTGTTGTTTTTGCGATCTTGCTTTGTCGCTATTATGTTTTATTTTACTTTGTCCGTCTGTCAGCCCCATCTGTTTATTCGTGTGCCTGTCTGTCGATATGTTAAAAGTAACTAAAAGCTATTATTTCGAAGCTAACATAAAATAAAAACAATTATAGTCGAGTTAATTTATTGTTATAATATCGATAAAAACAACAATTCAAGAACACGTGTTCTTTTTGCGATGAATACAGCAACAATTTTGCGTGTTCTTTTTGATTTTTAATAATCAATAAATTAACTTCTGAAAATCCAGTTGAATAAAGTTTGTTTACTTTTTTGACAACTAAGTAATTTGCTTTCTTGATATCCAGATGACAAATTCTTGAATTAGTCGACACTGATCGACACTAGTCGACACTGATCATTTCAGGAGGCTCTTGGATCGGTAGCCTTATCGTATTCAGATCAGGATCGTATGCAAAATAAGGCTAACCTTAATCAATTTTTAATCGGGTGTATGTATAGCCCTTCAATTTTGTTACATGTCATACTAACTTCTATAATTCAGGACTAATTCCGGGATCCCAGGATTTCATTTCTCATCCTGAAAGTCCCGGAATTGTCAAAATGCTTCAAAACTGGAATCCCTAGTGAGTAGAATCGAAGCGATCTGTATGAGTTTCCTCGGTACGGTAAATTTTTGAAATCGAAACTCGATTATAATCGATAATTATTGTTCCGATTTTGAAAAAATACTCGTAATATATAAAATAAGCAACGTCCATGATTGATTCGAAAAATATTGCGATGTCGATATGATTAATGTTTAGTTTGAATGTACGCGAAATGTTAAGAATTAGAAGCTATAAAGCAACGAGATCGAAGTTTTTATCGAAGTTAGTTTGAGAAAGTTAGGCATCGAAAGTCTGCTAGACATTTTTTTTTTTTTTTTGTGGAATATCTACTAATATCCACAGCACTCAGACAGACTATATCCATTGTACTGTGAAATCTATTCCCTACAATTTTGTGGTTAATATCACCACGAGCGCCCATGCCCAAGCCGGGATTCGAACCCGAGACCTTCAGAATGCAAGTCCAGCGCGCTACCTCTGGACTGCTGAGGCCGGACTAATTTAGTATATATAGTATTAAAAACATTAAAAACATCGAAAAATAATGTGATAAGATATAAAATTTTAAAAAATGTAATAATTTAATTTTTTTTTAAATTTTTTTTTAAATAACTTGCAAAAATCAATACAATTATTAACAAATATACTTGCAATTTTATTAAAAATTCGAATATATCTCATTTCATTTTAGATATTTTACCTCATCAACACTAACGACAATGACAACAACTTTTATAAAGTTTGCACCTTTTCTGAGGGCTCCGATTTCACTACAAACGGCGCGTATGTTTTCAATGCAAAATGCACCTAAACTCACCGCTCTGAGCATCGATGCTCGCACTCGCATCGCAAAACTTACGCTCAACAGAGCGCCTGCGAATGCGCTGAACCTGCAGATGCTAAATGAAATCACAGCAGCAGTGCGTGAACTTGAGGCACTCGGAAATCGACTATGCACCGGTCTCCTTATCACTTCAGCACCCGGCCCTATCTTTAGCGCTGGTTTAGATCTGCACGAACTGGTCCAACCACAGCCTCAACGTCTGCACGAGTTCTGGAGCGCACTTCAGTGTATGTGGCGCACGCTCTATGCATGTCCCTTGCCCACGGCCGCGTACATAAATGGGCATGCGCCGGCGGGCGGTTGCATGCTGGCGATATGCTGTGACTATCGAGTGATTCTTAATAACTGCAACATTGGGCTAAATGAGACACGGGTCGGCATTGCAGTTCCCACCTGGCTCATTGACACTTTTGCAAGTGTGCTGCACAACAAGAGTGCAGCTGAGCGCGCTCTCACTCAGGGGCTAGTGATGCCGGCCCAAGAGGCTTTGCAATTGGGGCTCGTTGATGCGGTCGTGCAGGACGATGCTCAAGCGTTGGCAGCATGTAGAGAGTTTCTACAGAGCTTTGCCGATGTGGAGCGAGCAGCTAGAGCTCACACAAAGCTGGCCATGCGTGCGGATGTCTTGAAGAATTTTGAGAAGGAACGTGAATTTGATCTAAAGCAGGCCTTGGACATCATACAGAGCGCAGAAGTGCAGCAGTTTATTAGTAATTATTTACAGAATATTAAGCAGAAAAAGTCGAAAAAATAAATATTTATAAATTCGAAACAAGAAAAGTGCTGTAGAGGAGACATATCTGTGGCAATATGAAATAAAAGCATAAGTCTATTTTTTAACTTTTCAGGAGAGCATTTTTAAACTTTACAACTTATTCCGAAAATTATCATTAAAACTATTTTAAAAATTATTTAGGCAAATTTAAGAAAAACTTAAATAAAAAAAATGTCTGCAAAATGTTTCTGTTAGGATTTTTTTTCGAAAGACTTTTTTTTAATAAAAACAAATATTTAATAACATGTAGATATGCTTTTACGTTTATTGCTTGAATCCCAGCAACTATAGGAAAATACGAAATTTGACACAACATGAATTCGTATATCAGGATTACGATGGCATTAATAACTCAATTTGAGCATATAGCGAGTTATGTTGTTAATTCATATTGCCACAGATATAACTTTTGAATTTCTATATAAGCCATTTAATTAAAATGAATAATAATCAGAAAATTCTAAACAGTATCCCAAATAGTAGAAACTGTGTTAGAGCCATGATCAGGAATTGGTCATTGAAATGTTTCCTTGTCATAACCGACAAGTGATATCAAAAATATGATCAGCTCATAATCATGTCTATCCTAATAGGATAAATTTCTACGTAGAATATCATGTCTATCCTAATATGATAAATTTTTACGTGGTATATATCGTATTATATCGTCGTTGTAGAACGAAAAGTCATCAAAATGCCAAATATTCATTTACAAAAATCATTGTATATCGGTCAATTTTTAATCGATGATCTCAATTTATTTACTACCTGATAAGAATATGTAAATCTATCAAATGTTATTTCAACTTAAAAAATGCATCATTTACTTTTTATAATATTATTCAACAAACTCGAAATTTAAGTTTTTCTTAAAAATGTATTTGGTAACTTTTCGTTCTACAGCGACGATAAGCATTTTTTAAAAGATAGGTCTCCAATAAAATAAGATAATAAGTAAATAATAAAAGATCCGAAGCCGATCTCTGTCATTTGATTTCCTGTTTATGTATTTATAAAAAGTAAAACTTCAATTAAAATAAAATAAAATAAAAAAAAAATGAATAAAAAAACCTCAATGTTTTATTTGTGACATTCTTGAGGTCCTAATTAGCTGCGTCAGGTCACACATTTCCGCCATGTTGTCAGCTGCTGGTTGTCACGCCTTTCATTATCCGCCATCTGACACCTGCTCCCATGGCACATACTAAAAAGCAGTAGCGCGTACGCGACACGGCATCAATTTCGCTTTTATGTTGAGCCTCAAATGCGACGGATTTCAATTTGATTGTCTTACAACTGTCAACATTTGTGTCAGCTCTTGTTGTGCACGCAGCTCACGTGCGCACCTTCGCACGCCATTAATGGGCTATTAATGCAGCCGCACCCACGCCACCTCTTTTCACACCGTCCTAATAACTATATGCATTCATTGCCTTTCGCACTCATCAGCATCTTTGGCTGGTGGACCCAGTATTTAACAACAAAGAGAAACAAGGCGAATGAAGATGTTAAAGAAATAATAAAACCAGCATCCATCTTGTAGTCAATGCAGAGTACGAAGGAAGCAGACTCGGTGACAAAAGTAAAAGCAAGCCGTGCAAATTGACTGATTAACATAGACAGGTTGTGGCGCGGTGTTAATTGAAAATTAACTTGTTTTTGCTTTGAATGTATTATGTGTTTATGGTTCCGGTTCTGTCAATGTTCGCCGTATTTCTCGGTAATAAGCAAGATGTGCGCGAGTTGAATAAATATATTTTTGTTTGCTTTTACATTCGGGGACTTATTTAATATCGGCTTGTCTGTACGTTTCTAAATCAGTTGAAATCACGATTACTGAAAAACCAGTGGAGTGCAATGAAACTCTGAACTCAAACTAGTTGCTTACTATGCTATCTGATATTTGAATTGATCGAAGCCTATTTATCAGCGATCTCTACAGGTCCTGGGAGGACTGTAAAAGTAACCAAACCCTGATGCGTCATTGGTACGACATTTAATTTTTTCTTTGGTAATCTGTTTAGGGAATACGTATACGACCGTCAGAACAGATAAATCCAAAAAGATTTTCAGGCAGATATTGTACATCAATGAAAGTAAGTGCTCTTACATCGCCTGAAAACTTGTATGGGCCATTCCACACCAAATCGCCCAGCGGTTGGAACTCACCTTCTTCGATTTCAACGAAATTTGGGCAGCTGATAAAGCTTATTGAGATATGCATTGACCAATTTTTTTTTTGTATTTTTTTAGACCTCTCCTTCCAGAGATACAGTGCTTCAAAGTTACAATAAAATAGGCCAACAATCACTTTTGTATGGTTGTTTATATTTCAATATCTCTTATAGTAGAAATGTTGATAGCTCGTTTTAAAGGTAATAGAACAGGCTTTAAGAAAAATTAAGTTGTAAATTTTTAACTTTAACATGTGGCCCGTGGTCGTTATTCTTATATTTCAAAGTTGATATCCTTGAAAAGAACCCTTTTAAAAATTCCGAAAAAAATCGTATAATTTGGTTGATTTAATATAAATGTTCATGCCAAAATTGAAGATGGTATTCTGATAGCATCATATTTCAAATTATTTATTTTCGAAATTTTTACAAATTTTTTGTATTGAAAAATAAAATATATTTTTTAAAAGTAAAATTTGCAATAATTTTTTAATGTATTTGTAACTCTGATTTCGAAAATGGCGTCAGTTTCTTAAAACTGTCCCTAGTTTTTGAGATATATACCATTTTTTGAAAAATGTAAAAAATATACCCCAAAATCAATATCTCAAAAACTAGAGTCAATATGATAAAACTGTCACCATTTTAAAAATTAAAGTTAGAAATACATTCATGAATTATTGCAACTTTTACTGTCGAAAAAAAAAATTTTTTTTCAATGCAAAAAATAAATACAAATTTTGAAAATTATTTTTTTAAATATGATGCATTCAAAATATCATCTTGAAATTTGGCATGAACATTTGTATTAAATCAACCAAAATATGTGTTTTTTTTTTAAATTTTAAAAAAGGTCCTTTTTAAGGACATCAATTTTGAAGTGCTAGGATAATGACGACGGGTCACATATTAAAGTTTAGAAGTTACTTTTTAATTTTTCTAAAAGCCTGTTCTTTAAAACGATTCATCAACGGAGTTTCTATAATTTCTACTTTAAGAGATAATGAAATATAAACAACCATAGAAAATTGATTTTAGGCTCATTTTTTGTAACTTTGAAGCACTGTATCTCTGGAAGCAGTGGTCGAAAAAAATAAAAAAAAATGGTCAATGCATATCTCAATAAGCTTTATCAGCTGCCCAAATTTCATTTAAATAGAAAACGTGAAATCTCAAAATTTACTTTTTTTGGTCGATTTGGTGTCGAATGGCCCGGCCCGTATATCATATATTTACGCATTCCGTCCCACGAATAACAAAATTATATAACTTCAAAACAAATCAGTAGATTTAGTTGATTTTAAAAAAATATCAAGGTATAGTTACACTCAGAAAAAAGTTTCCTCATAATAAGGGAAATTTACTTGAAATAGCGTTAAGGAAAAAACTTCCTCATTTTTAGGAAATTTTCCTTACTTTAAGTAAAATTTTCCTAATAATAAGGAAATTTTACTACTATTAAGGAAAAACCATCCTAAAAATAAGTAAAATTGAACTTGACGCTATTTCAAGTAAAATTTCCTTAATATAAGGAAACTGTTTTCTGAGTGTAGGCTTCACATAATGTCACAAAAATTATGTAGTAATATTTAAACTTTTTAATGTTCTTTGTTTTTAGACGACTTTAAAATAGAGTAATGCAAAAACTAATTTGTCGGGCTCTATGTCTATCAATATGTATTTTGCACTGGTTCAGAAACAGTGTTCACACTTTTCACCAATGCAAATGGAGTAGATTTGTGAAATTTGGGGAGTAGAAATGAGTAAAAGGGAGTAGAATTGAAAATATTGCAAAATAGAGAAGATTTGATGTAAATGGAGTACAACAATTTGAATTTGATGAAAAGGGTGTAGAAATATTCATTAGTGTTTTAAATTTCAGATAAATTAATAGATATGTGAATGTTTACAATTTTTATTCAATTCTGATTTTATGTATTTTCTATAATGCTAATGCATACAGTCTCTACTAGAGTGGGGTGTTTCTGGAACACATAATGAAATACATGCTGTTTTCAAAATTTCATTCAAAAAGTTAATACAAGCGTATATTTAGTTATAACATCAATTAACAATTTAAAGATCATGGCAAAAATATTAGATTTATTTTACAGATAATTGATCATAATTATTAGGAAAATAATATTTTCAATTTATTTGGGGCACAAGAAATTGTTCTCACCAAATTATAAAAAATGTAAGCAATTTTTGCAGAGGTAGTAGATTTCAGTAAAAGGGAGTAGAAAATATTTAGAAGGGAGTAGAAAATATTTAGAAGGGAGTAGAAAATGCTACTACCGGAGTAGAGGAGTCGATTTTAAAAATACAAATGAAATGGAGTAGATCTACCCGATCGGAGTAGAATGAGAACGCTGTTTAGAAAACAACAACAGTAATTGACAAAAAACCTTGTTGGCCGACCGTACAGCTGTTTCGGAAGCTGAAGAGCTTCCTACTTAGCGATCCCGGGATTTGAGTCAAATCAGTCCCGAAAAACGTATCCCGTGATCATCGTTAAATCCCAGGATTTTCTGGATTACAAAAAAAAACTAGTAGATAAATTTTTAATAGTTTATTAAAAAGTCTTTCAATGTTTTTATACACATTTTGTGAAAAAGTAAATCTAAAATTTAATGGACCTGTAATTTTAAAACACTGACGCCAATAATAATGAACTACATGCTTTTTGACTTTTAACAAATTCACAATTGTTAAAAATTACGACACTTTCGCCTAATAATTATTATAATCTTTCGATTCGAAATACAGATATTACTTAAAAATAGTATATAATTATAATATCATGATGGTCTCATTTTAAACTAATTTTTATTTTGAAGATAGTCAAATTGAATCCGGGTTTCGAATAGCGATAAAACTGGAACCGTTCTCTATGAATGTGTAGCCTTTCTTAATAACAAAATATATAAATAAAGATAATTTAACACCCTAACATTTTTTCATTTAGGTCTAAAACTAAAATTTTTCACAATTTTTTACACATTCATTATAATTAAATTGTGCGTACTACAAATTTCAATCATATAAAATCAATTTGACCGAGAATAAATCTTTTTATAAACTCTGAATTCGAATAAACTAACAGTATAAAATACACTCAAACGATTGAGTTTACATAAATAAATCCACGTTCCTAAATTTTAAATTTTTAAAATTTTTATTAATTAAAACTCACACCCAGCAGGAAATGTCACCAATGATTCCCCTATGTAAGGTCAGAAACATCAATGACCGATAGCATTTTCGCCCTAAAAAGCATAGATGACATTTTCATACAAATGTCCACTGATTCCTACATAATTTAGCATTAACGATGTCGTGCACGTATTTCATAAATGAAGGCACAAATGATTGTCATTTTTGTAAAATAAATATATTTTTTTTATTATTTTTTAATTTATATATTATTTTATTTATCTTATTTTATTTATTATTTCAATTTTATTATTTTCTTCTGTTCTCGGTTGGAATGGTATGTGTACTTGCTAATGTCAATAACGTACTTCACTAGTGGCCATCATCTATCACCATTACTACTGCTTCTTATCTCGCTTTTATAAAAATTGGTCCCCCTTGTGCCTATGAATTATATGGCTGGGTGACATCGAACGCAAATTTTCAGTATTACACGTAAATGTTGCTCTTAGGCGTATGTTGTATGCATTGCATTTCACAACGTAAATGCTGCATACCTTAAGAGGCATGTGACGTGAATGTTTATGTTCATCAATGACGTCATCAACCAGTTGGGAAGTTTAGATCACATGGGAAATTTTAAAGTAGGTTTTAGTATGATAGTTAGGATTATCAAAATTATAGTCGGTCTAAGCCGACTATAAATACCCTACACATATGTGTGGTTACCATTCAAAGTGATATATAGGTCACCAGGGTATACGAATCCTGAAAATAACTACAAACATTCAATCGCTGAAGAATTTCCATTCATTTGATACCCATATTTACAAATATGTAGGTGTACCGAATTTCACTTTTTTTTTTTGGAACCACAAGTCGTTTCGCCGGAAACCATTATTTTCATGTATTTGAGCATGAGTCAATATATATTTGACCAAAAAAAGTTTTCCTAAGCACGTATACAGTAATATTGATCTGTAGATATAAATTTTATACGAGGTATTTGAACAAAAGTGGTCGGTTCTCAGGTCACAATAAACCGATCATGCCAATTGTTCAGACAGCTTAGATATATAAGTAATCTAAATCTAAAGTTTCATTGCTCTAGCTCTTCTATTTTTTCTGTAATCGTGATTTCAACAGACAGACGGACATCGCTTAATCGACTCAGGAGGTCATGCTGATCAAGAATATATATACTTTTCCATACTTTTATACTTTTCCGGAGATGCTTCCTTATGGGTGTTACAAACGGCGTACTAAACTGAATATACCCTTTCACTTTTAGTGTAGGGTATAATTACATTTCATCTATGACCGATTTTCATAATGTCATTGATGTATGTATATATGACGTCTTTAATGCAATGTCATTTATGAAATTGTTGTAGACATATTCATCAATGACAAATTTTCTAATGGCCTCGATTCATCATTGAGGACCTTTTCGTCAATGAGGCCATTTCCTGCTGGGCATATAACTTAAAAAAAATGTGTCCACTATAACATAATTTTTTTTTTTATTATATTTTTTTATAAAATATTGTTTTCAACTAAAAATTAATACACAATAAAAATTTGATTGTTCATTCAAAATTAAAATTTTCTTATATTTGTACTAAAAAATAATTTTTAGTACAAACAAAAAGTTAAAAAAAAATGATTGATGATCAACTGGGGTTTATATATCGCGGATTTTGTATTTTGGAAACCACGTATATTTGGATAAATTTGGATACCCAACCTCAAAACAGATGCATTTGAATATATGAGTTTTGTTTGAGCCTTAAGCATTACAATTGTTTATTATTCAAACATAGATATGGTTATTTTATGCCTATGCTATTATTCCGGGATTCAATTTTATCAGTCCCGAAATTTCGGGATTGAAAAATAGTCCGGTATTGACATCTTTAATGCATACGCAGTCCTACACTTAAAATAAAATCTGCTTAAAATACAACGAAAATAAAATACATGAAAGAAATTTCGTAAATTTTTGATAAAATTACGAATACTAAATGCTTATTTTACGAAACTATTCTAGATTTCACCTACGAAAGCCATTCAAACATAATACGAAAGATTCGTAATTTATTGAATATTTGTAGACCTGTTTACGAATATATTCGTAAATTTTACGAAAGTATCCGAAATTTTCGCGATAGCATTCGTACATTTATGAAACAAATGCAACATTTTACGAATCTTTCGTAAAATAGACGAATTCTTTGTTAAAAAAAAACCGAAGATGAAAATGACGATTCATACAAATATGAACCAGTTGGGAAGGTTAGATCACATGGGAAATTTTAAAGTAGGTGTAATTATGATAGTTAGGATTATCAAAATTATAGTCGGTCTAAGCCGACTATAAATACCCTACACATATGTGTGGTTACCATTCAAAGTGATATATAGGTCACCAGGGTATACGAATCCTGAAAATAACTACAAACATTCAATCGCTGAAGAATTTCCATTCATTTGATACCCATATTTACAAATGGGTAGGTGTACCGAATTTCGATTTTTTTTTTGTGAACCACAAGTCTTTTCGCCGGAAAACATTATTATCATGTATTTGAGCATGATGTCAATATATATTTGACCAACAAAGTTTACCTAAGCACGTATACATAAAAATTGATCTTTATATGTACATTTTATATGTGGTATTTGAACATAAGTGGTCGGATCATAGGTCACCATGGACCGATCTCGCCAATTTTTTCGCACATACAGCGTAGGTATATTAGTAATCTAAGTTATAAGTTTCATTTATCTAGCTCTTCAATTTTAAAAGTCTTAGGGATTTCAACAGACAGACAGACGGACGGACAGACAGACAGACGGACAGACAGACAGACGGACAGACAGACGGACAGACGGACATCGCTAAATCGACTCAGGAGGTCATGCTGATCAAGAATATATATACTTTTCCATACCGGAGATGCTTTCTTCTGGGTGTTACAAACGGCGTACCAAACTGAATATACCCTTTCACTCTTAGTGTAGGGTATAAAAATATGAAATATGACATATTGAATTTTTGTCACAAACAGAACTAATACAGAACACATTTACGAAAGTTTAGTAATTTATCCGTAAAATGTAAAGCTCATTCGTAAAATATGTTATTCTTTCGTTATTCTTTTGTAATACAAAATAATAAAACGAATGTTTTGTAATTGCATTCTGTCCAACAATGTACTAATGATAAGAGTCAGATTTTATAATTACGTCTCTTACTGCCTTTTGTTGCTGCATTGTATTATTTTAATTGCATGTTTTTATAATTAAACAAATTAAAACATTTGCATTTCAAATGTTTTGTTGATTTTATGTTTTATTTTATAATTATGCTTCGCACTGATTTCAATTTTTGTTTCAATGTCAATTTTAACTTTTGGCTACAAATTAAGCGCGTTAATTACTGCGTTCATACGCATCAAATGTGCTCTCTAATTAAATATTAAATGCATTTTTAAATAAACTTAATTATAGTGCAACGTTTTAAGCACTGACTGTCCTGCCCTGTACGATGCTGCATGATATGTAGTATGAGCGACATTTATTTTAATATTGTTTCTTTGTGTTTTTTGAAATTGCATTAAAATAATAACATTTAATATAATATAATATGCATTATTAGCTAATATGTGTTTATCTATTAATTAAAAACCACACAAATTCTCTAATCGCAATAATGACATTTTGTAATTTTGGAAATTTCCATTTAAAATCGTTTTTGTCAAAGCGCTTTTGCTACTCAATTTAATGCAATTAAAATTTTATGTTTTTTTGCATTAACTATCATATAAACATTAAAACAATAAACTAAAATAAACAAATAACGTAAAAAAATAAAACAATAGTGAAAAAATTCCATCAAATTTATGAAGCAATTAAAACGCACCGAAATGTTTTGCAATATTCAAAATATTTGTTTATATTTAATTTTTCAGTATTTCACGACATGCTTGCACAACACAACACACAGTTGACTCGGACGCCGTGAAAAACTCAAAAAATGTTATGCCATTTTTATGCAATTTAATTGAATATTAAATGTATTTGAGCGATGGATTTTATAGTTACTGTATTTTATGTTAACCCAAATTTAGTTATTAAATAGTAAATAAATTAATGAATTATTTAATTAATCGAAAATTAAGCACAATGGAAATTCTATAAATTATTTTTTTAAATTTTATTATTTTGTTGTACACTCAAAGTAAATAGTTTGCTATTAATAGCAAATTCTAAATGCTAAATTTTAGCAAACTTTAAATTGCTTTTACAGCATACTTTTTTTATTACACAATAAAAAAATATACATCATATTGATGAAGTCCATTCTTCCAACCACTATTCATTGTATTGAATAACCATTCATAATAATAATGATTAACGACATTAATGTTATGAATAACTGTCGAAAAAGTGTTGTTCAATATGATGAATTGTACGTAAAGAATACGTTTCATCATATTAATGAATTCTATTTATGAACTATTCTTCATATATACGAATCGCACAATATAATAACGCGTTCATTATTGTTATGAATTGCCTTCATTAAGGTATTCATATTCATTTTTTGACGCTAAGCAGCACAGTCTCCACATCCGATGCAATTCAGCCGAGCATAAAGGCGATACTGAGAAATAAAAAACCAATCCACAAAAAGGAGCATAGAAAATACAACACAAAGTAGGTAGGTACACTGAAGGAAAAAGGTAATAAAATTAAATAAAAAAGTAATAAATTTAAATACTTTTCGACACGTTTTCACCCGTAGTCTCTTGTATTTAAATTAAATACTTTTTATTTAAACTTGATGTAAATAATTTTTATTAAAGTTTATTACGTACGTAATAAAATTTGAAGTAAATACATTTTATTTAAATTTATTACGCATCTAAAAAAAAATTTTAACTGAATACTTTTTATCACTTTTTATTAAGGTTATAACATTTAAATTTAATCACAACATCATAAATATGAAAATTGGTATTTTAAAAACTATTTATTTGATATAAAGAAGATTAGGAACAGATAAAATTATTATTTTATTTTACTTTTTTTCGAAATTTTTAATAAAATTAAATACTTTTTTATTTATTTTGAAATTAAATACGTCCGTAATATTTTTTGTATGGAGTATTACGTTTTTTTATTACAAAAGTATTTAAATCAAATTTAAATAAATTTTATTTAATTTTATTACGTCACTTTTTTCTTAGTGTAGTAGAGATGGTTTTTAATGTCACGCCGATAGGTGACACGCACAAAAATGAGCCAGACGACTAAATTTACAGGCACGCACGAGAAGCACGATAAAGCACGGGATTTAAAAAGACACGAATAAACACGGGAAAACACGAAAAAAGCACGGATAAGCAGGCGAAACGTGAAAAATAATACCGGAACCGTTTAGATTTTTGGAATCGGAAACGTTATTAAAAATGTGTGGATACGGAAATGGAATCGGAATCCATATATTTTTTCTGGTTGGAATCGGAACCGCTATTTTAAAAATCTCTGAATCAGAACCGGAACAGATATTATATCAGGGAACGCAAATAACCGGAATCGGATCTGTTATTAAAAAATGTATGAAACCCATTTCATTTTTTGGTTGGAACCGGAACTGGAACTAGAATAACAATTTTTTAAATATTGAATCCCGAACCGATATTCCTAAGGGTTTTAGTTTAATACTGTTTTATTTTCTTAAATCCATAAGTAACGAGTTGGGAAAGTTAGGTCACATGGGTAAGTTCGGTCACATGGGGCGGATTTTTATAGTCGGTCGGGCCCGACTATGGAATACCCTACACCTTTGGTGGGGATATTAATGTGGGATATTTAATTGCATACCTTAATTTTAAAGATTTTAATTATGCTGAATTCCCCACCCTCATAATATTATTCACATATCAGAAATTTACGTCTTATATCCCCATAAATTAAAAAAGTATAAAAAAACTAATAAAAAAAAATAGAAACATATAATTGGGCGGACAACGTCTATATTTAAAATTTTGAAAGGCTAATATTTCATAGATTTGATTTTAATAATTTACGGATCAAATTTCCACTATGAAAACCCGGGAAATAATGAAAAAAAAAGTGGGCGGATCACGCCTATTTTTGGACCACATATTTTTAGGTGAATTATAACAATTCTGTATTCGGACAGCAAGACGGACAGACAGACAGACGGACATGGCTAAACGGACTCGGGTAATGATGCTGATCAAGAATATATATACTTTTCCATACTGGACACGCCTCCTAAGGGGCGTTACAATATATGCACAAAGTTAATATACCCTGTACCTGTAGGGTATAAAAAAACTAAACTAAAACAACAAATTTTTAAGAAATGATTAAAGTACCACGAAATTTTTATTTTCTTAAGCTGGAAGTGAGGGGTATAAATTGGGGTATAAACTATTAAAAAATCTTTAATAGACGCGTGCCTTATTTTGAGGTCACGGACACGCACGGGCACGACAGCAACTAGCACGCACGGAGATTTGCACGCACGAGTTCAGACTTTCGGGCGTGTCACGAAAGAAGCACAGCACGCGCCCATCTCTAGTAGGTGTTTGAGTATTTGTGTATGATCGTATGTGTGACTTGCAACATTTGACCATTCTATAAATAAATATTTTTATTTTACTGACGCGTCATGCCGCATGACGCGCAGTGATTATATGGACAACTCGTCGCGACGCGTCGATAGTCGATGATAGCATATATCCAAAGAAACGTGCATCGCATGTACTTAACATCGCTCAACAACAAACAGCAGCAACAGTAGATATAAAATAAAATGTAAGTAGTTAAAAAAAAAAAAAAATAGAAAAGTAATAAAATAAAAAAAAATAATACAAGAAAATAAAAAAACTAGTTATTTTTTATACCCTACACTAAGAGTGAAAGGGTATATTCAGTTAGGTACGCCGTTTGTAACACCCAGAAGGAAGCATCTTCGGTATGGAAAAGTATATATATTCTTGATCAGCAATATATATACAAACGATGTCGGTCTGTCTGTCGGTCTGTCTGTCTGCCCGTCTACCTTTTGAAATCCCTACTACTTAAAAAATTGAAGAGTTAGATGAATGAAACTAATAATTTAGATTACTTATATACCTACGCTAAACGTGCGAGATCGGTCCATTGTAACCTGTGATCTGACCATTTATATTCGAATAACTCATATAAAATTTACATCTGCAATTAAATTTTACTGTATGGGCCATTCCACACCAAATCGACCAGCGGTTGGAACTAACGTTCTTCGATTTCAATGAAATTTTGGCAACTGATAAAGGGTATCGAGACATGCACATTTAGAAAATAATTTTTTAAAATATGATGCCATCAAAAACCATCTTGAAATTTTGTATGAACATTTATAATAAATTTACGAAAACTTAGGATTTTTTTCAGAATTTTAAAAAGGGTCCTTTTTATGGACATCAATTTTGAAGTGCAAGGATAATGACCACGGGCCACATGTTACCGTTTGGAAATTACAACTTAATTTTTCTAAAAGCTTGTTCTATTGGCTTTAAAACGAGCCATTAACGGAGTTTCTAGCATTTCTAGTTCAAGAGATGTTTAAATATGAACAACAGAACAAAAGTGATTTTTGGCACATTTTTTCCAACTTTGAGCCACTGTATCTCTGGAAGTAGTGGTCGGAAAAAATAAAAAAAAATTTGTTTAGTGCATGTCTCAATACCCTTTATCAGTTGCCAAGAGTTCATTAAGATCGAAAAGGTAAAATCTCAAATTTACCTTTTTTTTGGTCGATTTGGTGTGGAATGGCCCGTATACGTCTTAGGTAAACTTTTTTGGTCAAATATATATTGACTTCATGCTCAAATACATGAAAATAATGTTTTCCGCCGATACGACTTGTGGTTCGCAAAAAAAATCGAAATTCGGTACACCTACATTTGTAAATATGGGTATCAAATGAATGGAAATTCTTCAGCGATTGAAATATTGTAGTTATTTTCAGTATTCGTATACCCTGCACCCAGAAAAAAATTATATAGTATTTTTTTAAATGAATCGGAAAATACCATTAAATACTAGAAAATACTATGACATTGCCACTGAGTTTATATGAAAAGATTTATTTTGTGTATGCTATTAAATCAATAATTTTCTTATTGACCAATTTTAATGGTATTTGAGGGAATTGTTTTTCTGGGTGTGGTGACCTATATACCACTTTGACTGGTACCCACACATGTGTAGGGTATTGATAGTCGGCTAAGACCGACTATAATTTTGATAATCCTATCTATCATAATAACACCTACTATAAAATGTGCCTACTTTAATATTTTTAAATAGTTTAAAGTTAATATATATCATGAATTTTTTCATAAATATTATGAAAGCGTGAAAGTGAACTTATTCATTACGGTTTTAGGAACGATTCATAAATTGGATGAATTTGGTCATTGATTGAATAATAATGAAAAATTCATAAAATTGATGAACAAATTTATAAATAGTATAAACTTTTTTTTCTGTGAACAAGCTTGCAGCTAAACTCGTAGTATTTTTTAATTACGACATATATGCAGATACTCACAGAAAAATCCTCTATTGGCATGAGGTTGGAAGAATGAAAATGTTAGTTGTACCAACTAAATTCATTCGGTTAAATGGAATGGTTTACAAATTTGCTGGCGGAACTGCCATATTAGCCTATACACATGAAATATTAGTACATATACACTCCTAATGGTTTCAAATCTATACTAAATTGTTCTAAAACAGTTCGAAATTGGTTGCAGAACAACCTACAACTCTTTGCGCCCTTTTTTAAAAAAAGTTCTAAAATGCGTCGAAAATTGCGCCCTTTTTATATTTTACCGTGAAATACAGTATAAATAAATGCTGCGACACCTATTATGATTAGCGAAGCGAACGTTAAAAAGCGATTACAGCTTACATTCGCCAGACTTCATTCGCCAAAAAACGGGTAAAACATGCATCACTGAAGCGAATTTCATTCGATTTGCAAAGCAAACTATGTTTGACTGATGAGATGTAACTATTATTATACACACAAAAAGCGCGTCCTTTTGTTTCGCAAAGATAATTTACTTACTTTGCAGTTTAGTTTGCAAATATAAGTTTAATTGTAGTGCAATGACTTTAGTACGTTTTTTCTTCTGTCTGCTTATACGCACATTTTTAACTTTTTATTTATTTATTTAACTAAACACATATTTTAATTATTATTCACTTCATTTATACATTAATTTTTGATTTTTTAAACACTTTTTATACTTACTTATTTAAGACGGTGACGACAACCACTCACGTTGTACTTAACTGTTTAACTGACAAAGCAAATAAAGAGAATAAATCAAATCATAAAAACTTCGCTCACTGTACTCTCTACTTACTTACTTAAATGGCCCTTACAACCGTGTTAGAAATACCAAGCGTTGCCAGGTTGTCCTCAACTTGGTCTTTCCAACGCAGATTTGGACGCCCTCTTCTACGCTGTCCACCTTCTTGGCTGGAATGTTTTCATCCATTCGTTCGACATGACCTAGCCAGCGAAGCCGCTGGATCTTGATGCGCTTGACTATGACAATGTCGTCGAATAACTCATACAGCTCGTGGTTCATCCTGATGCGATACTCGTTAGCAAAGCAGATAGGGCTAAAGATTTTACGGAGAATCTTTCTCTCGAACGCTCCCAGTACTCTCTCATCGGTGGAGGCCAGCGTCCATGTTTCTGCACCATAAAGTAGGACGGGCATAATAAGTGACTTGTAGAGCGTTATTTTTGTACGCCGAGAGGGCTCTACTTCTCAATTTCCTACTGAGCCCAAAGTTGCACCTGTTGGCAAGAGTTATTCTCCGTTTGATCTCCAGGCTGACGTCGTTGTAGCTGTTTACGCTGGATCCCAGACAGACGAAGTCCTTCACAATGTAAAACTTGTGGGTGTCAAAATCAGCTTTTTGTCCAAGACGCACGGATTCTTTTTTGCTTGTTGACACAAGGAACTTCGTCTTGTCCTCGTTCATCGCTAGACCCATTCGACGCGACTAACTGTGCTCTAAATTTTATCTATTTCACTCGCATGCAAATATTATATGAGTGAAAAAGGGACAACCGTATATACGAGTTTATGCAAATATAATATATTTATATCGAAACATAATATATATTTTTTATGCAAACATTATTATGGTATAATGAAGCTGCAAATAATATATTTTTATGGCTTAAATAATTATATTCACATATTACATATTATATTTACATATAAACTAATTTATTAAAATTGTGAATATATTATATTTAGAACAAAATTGCAAACATATTTATTGATTTTTAAGAACGGATTATATTTGAATTCAAACATATTCAATTATATTTTTCCCTACGTTCATAAGTCGAAAAATACTTAAGATAAAATTACAAAATTTAAAACGTATTGTTAGAATTTACTTAAAAATATTTGTTTCAAAAATGGGCGTGATCCGCCCACATTTTCATATCAAAAAATCAGTCAACTCTGCCTTTCAATTATATGTTGGGTACTCATAGAACAAGTTTAAAACTAAAATATATATATATATATATTCCCTGGCGTGTATAGTTTTCAAAACAATTTTTTTTTTTTAATTTTTTTTTAGTTCAAAAGTTACATACAAAAAACATCAATTCGCGCCTTTTCCATACACTCGGCCAATGTGTGCCGCCACATTCCCTGTAGATGCAATCATTTCGGCTGTCGGATGAAAGCCATACTCGGAGGATGGCAATACCAACGCAAGCGACGCCTTCACAATGCCGAATGCATTAACTACAATGGAGCCGGTGATGCAGTATTGTTATGCTAGCATTTCTGTCGTTATGGTATGTGCGTCCAGACTGCCGTTTGATGGCATCACGACCGGCTCTGGCCAACATTTGCAGATAGGGCCATTCTTCAGGCGTTTTTGTCGGAATATTGTCACTTTTATAATATATTTTGAAGAGAAGACAATTTATTACAGCTGTTTTGAAACTCTAGGGTTTCTTCAAATGAAAATAAAAAAAAGTAATGCTCAAAAGAAAAAAAGTACTTTTTTTTAATAAAAAGGTATTTATTTTGATGTACAAATAAGATCACTATTAAAATATAAAAACATTATCAAAAATAAATTTCAAATAATGCGAATGGTTTAAACTTTAAAGGTCTACTTTAATAATTTTTGAACTTTCATAGACAAACAACAAACAAAAAAACTGGAAAATATAAATATTTTGAATAGAGTTACTGTTGTTTTAAACCATAGTTAATTTTAAATGAATTTATATAAAAAAAAATAGATATTAACAGAAAAAATTAATAATGATAATAATAATAGTTTGGCACTACAGTTCTATAAGAACTTAGGCCGAGCTCTCTCACCATTTTGAGCTGTGCGTGTTATATTTACTCAAAGTGGTGGGACCTACAGTTTATTTCCGAATCCGAACGGCGGGTGAGAGCTTTTTTAAAAGGCAATGTTTTTACTCTCGGAGGCTTGCCATTTACTGCCGAGAGATAGCGCGGTATAGAAAAATGTTTCTATGAAATGATGTTGTTAGCCCCAGTCCTGGCTTGAACCGGTGACCTTTCGGCTCGCTGTCCAACGCACTAACCACTGAGCTACCGCGGCTACAACAGAAAAAATTATCAGTTCTAAAAAAAGGCAGTACGCAACATTATACTTTTTTTTTTAACACTGAGACTATTAATTTGACATTCAATAATGTAAGTGTTGCTAACTTTTAAAACCAAACAAATTAGTACATTCGCCACCTATATTACCAAATTACATTCGCTTCGCCAAGACGTTCGCTTCAACAAAATCATTCGCTTCGCTAATCATAATAGGGCCTTAAATAATAACATCGAGACACCGACACTTAGAGTAGTGTAAAAAACATAAACATGTTTAAAAAAATACATAATCTTGTTTTTATAGTACTTACTTTATGTCAAACATTTTCAAAACTAAATAACTTACAAATACATATTTTTTACCATGCCATTCAAACCATTATACTATCATTTTTAAATCGATATAATAATACATTTTTATCAAGGATTGAAACCGTAGCCGAAACCGATATCCGTTTAAAACCGTTTCATTTTTATACCCTACACTAAGAGTGAAAGGGTATATTCAGTTTGGTACGCCGTTATAACACCCAGAAGAAAGCATCTCCGGTATGGAAAAGTATATATATTCTTGATCAGCATGACCTCCTGAGTCGATTTAGCGATGTCCGTCTGTCTGTCCGTCTGTCTGTCTGTCTGTCCGTCTGTCCGTCTGTCTGTCTGTTGAAATCCCTAAGACTTTTAAAATTGAAGAGCTAGATAAATGAAACTTATAACTTAGATTACTAATATACCTACGCTGTATGTGCGAAAAAATTGGCGAGATCGGTCCATGGTGACCTATGATCCGACCACTTATGTTCAAATACCACATATAAAATGTACATATAAAGATCAATTTTTATGTATACGTGCTTAGGTAAACTTTGTTGGTCAAATATATATTGACATCATGCTCAAATACATGATAATAATGTTTTCCGGCGAAAAGACTTGTGGTTCACAAAAAAAAAATTGAAATTCGGTACACCTACCCATTTGTAAATATGGGTATCAAATGAATGGAAATTCTTCAGCGATTGAATGTTTGTAGTTATTTTCAGGATTCGTATACCCTGGTGACCTATATATCACTTTGAATGGTAACCACACATATGTGTAGGGTATTTATAGTCGGCTTAGACCGACTATAATTTTGATAATCCTAACTATCATAATTACACCTACTTTAAAATTTCCCATGTGATCTAACCTTCCCAACTGGTTAAAACTGAAACCGTAACCGAAACCGTTATACGAAAATCGGTTTAAAACGGTTTTTAAAAAAAGTATAACAGCTCAATTTCGGACATAAACAAAACAATGAAGAAAAAATTTGAAAAAAAGTTTCAAATTATTAACTATTTAAGGAAATAAATGAATTGCAAGTTCGACAAATTTAAACATTTCAAGTATGAGGCAGATATTTGTTTGCATTAGTGACTATCAAAAATTCCTTGTTCTTGCGTTTCTTGCAAGAACAAGAGCGAGAACAAAATCGAAATTTTATTTCAAGTACAAGATAAGAAATTCAAGTACAAGTGCAAGACTAACACTGCAAGATATGCAAGAAAATCAAAAGAATTCTATATATTGAAGAACAAGTAACAATGGAAAGCGTGAAAAATATTTATGAACGTGAACATTAATGAAGATGTGTGTTTTTTTATACCCTACACTAAGAGTGGAAGGGTATATTCAGTTTGGTACGCCGTTTGTAACACCCAGAAGGAAGCATCTCCGGTATGGAAAAGTATATATATTCTTGATCAGCATGACCTCCTGTCCGTCTGTCTGTCTGAAATCACGATTACAGAAAAACTAGAAGAGCTAAATAAATGAAACTCCTAATTTAGATTACTTATATATCTACGCCGTCTGTCAATGAAAATCGGCATGATCAGTCCATGTTGACCTGTGAACCGACCACTTATGTTCAAATTTATCATATTTATCATCGGCTTAGACCGACTATAATGTTGATAATCCTAACTATTATAATAACACCTACTATAAAATGTCCCTACCTTAAAATTTCCCATGTGATCTAACCTTCCCAAATGGTTTTGTTTTTTTTTTTGTTTTTCAAGGATAAAGAATATCTTTAAAATAAGGTCTGTGATGCACTTTTGAAGCGGTAAATAGCTACAAAAGTGCTTCAAAAGTCGCTTCAAAGAGATAAAATAGACAAAACAATGTTTTTTATCTTTTCTTCGCTACGCTAGTTCGTACATCGTTTGTGCTATGCACATTATTATTTTTGTTTAAATTTTATACGTAGTTTTTTTTTGTTATAAAATATTTTATTTCTTTCAAAAAAAGAAAACTAATATATGAACATTTTCACAATGTAAACAAAAAAAAAAAAAAAAATATATATATATATATATATATATATACATATATATATAGACATATATATATATATATATATATATATATATATATATATATATATATATATATATATATATGAACATTTTCACAGTGTACCTCATTTAGCTGATATATTGCTTTTTGTATTTTTCTTTTTTTCACAAATTCCCTGATTCGTTTGAAAATGCAACAACAACAAAAATGCGAATAAAGCAGCATCCAAGCTTTTGATAGAATTTTTGGCGGGAAATTTTGTGTACCACAAAGAAAACTCGTTGTTGTTGCCAACTAGATAGCTGTACTAGATACATACATGTAGTGTGGTGCCATGCGTCTGTCTGGTGTAATGCGTATTTTTGTTGCCATGCAATGATACAGGATAGCAACGAAGAGTTGTCGTTGTGAAAGTGTGTATACGAATCGTAATTCGTTATTGTTGTAATCTTTTCTTTCTGTTAGTGTTTGCTTTGTAGTGTTTGACTTTGTATTCGCAAAGAAAAATGTTACCCTGCAAGATAATATTTGTGTTCTCTTGACAAACGGTACGTGTAGCATACGGATGCCTATTCGAAATATTTATTATGCATGTATATCGTCGTTGTAGAACGAAAAGTCATCAAATACATTTTTATGAAAAAAATAAATTTCGAGTTTGTTGATTATATTATAAAAGTAATTGATGAATTTTTAAAGTTGAAATATCAATACATTTTCTTATCATGCGGTAAAAGAAATTGAGATCATCGATTAAAAAATGACAGATACATAAGGATGTTTGTAAATGAATATTTGGCATATTGAAAATGGATTTGATGACTTTGCGTTCTACAACGATAATTTGTTAATTTTATTATGGTCTTGAGATTTTAACATCATTAGATTTATACAATTATTTTTTATTAGTTAATTCTTGTTAAAATATAATTCAAATTTTTATATTATTGGATTTTTTTTTTGCTAGTAAAATAATTTATGTTTTGTTGAAGAAGTTGAAAATATGGAAAATAAGTAACTTAAATACAATTAGTGTTCAAATTCTATTCGTTTTCATAATTAATATGCAGTTTAAGATATTTAAGATATTTTAAAAATTAAAATTTGGCAAGATTCTT
The DNA here is from genome assembly GCA_951804985.1 of Dryomyza anilis. Classification (NCBI taxonomy): domain Eukaryota; kingdom Metazoa; phylum Arthropoda; class Insecta; order Diptera; family Dryomyzidae; genus Dryomyza; species Dryomyza anilis. The sequence continues at coordinate 81,811,993 of OX638131.1, forward strand.
GCAAGCACGAGCAAGAATGGTATTGCAAGATCAAGAACAAGATCATATGTACCTATGCAAGAGCAAGACTTAGCGTGCAAGAACAAGATTACCATTTCTTGCTCTTGCAAATGATCATCACTACTTTACATATATTGCAGTTCACTAAATTGTTGAAATTTAATTTCTTCGGCTTTAATGCTTGGAAATTGTACAAAAATCTTCTTCTTTGTAATGCAGATCATATCTCAGGTGAATTCCAAATGTTGCTTTTCATTGATTTGTGGTCACGAAATTTTAAAATAAAGATTTTCTTTGCGAAATCAATTAAATAAGTCATGTAATACAATATTTTTTACTAAAATAACAACAAACATTGTTTAAATTACGTTTCCTACTTTACCTCAATATCACATTTTTAACATAACTTACCACAATACAAACAATGTTAAATTATTTAAAAAATTTGGAAAAAACAAAATGTATACAAAAACCGAAATCAAAACCGAAACCGTAACATGGAACCGGTATACCGAAACCGTTTCGTTATAAAAACTTAAAACCGAAACGCGAAAAAAACCGAAATCGAAACCGTTATTCCTTTAGGTTTCAATCCTTGATTTTTATATAAAAGTTTAATTTAGAATTTTTGTCAAAAACAATATTTTCTGATAATTTAATAATTTCTTTACCAAAAAAAGAAATCCTTTTCGTACAAGGAAAAAAGCGATATCATTCTAGATAGATGTATTTCTATCTAAAACATTTAAACTGTGTGCATAAATGACGTGCTGGTATTATTAAACGAAGTAGGAGATTTTGAATTTTAATCTAATATAGATACCATCCCAACCCTCTAAGGATTATGAAATCCATTTTAAGTCATACATGTCAAAGCTTAAAAATATAATTTGAAATTAATATATTTGTTGAATTGCGTTTTGCTTACTTTTATTTGAAAGACAAAATTAATAACACAGTGTTTGAGCGATTGAAATCTTATACACGGATAGAATGTATGTTTGAATGTAATTAATAAATAATAGGGGAAAGCGTAGGTTGGACATAGTTTTGTATTTTGTCTGTAACATTTTGTGTGCAAACAAGTTGGTGAAATAATATGTACCAATTTAAAGTGCAATTATTGGGCTACCTTTCATTTTAAAAAAATACAGCCTATTTTCTGAAGAACAAAAAAAATGCAAAAAAAAATGGTTAAAACCTTTCAAAACAGACCGAAAATTAATTATTTTAATTAAATTATCGTTTTTCAACTAATCTGTATAATTTTTCATTTTGATATTTATTACGTAAACCCTAAATTGAAAAATCATTCAAAATTAACTAAAAATGTTTTGATCTCACACTCTATATTACAAAAAAAAATCACTATTAAACTTGCGTTTGAGCATATATATGCTAGGAAAATCTTTGTGAGTGCTTCTAATAATGAGAAAATGTATGGCCCAACCTACGTACCTTGAGTGACCCAACCTACGTTTTTATCAAATTTTGAGAAAAATACTACATATTTTTTCTGCAACAAATTTTGATAGAAAACTAGTTTACATTATAAAAATGTATTCATGAACGATATTTTAATGCACTTTGATTTTATAATGTAAATTCACCACCTAATCAACACTTGAAAAAGTCAACAAAATCTTTTTTTGAGTACATTTTAGTATTCATCTGGATATTATAAGCAACAGGCCATTTTACTTCAAAGTTTCCAGAAAAGTGCAATGTTACTTGAGATGTACCATTAAAACTTTAAGATTACCAGTGTAAAAAAACAAAAAAAAACCGGTGGCCCAGCATACGGACCAGCCCAACCTCCGGATCTTCACCTACGAAATTACCATACATGTTTTACGAATGAAATGTAATTAAATTATTGTACAGATGGTAATAACATATTACTATGTGTAAACATTTTATATATTCTCCAGCATAATATGTCAAACTTATCATAAATATGTTACAATACAAACATAACATTTTAATTGCATTTAAATATTCTATTTCTTGGCAGTTTACTTGGTTATAACTATGTTTCAAAACAAACAGAAAATGCTATTCAAATCTAATTATAACGTATGTTCGCAACGCTCGTCTTCATTCGATTAATTATCGACAGACGAAGTTGGAAACATTGAGCCGCATTTTCTAACTACGCCATTTTTGCCATCGGCTGAACATATTGATGTTTAAAAACAAACAAAAAAGAAATTGGATGTAAATAATAATTTCTCAGGATTCCTTTCCAAAAATATTTAGATATGTTTTTATGCATTTTATGCATTTATTTTGTTTGGATGTAGTAATTATTATGTTTCCATTAGAACATACTCCATTTTAAGGGGCAACACTGTTCAAGTCTCAATACATCCTTGTTTACAAATGATTTATCAATCCATTTTTTTATGTTTACATAAAATTCCAAACATACATGTTAATGCCTGCAAAATGATGTTTGGGAGAGCCCTTTTTTTTGCAGCGTGTATATATACATTCTAATAAAAATTAAAACAAAAAAAAATTTGAATGTATCACAGTGTTTGGGCGATTTAGATTTTACATATTTGATATATATAGTAATTAAATTATCTTGTTGTGTATTGGCATGGTGTTTAAACGCAATTTTAATATAAGAACTGATACCGTTCAAACGTCAAATATTTTTTTGAAAAAAAAAGTTTTAAAATAATAAGCGTTGAGGTCCCACTCTAAATTTTTCAGTGTTGGTGGACCATTGATGCAGTTTTGTGGTGGTGTAAAAAAAAAACAATTATGTGCTGACCACCAAAATCGGTTTTATCACGTTTAAACCATCATTTTTTGTTATGAATTATATTCTCTTTCAAATGAGACCAAATATTAAATACTATTTTATATATGGACCATTCCACACCAAATCGACCAGCGGTTGGAACTCACCTTCTTCAATTTCAATGAAATTTTGGCAATTTTGGATAAAGGGTATCGAGACATGCACTAAAAATTTTTTTTTTTTTTTCCGACCACTACTTCCAGAGATATAGTGGCTCAAAGTTGGAAAAAAAGTGCCAAAAATCACTTTTGTACTGTTGTTCATATTTAAATATCTCTTGAACTAGAAATGCTAGAAACTCCGTTAATGGCTCGTTTTAAAGTCAATAGAACAAGCTTTTAGAAAAATTAAGTTGTAATTTCCAAACGGAAACTTAGGACGAAAACTTAGGATTTTTTTCAGAATTTTAAAAAGGGTCCTTTTGAATCAATTTTGAAGTGCAAGGATAATGACCACGGGCCACATGTTACCGTTTGGAAATTACAACTTAATTTTTCTAAAAGCTTGTTCTATTAGCGAGCCATTAACGGAGTTTCTAGAATTTCTAGTTCAAGAGATATTTAAATATGAACAACAGTACAAAATTGATTTTTGGCACTTTTTTTCCAACTTTGAGCCACTATATCTCTGGAAGTAGTGGTCGGAAAAAATAAAAAAAAAATGTTTAGTGCATGTCTCGATACCCTTTATCAGTTGCCAAAAGTTCATTAAGATCGAAAAGGTAAAATCTCAAATTTGCCTATTTTTGGTCGATTTGGTGTGGAATGGCCCATATACTAATTTATCAATTGAAGAAAAAAAAAGGTTTAAAGCAAAATATTAATACGGTGTTTTCGTGTTTTTTCGTATCTGTCTATAATGTTTTAGATATTTATTTTTATTTCATGACGGATGTTTAATAATGCTAATCCATTGAGTCGTACTCCTCGGAACTTTAAATCTTCTGTAATATTTTCTAAAATTGGAATGTATACACACAAAAAAATATCACCAAAAATTTCACCAAATGATAGTGTGCACAAAATTAGATTAAATTTAATTGAAAAAATATATTTTCAATTTGATTTAAAACAAATATGTATGTACACTTTTTTTTAAATAATATCACTTTGCTATAGTACAACATTTTAAAAACACGTTTAAAAACATAAAAACGCACGTTTATTCCAAATACACACAAAATGCATTGAAAAGTATTTGGAAGAACGTATATTTCAAAACCATATTATAAATTGGAATCGACATTTATAAGAATATTTATTAAACAAGAACTAATTGAGTGTATTCCAAGTACTCTCAAAATTCGTTGAAAAGTATTTGGAAAAACGTGTATTTCAAAACCATATTCAAAATTGGAATCGACATTTATATGAATATTTATTAAACAAGAACAAAGTGAGTATATTCCAAGTATTCCCAAAATACGTTGAAAAGTATTTGGAAGTACGTATATTTCAAAACAATTTATTCAAGAAATTCAGAATTGAAACCGACTTACAATAAATACGTGTGAAAATAGGTAGGTTTTTTGTCAGGATTCTAGAAATACTGCATAAACATAATTGGAATACATTTATTTCAAAATATTTTCATATAACAGTTTCAGCCAACAACTTTTCTATGGTTTTGTCTTGTTCTACGGGGAATCTTTATTTCAATATCCAACGCCTTCGCCATTTGCGAACATTCTTCGAAAATGTTATAAAAATTATTAAGATAATGGTCTCGTTTTTCTTTCAAGAGATCAAATAGATTATGATGTATTCGTTGTGCCGATTTCAGATCTATTTGATTTTTTTTTTAAATCGACTAAGCGGAAGCGTTGATGTTAAAATGTCCGAAAGGCATATAATTGTCACAAAAAGTTCGGGATCACAAAGTGATAACATAACAATAACAATGATCTTGCCTTTGCGGCTATATGAATATCTTTCCATAAAGATATATGCTCAAGCGTTTCAATTACTTGAGGCAACAGAACTCTGAGTTGGAGTACTCCATCATGTCGCTCAATCCATCGAGTTTCGCACAGGCTTGAAAGCTGCTTTCCCATAACAGTTTTTAACGCATCAGTCCGTTTAGATAAATTGAGAATGTGATTCGAACATGGCGAATAAACGGCATTCTTCATTAACAACTGCTACAGCACTGCTAGTTTCTGATGTCGTAACAGAGCAGCCAGCAGTAGTTATTCCAACACAATATTTCAAACCTAAATTTTTTTTTTTTTTTTAGTGTACTTAATAAATACTACTTGTCCTATATTAAGGCCTGTTAATTTTATCTCTGATGTATCTCCGCTTGAACTGCTTATTTCATCATGAAGACCTATAAATTTTATAAAATCTTCCCGAACTTGATTGTGGTGAATATACCTTAAAACTATACTCATTTGAGAGACGTGTGAAATGTCAGTTGTCTCATCAAACAGCACACTATAAAATTTTAATATTTGTGTATTATTAATTATTATTGAAATAATTTCTTCATCACAGCAGTTAATTACTTCATTTTGCGTTGTTTTGCTAATGTACGCAATTCTGAATCTCCAATATTCATCCGATTTTTGAGTAACTCTCTAAAATTCCCTTCGTTTATCAGACTATCCTCAGATAACACTCCGTCATATCTATGACCTCGAAGGGGAATATTTTGCCGACCGAGAAAAATTATGGATTCGATAATTGGTTTAAAACGGAGTCGATTATTCTCAATTTGAGTTAACCTCTGATTACTCAATTGATTGACAATCACCCTTTGGGGATTGTTCATAGTTTTTATAAACTCTTTTGCATATTGCACTGCACTTTTATGGTATTGACATTTTTCGTGATATGATAAATCTATACCTTTGCCTAAGAATTAATAAAGGAATGATTCAAAAAATTTTCAGGAATTAAAATTAGACCATCCTTACCTAATAGTTTACCAAACGTATTTAAAGGCTGCATTACTAGTTTGCCCAAAGGCACGTTTGTATTATCCGCCAGTACAGGAGTTATTGGGTCTGGCGAAATAGCATCGTCACAAACATCATCTATAACTGGTGGATGCAATTCAACAGAGGTTCTGCTGTATGTTCTAATGCAGAAACATTTTGAGGAACGAAAGAAATCGATTCAACCATGTCAACATCAGCTAAAAAAATATTAAATGCTATTAAAGACAAAGCATAAACAAGTAAAAAATGCGTAAAGGTTTTGAGAAAAATATCTGTAGCTCGTTTCTGTAACATATTCGACAAATTGTCGATTTCTGTGACGTCACGTCGTTTCGTTCCATTATTGTCGATTGTGCGATATTTACTGTTTCTGTACGAAGTAATCGTTTAAAAACGGTCTGATTTGAAACTGGCACAAAACTCGAAAAGAAACTTGTAAAATTTGAAAAATTGACATCTGTTTTTTCAGTTATTTACAAAATATTTAAAGCAAATTTTATAAAAATTATGTATAAAACAATACGCAATTGAATTCGTATTCAATATGATGCGTTTTAAGAGGCGTCGGTTAAGGGACTCGGCGGACCCATTTCTTATTTCCGATTCGCGATTTATGAAGTTATTTCGGCTCACAAAAGATGCTGACAATTACTTATTGTAAAAGTCTCGTCATGGAAACGAGTGTAAGTTGGACCTCCCATGGCATTCAATTCACTTGCAACTGTCTCCCAAACAACACAGTGTTCTTTTCTAGTATATTTGGACGTGAATTGTCCCTTGCCCACACGCCTGTGCTTGCATCATCAGCTTTTTAAGCCATATCTCTGCGCTTTAGTTTATGAAAATTCAAAAAATAATGTATTTTCGAACCAAATATCAATCATTTTTAAAGTCGAGAGGCTTCTCACCAAGTCAAAAGCTATTGAGAAATACAATCGTTTCAAAACGATTCGATTTATTTGTAGAAACAGTAATGTGAGTAAATTCTTACTAAAGTGAAATTGGAACATGTCAAAATGAATCGATTCAAACATTCAATATTTTACAGAAACATTAAAAATGAGAATGACGTCTTTATGACGTCAAATCGACAATAGTAGTCGACAACTGCGATCAAAACGAAAACAGAAACGAGCTACTGATAATGATTTCCATTTTCAGTCATTTCTATACAATATATAAAAATTTTAAATTTTCTATGTTTTAAACAAGTTTTGATGAAAAAAAAATGTTCCAGATTCAAAAAATTAACTATTTTCTTTGTCAAAGCGACTATTCTAGATCATCAATAAATACTTTCTTCTCATTAAATAAAAGAATTAAATTTAAATAAAATAGTATAAATACAAATCATAAACTGTCGAGTTTAGATTCAGTGTGACTTAGTAAGTTGTTCAACCCAAAATATAGTTTATTTGCTAATTATACCCTACACTAAGAGTGAAAGGGTATATTCAGTTTGGTACGCCCAGAAGGAAGCATCTCCGGTATGGAAAAGTATATATATTCTTGATCAGCATGATCTCCTGAGTCAATTATCTCCGATGTCCGTCTGTCTGTCCGTCTGTCCTTCTGTCTGTCTATTGAAATCACGATTACAGAAAAAGTTGAAGAGCTAGAGCAATGAAACTTTAGATTTATTTTACTTATATATCCAATTTTACTTATATATCTAAGCTATCTGAAGAAGAAAATTATCATGATCGGTCTATTGTGACCTGAGAACCGACCACTTATGTTGAAATACCTCATATAAAATTTACATCTACAAATCAATATTACTGTATACGTGCTTAGGAAAACTTTTTCTGGTCAAATATATATTGACATCATGCTCTAATACATGAAAATGATGTTTTTCGCGAAACGACTTGTGGTTTCCAAAAAAAATATATCGAAATATAAATTACGTTTCCCACTTTACCCCAATATAGTAATTTTATTATAACTTTGCACCGTTTAAGCAATGTTAATTTATTTGCAAATCTCGTTTGTATTTCATTTCATCCGATCATTTTAAACATACCTTCCTAATTAAAAACGACAAAAATTCACATTTTTTGATAGCAAACAACAGCAGAGTAAAAAATTTCAAAAACATGTGCAATAAAAATGTATAAATTTGATGTATAAAAATGAAAAAGTTGATGCCAGATTAAGAAGCACTTGAGAATTGTTTTATGTGTAAAATCATTGTAAAAAGTTAATATTTCCCACATTACTCCATGTCCCTTTTTACGACAGGTTCCCCTTATATTTGAATAAAATTGCTATAACAATCAATTTTATTATCGACGACAGACTCTTTAATATGTTTTTAAATGACAAAATATTGTCAACAGTGACATGAAAATCCTTAAGGGTTAAGCAAATTGTTGCACGCAACAAAAACTTTGAAAAAATTGTGAGTTGATGCAGTTTTTGAATTCTTTTCTTTTGGTGCTTTCCTCAATGTATATAATTCTTATTGTGTTCATTGGAAAAGGAAAACTTTGAAATCTGGAATCTGCAGAGAAAGATCGCTCGCTGATGACGGTGCTTGGCTGCCTCTGAAACAGCTGTACGATCTGCCACTCAATGCATTTTGCCAATTGTTTGTTATTTTATTTGTTGGTACCAATTTGTACCGACTGGACCTTAAGCACGTTAAGACAATATATTAAAATAATCAAAAGAGGTAGTGAAACAAAACAATTACAGTGTGCCCAAACGCTCTTAAATCGGGTGAAATTCATTATTTTCGCAATCACTCAACCGATTTTCAAAATTTAGAAAGTGTTGAGAATTCATGATAGAACTTAAGTTTTGAAATTGGAAATTGTATCTTTAATGGTTGTGGAGAAAATATTCAGTAAACTAGAGTTTTTTTTTTCATGAAAAAACTTTAAAAAAATGTAAACATTCCAAATGTTATTCGATTTTAAAAATTATTTTGTTTATGAAAATCTAACAATAGAAACTAAAGAAAAATGTACTCAGTTAAGAAAATATCCTTTTTAGTTTTAAAGATATGGACATGAACATGGTTTTTTTTTTTTCATTTTAGAAGACTTTACATATTTATATAGATTGTACATTTTATCATAAAATCAAAATATTTCTATGGGACATATATAAATAATTCCCACATAAAGTATAAACTGAAAACCGTTTTTATATATCCCATTGGTGTATCTCCAGTGGTTTAATAATAATAGTTTGGCACTACAGTCCTATAAGAACTTAGGCCGAACAAATTAACCAACGCTCAAGGGATACCTTCTATTCATGCAATGCACAGTGTTGATCGTAAGAAGGGATGATAGGTTAAATGGAGGGGGGAAAGATGGAGTAGTGTCGGTGAATGTTTGTTTTCAACTTGCCAATATCAAAAATGTCGGGAAAAACGGACGCAGGGAGATTGTTCCACAAACGTGTCGTGTGACTGAAGAACGAATTCTCTCTATAATGCGTGGTTCTATTGAGAGTCGAGTGGACTACGAAGGGGTGGGCTTGGTTTGATGCCCGAGTATAACGAGAAAACACACGACCTATTGGAATCAGGCCATGTATTTCACTCGAACACCTACCGTTGTAATACCTATAAAACAGGCTTACACACCCAACGGTCCTTCGGTACTCAAGAGAACCAATATACGATGAGATATTTTCATTCCGTGTTAAATATATCGCACGTTGTTGAATTCGGTCCAGGAACTCCAAGGAGGATTTTGAAGCTCAATGAAGAAGGTCATTGATAAATACCAGAAATAGGGACGGGATAGGACGGAACCCTGCGGAACTCCAGAATGAATGGAACGTTGTTCTGAAAAAATACCATCCATCGCAACTCGTATAGAACGACCCTGTAGAAAACTCGATATCCATCGAGTAAAAGATTCACCGACAACAAATGCAATTAGTTTTGAAACGAGGGTTTTATGCCATACTCGATGAAAAGCCTTGGAAATTTCGAGAGCAGCAGACTTACTCTCCCCGATACGGTGAATACAATTATTCCACTTTTCGTAGAGGACCGCCATCAAGTCACCTGTGGATATGGCCTTACGTAAATCTTAGCGGTCACTGAGCAATTTGTTGTCCTCAAGATAGTTCACAAGGTGGAAGTTAATTACGCTCTCCATTACCTTGGAGAGTGCAGAGCATATTGCAATGGGTCGGTAATTGGCAGGGTTCGTAGCCTCGCCCTTTTTCGGGACTGGCTGGACATTGGCAATCTTCCAACAAGATGGAAAAACTCCTGTCGTGTAGGAGATGTTGAAAAGGTTACGCAACGGACAAGCCAGCGTTGACGCGCACTTCTTGAACACATGGGCAGATATGCCATCTGGCCCAGAGGCTTTGTTAATGTGGACGTTCGTTAAAACCTTTTTAACTGCCCGAGTTCGAAAATGAATTTCTGGCATTGCAGAAGAAACAAAATCGACGACGGGCAGTGGTTGGTTGATTACTATCTGGGAGCGTTGAATTATTTGCAAATAATTCTGCCAAGAGATTAGCTTTATAAACCGGGTCAGTGAAGGTCTGGCCATTCATAATAAGAGTGGGAGTAGACGATGTCGTCTGATTCTTCACTCTTTTTACGAATGACCAGAAATTTTTACTACCTCTATGGTAGAGTAGGACCTTTTTGCGCGTGTTTTGTTCGAAAAGAAACTTTTCGCGCGAGATCACGGCATAACACCGATTCTAGCCTGTATGCGAAGTCTTTCTGTGTCAGCATTCTTGTTAGAACGCTAATTCTGAAAGGGTTCCTCTTTCGACCTGACTGCAATCCTGCAAGTCTCATTAAACCAAGAGTGGTCCTTGGGTTTAATGCTAATCTTTTTAGAAGGTATGAAGGACCGCATACCTAATAAAATAATATTTTGTACCATTAAAGCCGCGGAATTTATGTCTCTATCAGCGAAGCACAATTTCCAATTAAAGTTACGAAAAAATCATTTAACGCAACCCAATTTGCTTTTTCGTAGAGCCATACAGTCTTCTTCGGGGCTTTAATCGATGAGGCGCGTAAACTAGAATACGAAAACTCAGCGGAAACAGTACAGTGATCGGAGTTACCAAGAGGTGCAAGGACTTTTACATCATATTTTTCTTGATGTGAAGTCAGAAAAAGGTCTAGGACTGTTTGGCTTTGCCCACCGAACCGTGGGAGGTACGTCGGTTCCTTCACCAATTGAGTGAGTTGATTGCACTCTGCAAACAGTTCAACATAACAACCTTCCTGTGTTGGAAGACCCGAGTGGCTCAATCAAGTGGCGTTGTGCACATTAAAATCGCCGGCAACAACAATTTCACTGCCTGGAAATTGTTCCAATATATTTGAGATCGAATCAGATAAGGCATCCAGCTTATTACAGGTGAAAACCCTATCTAAATTCGGACTCCTATAAAGAAAGCAAGTGCATGATGTGTGTTTGGATTTTGAATTTAACCCAAATTGTATTAAATTCGCTATCCGACACACTATGATGTTGCTGCAGTTGATACACAACGTCACTCCGAATAAATAGAGCGAGACCCCTATGGGAAATTTTTGCGACATTTTTTCTACTGGGCAACTTCAAAACAGACATACATACTACCAAGGCGCTGCAGTTGAAACAAACAAATGAGAGCGTAAGTCAAGCCGTGGTGAGTGTTATGCCTTCACCACAGCATAGATTACGCACTCAGTGCAGATTCAACCGTGCTCGATAGTAGCGTGGTGTAGGATGGTGGGGGGGGGGGGGATGGAATACGTCAACAAACCTGTGCAATTGCAACAAAGAGCATAGAAAAGTATATAAAATTAGTATATATTTGTTGAAATTTTATGATGGTAGCGCTAAGATAGCGTTCGATATGTTCAATTAGATTCAATGTTAATAATAATAATATAATAGTTTGGCGCTACAATCCTGTATAGAACTTCGGCCGATCTCTCTCACCATTTTGAGCTGTGCGTGTTATATTTGTACTCGAAGTGGTGGGACCTGCAGTTTATTGCCGAATCCGAACGGCGAATCCGAACGGCTTTTCATATGCAAAGGTTTTACTCTCGTAGGTTTGCCATTTACTGACGAGAGGTAGCGTGGTATAGAAAAATGTTTCTATGAAAAGTTGTTGTTAGCCCCAGCCCAGGCTTGAACCGGGGACCTTTCGGCACGTAGTCCAACGCAGTAACCACTAAGCTACCGCGGCTACAATGTTAGTTTTGCTTAATTTCCGAGCAGTTGTCGAGCAGTTGCACATCAGAAAAACATCGCTGTCAAGGTACCCACTATCATCATGACAACATGCCTACCAACGTGGAAAATCCTGTGAAACAGCATTGCAACATCTGGTTGGCCGGATCGAGCATGCTTTTCAGAGGAAGATGTACGTGGTGGGCATATTTGTTGACATCGTGGGTGCTTTTGATAATGCGACTTTTGATGGCATGGAATAGATGAAACATTAGTCAAATGGCTAAGGTCAATGCTAATGTTTAGGACCATCACTTCTGAGGCGGATTGCGGTCAGTATATTATGGCAGGGGTGAATAGAGGTTGTCCTCAAGGAGGCGTTCTCTCCCCCCTGCTCTGGTGTATGCTGGTTGACTCTCTGGTCAACGATCTCGATGGACCAGGTGTCTATTCCCAGGCCTATGCAGATGATGATGCCATTCTTGCCACAGGCTTTTCCCTCAATGAGGTCTGTGTTAAAACACAAATCTCATTGAACCGAATTGACAGCTGGTGTACTGCAAACGGACTTTCCGTCAACCCTCACAAAACAGAAAAGAATAATGACAGGATTATCTCTACCAGTACTTAAGGGTGTCACCATTCCCCTGTCTAACGAAGTAAAATATCTGGGCTTAATTCTAGATAGTAAACTACTTTGGACAAAACATGTTGGAAATAAAATTTCGCGAGCATTGAATGCCTTCTGGCAATGCAGAGAAATTTTTGGGAAGACATGGGGACTATCGCCGAGCAAAACCTTATGGATTTACACGGCAATGATAAGACCGATGATATCATATGCATCGGTAGTCTGGTGGAACAAGCTGTCGCGAAAGTGCGTGACAACTAGTCTTGCCAAGATTCAGAGAACCGTGTTAGTTAGCGTATTCACAGTTTCATGGTATTGGTACGACATTGTACGAATACGACAGTACGGCAATTGAACTATGAGCAACACTTTTCTGCTTTTTAAAATATTTCGGCAAATAAATGCAGCTGATTCTTATAAAATTAGGATTTTTTGAAATTATCATAAATATTCCTCAAAAGAAAAACAAATAAATTAACATTGTATTTGTCTTCAATTTCACAATTTTTCTTCATTTTACAAAATACGATACCAAAAAACAGGGCTACTCTCAAATACAACACTTCCGGTATTTCACTTTTATAATGGATGCAACAACCAATTGACGTTTCTGTGTTATTGTATCGTATATATACTACATAGTACGAATACCATACTAAAATACGATGAACTGTTAATACGCTAAGTAGCATTTCAAGCTTAGCAGTAGGCTTGACAATTGCTTAAATTCTACCCTCTGTATATAGTTGAGAATCACATTCATATCTTGGTTTTTAAATAGCTTAATGGCAAGTACTCCATTAATTGAGGAGCTCATTTCCAAAACGTGCTATCCACTTAAAAATAAAATGACTTTATTTAAAAAAATACGGTCCAAAAATATAATTTTAAAAAAGTGAATATACTATCGAGATAAGTAAAATACTAGGAATGGAAAATACCTTTGATCCAATTTGATTCTACCATAAAGTACCAGTAATTCAGGTTTTAGTAAACCTATTTTCGTTTCACATAGCACGTTTTGGAATTGAACTCCTCAATTCATATAAAATAATAAAACTACAGTAGTTTAAAACTCGATAATCATAAAATGTCTCAACATATTCGTATATTTGACTTGAATAGCAATGCATTTAAATAACATAAATGTAAAAGTCAATTTTAAATGGAACATATAGTATAGCATCAGAGAATTCTTAAATATACACCATAATAGTTTGGCGCCACAGTCCTGAAGAACTTAGTCAGACCCAGTGTTGCCATTTCCCAACGGCCAAATATGGCTAAAATTTCTCAAAAAATTGCAAAATTTTATTTTATTTAATACAAAACACCAGATTAGATTAGAATAATTTTGAGGATTTAGCACTTAAATAATCCCTTTTAAGTTTCCTGAAGTACTTTAATATTCATTTGTTAACCACTTTAATGCAAATATCATCTATTCGGGATCCATGTCGGAACCATAAAATGTTGATCTTTTTATGCATTTTCAGTAAAAACATTTTGATTTAATAAAAAAGGGACATTTTGAAACTACTAATTTTACAATGATATTTGAAAGTAAATATTTGAAGTGTAAATATACCTAAATCTGATTTTCAGAAAAAATATCATAAAATTTATAATTTTTTACTATTAATATTAGTCAATAGAATAAATAATTATTATAATCTGTAAATAATATTAAATACTAATGAATTTTATTTGAGTTTATTGTATTTCATACGATTTTTTTGGGTATATTGTTTAGATTTTGGTGCGTTCAGCACAATCAAGAAATTATGTGTTGCGATATTTGACGTTGACGTAGGTATCGTTAATACAAGCCGAGCAAGTTGTGCGATATTTACGAAATCGTAGAAAATATTTAATATTGTTAAATTTACTTAATGTATGTTAATATTACTGTTTACCTTTTCATGATTTTTGCACCAATCAAATACTTCATATTTGCAGAAAATATTTCTTTATTTCCTGCCGGAGGTTGTCTTGTTCATCGCTAAGTGTATTTTAATTTGCGTCGTATCCGAGTTCTTTAATTTCAATATTATGGGTTGAGGTAGATAGGTTGAGGTAGATAGGTTGAGGTAGATAGGTCGAAACTGAGTAATAGTAAAATAAATAAAGAATAATGTATAATTTGCAAATCAGTACAATTTATTATGTATTTTTTTAAGTATTTGAGATTTAAGACAAATATAAATTAAAATTCAAATCTTATTTTAAATTAAGAATTTTAACTTAACCTAAAAATTTAAACTATAAATAACCAGTTGGGAAGGTTAGATCACATGGGAAATTTTAAAGTAGGTGTAATTATGATAGTTAGGATTATCAAAATTATAGTCGGTCTAAGCCGACTATAAATACCCTACACATATGTGTGGTTACCATTCAAATTGATATATAGGTCACCAGGGTATACGAATCCTGAAAATAACTACAAACATTCAATCGCTGAAGAATTTCCATTCATTTGATACCCATATTTACAAATGGGTAGGTGTACCGAATTTCGATTTTTTTTTTGTGAACCACAAGTCTTTTCGCCGTAAAACATTATTATCATGTATTTGAGCATGATGTCAATATACATTTGACCAAAAAAGTTTACCTAAGCACGTATACATTAAAATTGATCTTTATATGTACATTTTATATGAGGTATTTGAACATAAGTGGTCGGATCATAGGTCACAATGGACCGATCTCGCCAATAGCACATACAGCGTAGGTATATTAGTAATCTAAGTTATAAGTTTCATTTATCTAGCTCTTCAATTTTAAAAGTAGTAGGGATTTCAACAGACAGACAGACGGACAGACAGACGGACAGACGGACATCGCTAAATCGACTCAGGAGGTCATGATGATCAAGAATATATATACTTTTCCATACCGGAGATGCTTCCTTCTGGGTGTTACAAACGGCGTACCAAACTGAATATACCCTTTCACTCTTAGTGTAGGGTATAAAAATTTCAATGTTCAGTTAAATTTTGATTATTTTTGTAAAAGTTGTATTTGGTATGAAAAATGTAACTTATACAAAAATGTAACTATAACAAGAATTTCTTAAAATTCAAATTTTTACTTAAGTTCAAATTTTAACTTTATAATTTAGATTTTCACTTAAAACATAAAATTTTAATATATATTTTTAAGTAATTGTCTTAAGTTCAAATTTCAATTTAAATTTACTTTTATATTTTCCTAATATATAAATTTAATGATAAAACAATATTTTTAATTAAAATTCAACACGGATATTGACTAAAACTAAGGGTTGCGCTGCTCGTACGTAAGAATCTTCGTGCGATTTTTATACAGGGTGTCCTACGACACAGCGCTACCAGCACACTTCCTAAAACAACGCTACAGTAGTACTGAAAGCTACTCTTTCCCTTTGCTTCATTCCCTTTTATTGATCCAGCAAATTAAAGTCTATTTAATATTTTCTTCTTGATGACAAGAAATATAAATTTTTACCAAAAACATATTTAGAGAATACTTTGAAGTTTTTTATGCCAATTTTTTTTTTGGTTGCCATTCCAGTTGGCTTCTAATAAATTTTCCTCTGTGAAAAAAGTTTTACACACTTTGATATTGAGACAGATCCCACGACTTATCAACATGTTTATTTAGTTTGTTAGAAACTAATCTTCTCATATGTCTATTTGAAACACCGCAGGAATTCATTATGAAAAGCAGCGTTATCTTACATTGTCTTTGTCTGAACTGTACTTCAATTAGTGATGTTCATAAATTTCTTGTTCTTGCATTTTTGTTGCAAGAACAAGATCGAGATTTTCTTGCAAGAACAAGAGCAAGATACGATGTGCAAGAACAAGAGCAAGTGCAAGACTAACACTGCAAGAAAATCAAGACCCTTGCGTATTCTGTGGCCCGATATGCGTTGAAAACAAGTACAGGATCAGATGGAACGACGAGCTGTAGGAGCTCTACGCTGACATTGACATTGTCAGGCGCATTAAGATCCAGCGGTTACGCTGACTTGGACATGTCGAGCGTATGAATGAAAGCGCTCCAGCAAAAAAAGTACTTAATTCTGTACCCAGTGGTGGTCAACGTAGGAGAGGTCGTCCGAATCTCCGGACGCCCTCTCCAAAGCTAAAGAATATAAGCATCTTAAAAATTAGGTCTGTGAAGCACTTTTGAAGTGGTTCAAAAATGCTTCAAAAGTCGCTTTAAAAAGATAAAAAATGTTTTTTTTCCCTTTTCTTCGCTACGTTAGTTCGTGCATCGATTGTGCATATGCACTGTGCTATGCACATTCTTATTTTTGTTTTACTTTTATACATAGTTTTTTTTTGTTAATTGTAAAATCATGAAGTTTTCTTAAGTTAATTTTTATGTGCATTATTTCATTTAACTTATAAAACGCTTTTGTTAGAATTTTGAACGGTAAATTTTTTGTACCACAAAGAAAACTTGTTGTTGTTGCCAACTAGATAGCTGTACTAGATACATACATGTATGTCCGTTGTCATGCGTCTGTCTGTTGTCATGCGTCTGTTTGTTGCCATGCGATGATACAGGATGGCAACGAAGAGTTGTCGTTGTGAAAGTGTGTGTATACGCATCGTAAGTCGTTATTGTTGTATTCTCTTCTGTTAGTGTTCGCAAAGATAAATGTTACCCTGCAAGTTATTTTTTGTGTTCTCTTGACACGGTACGTATAGTATTCGGATTTTTTTAATCTCTGACGAAAACAGCAATATGTCTACACGAAATATTCCTTATTTTTATTAGGAATG
This sequence comes from Dryomyza anilis, assembly GCA_951804985.1. Taxonomy (NCBI): domain Eukaryota; kingdom Metazoa; phylum Arthropoda; class Insecta; order Diptera; family Dryomyzidae; genus Dryomyza; species Dryomyza anilis. Next base: position 81,829,328 of record OX638131.1, read on the forward strand.
TACATATATGTTCATTTTATTATGGCCTTGAGATTTTGAATTGTCTCGTCCACCTCACTCGATTTATACAATTATTTTTTATTAGTTAATTCTTGTTTAAATGTAATTCAAATTTGTATGTTATTGGATTTTTTTTTGTTAGTAACAAAATTTATTTTTGTTGAAGAAATTGAAAATATGGAAAATAAGTAACTCAAATACAATTAGTGTTCAAATTCTATTCGTTTTCATAATTAATATGCAGTTTAAGATATTTGTCTTCGATCTTTTATTTAAAATTTAAAAAGTAAGATTTTGCAAGCAAGAGCAAGAATGCAATACGAACAAGATCAAATGTACCTATGCAAGAGCAAGACTTAGTGTGCAAGAACAAGATTACCATTTCTTGTCTTGTTCTTGCAAATGATCATCACTAACTTCACTTGACTTAACGAACGCACTTCCTGAAATCAAACACAAGAGTGATGCACAAATCCACTCAACAAAGAGTTCACGTTTTTTGGCAAAGTAACTGTATATTACGATCTGTTATTTCGGTTAAGTTATGAAAACCGAAGCAATCGCTTCGGTGTGCTTCCTCCACGCTGCTAAAACAAAGCATTACAACACTTTTCTTATATATGTGATCCAGGGATGATATTTGAAAATATCGATATTGTAACTTATCGTAAAAAAATTTTACTAAGTGGAATCAAATTTTTTTCATAAATTTAAATATCTTTTTTTTTAATATATAATATAAAAAAAAATATGCAATAAGAGCCTCTTTCTGAATTCCAAAAGAAAACAATGAAATAACGATGTAAAAATGACGTCAACATTATTTAAATTTCAAGCTTTTTGACTTTTTAACAATTTTGCCATACTTTATAAAGATGACGATTTTTATAATGAGGAAAGGAATATTCATTTCCATGTTTACCCTTTTTTTGAAATATACTGATATACCGGATTTCGGTATATCAGTAAAAACACGTTATATCAGTAATTGGAATAGCAAATTTAATGAAATTTTGGTCAGCGTTATATTAAACCATTCTAAACGGTCTCGCCGAATGTGGACGGGATTGGACCATTGGGCGTGGCACCCCCCATAGGAGGTACATTTTCAAGATGGTGTATGTCAACAGTTATTATAGTGATATCAAGATATTCTTCCCCCCCCCCCCCAAATTCTTCAAACTCACCACACCAAAATTAACCCTAACGAATTTCACCACAACGAAATTCACCACAATGAAACTCACCACACTAAAATTCACCGCAGTAAAATTCACCACACAAAAACTCACAACACTAAAACTCACCACACTAAAACTCTCCACACTAAATCTCACCACAACAAAATTCACCACACTAAAACTCACCACACTAAAACTCACCACACTAAAATTCACCACACCAAAACTCACCATACTAAAACATCTACTGGGAAAAACACTAACGAGAAGAATTCTACGGTAAAGCTTAAAATCATTCTGAGAAAGAATTGTCTTTGAGAAAAGTTGTTTTGGCGGAGAATTATTTTTGTTTTGGTTACTACATTTATAAAACCAATAAAAAACGTCCACAGCAAAGCACGGGTTTTTTATATTAATAAAATTGCTACATAATGTACATCATATTGATGAATTCCGTTCTTCAAACCATTATTCATTATATTGAAGAACACTTTTTCGACAGTTACCAAACCATCATCATATTTACGATCGCATTCATATCATTGATGTCGTTGTCATTAATATTATGAGTTGTTCTTCAATACAATGAATCCTGGTTTGAAGAAATTCATCAATATGATGTATATTTTTTTTCTGTGTATTCATCATTGGAAGCACCATTGGTGTCATTGGAACTTTTTTTTTTGAAACGGTGACGTAAATTCACATCTAGGTACGTCACTGCAACTTCTCTGTGAATTCTGAGTAAATTTTGATTGATCAAAAAGAGGCAATCCAGTAATCTGAAAAATAATAAAGGGTATTTACAGATATTTGAAAATGAAGGTGAAGCTGGCAATAAAATAAAAGCGAAATACTTATTATGTACCCAGAAGACAAGAGAAAGCATCCCAGTGTCCACGAGGCATACAAATTATTTGAAATGGAATTGTGTAGCCAACCAAAATATACGAAACAGGACAAATTTAACCACGATATTGCAGATTTCGTCATTCACACAGTAACTACGTTATCCGCTGCTGACTCTGCGCACTTAAAAAAACTATTTAAAAAACGGGAAAATCTGCATTCCCACAATCCGCGAACACGTATAATTAAAGACTGATTTCTATGTAATAGATCAAATATATTGCAATCACTTAAGAAATGCCAATACGTCTGCACAATCGCTGATTTTTAGTGATGGGATGGATATCAATTTCAAAAGGATTTCAGCAGCTTTAACCACCAAGCGCTTCACTAGGACGCATTCATTCGATCGCATTGCCGACATGATCAATCAAGTATTGCAGTAAGTATAAACTACAAACTTCAGAAATTCTTGCAGAAGTCACTATTTGAAAATTGACTATTTGAAAATTGACCTCAATGTTCGATTTTGGTGAGGACATAGGTGAAAATCATGGTAAATATTTGTTAATAAAATATTTACAAATAACTTGTAATAGTTTTTTAATCCTGCAGATTTAATAGACAACAAGAAGCAAAGCTAGAAAAGGAGTTGCAACATTTCTTGTACGACGTAGATACATCTCTCGCAAGACTTAAAAAATATTCTACGATATCAAAAGTTTGTGAATGATCAAATATTCTCCTAACATCGTCAGGACCAGTTGAACGACAATTTTCGTTCGCGGGGATTGTCTTAACATCTCGACGCGGAAATCTTGGAGATGCAAAACTTATAAAAGGCTAACTATATACGTATAGACCTCAACGACTTGTATTCGTTAAATGACTTCTGTGTTGATAGCTAAAATGAAATATAATACTGTTATTGAAACTCCGTCAATAAATCATCGACATAATCTGCTCGTAATCTTTAAATCCGTATCTGTGCTTTCAATTGGCCACTTGATATGTCTCTCATAGGCTTCTAAATTCTAAAGAACTTTGGCCAAAATCTCTCACCATTTGAGCTGTGCGTGTTGTTTTTGTGGTTAATGTGGTAGGACAGTTTACAGTGTGATTCATAATAACTGTGAGTAAAATAAAGTGCAATAAAAACTAAAGTAATCCATGTCGAAACTGATTTTGTATTTGATACCCAAATGTACCGAAATTGGAGAACCACAATTAGTCGGTTCACTGGAAAACATTATTATCAAATATATTTGACAAAAAATATTCACTTTAGCCTGTATAAAGGGTATTCATCTGGAGAATTAAATTTCAACAGACAGGCAGACGGACATCGCTAAATCGACTTGTTGATCAAAACCAGTTGGAAAGGTTAGGTCACATGGGAAATTTTGATGTAGGGATATTGTGATAGTTGGTGTGATGAAGTTAGTAAGAATTATGAAAGTTATAGTCGGTCTAGGCCGCAGGGCCTATGTATGTAACTGCAAAACATAATTTTTCCCTGTGTATACATGAATCAAAATTGTAATCACATGATATCCAACCGGATTTTGAATTATATCAAAGTGGGCGTGTAAAAAGTTACAAAAATATAAAAAGTGACCTCAACGTCACGTGGTACCCTTTAAAAATAAAAAATAAAATTTTTTAACTTAATTTTTTGGAATATGAGAGTGGCAAGATTAACTTTAAAAAAACTTAAAATCCCTTACATACATTAACCCTTAAAATAGAACTCGCGATTCTGGACAACGTGTGTTCTACGACTTTGCGCATGCATAGGTGTTACTTACATGAACCAGATCAAAATTCCTCGTTGGTTCCTTGCGGAAAATCGTGGAAAATGTAAATAAAAGCATTAAATTATGAATAATTGTGGTTTGTTTTGATGAAACAGTTCTTTTTTATGGATTCACTCCGGCCATTGTTGATATCATATTCACACCATTTATTTCATAGCATTTATTCTGTTTGAAAATCTGGAATTCTGTAGTTTGTAAACAACAAACTTAAAAAAAAACATAAAAAAACATTTCTATAGAATTTCACATATGCTCAATCAAACACTTGCAATAGCTTCTAGATCCTACAGCGATCACGACAATTTTTCAGCTTCGATTTCGGCAAATTCACCACAATAATATTTTTTTAAAAGTACTCAATTTTACAAAAGTTAATTTTCTTGAGGTTAATTGCTCTTACTGGGCATACAGCCGGCAAATGAAGTTTGTTTTAAACGAGAATCGGCGCAAACGGTGGCATAATGGCATAAATGAATCAAAATTGTAATCACACGATATCCAACCGGATTTTGGATTATATCAAAGTGGGCGTGGAAAAAACATTGTCATGTCTTGGCAAAAGTAGGACTAACAATTACAAAAATACCTTTAAAAATATCCGGAATCCTTAAAACTTTTTTATTAACTTAATTTTTTGGAATATGAGAGTGGCAAAATTAAATTTAAAAAAACTTAAAATAGCTTACATACACGTTAAGACGGTCACGAAGATTTTTTTGACCAGATAATTTCCGGAACTCTGAAAAATTTTATATGTCTTAAAATATTTATATTTATATGTCTTAAAATTATACAAAAAAATCTATTTTTGTATATAATAGTCAATTAGAATTCACCTAGAAATATGTGTTCCTAGAAATATTCGCTTTTAATAGTGTACATTTTATTCGCAAATTATGAAAACAAATTTATGAAATATTAGCCTTAAATCTCCACATATGTTTTAAAAGTGATCCGCCCACATTTATTTTTAACATTTTTTTTAACATTTTTTTATTATTTTTTTTTACTTTCATATCAATTTTTTTAAATTATTGGGATATACGTCGAAAATGTCTGATTTATAAATAATATTATGATTGTAAGAATGTTCAGCATAACTAAGAACTTTAAATGGTAGGTATACAATTAAATTTCCCATATTAATATCACCACCAAAGTGTAGGGTAGGTGAACAGTATTGATTCATTAATATTTTTGTTTTTTTTTATTTTGAAATTAAAATTGGTCAATAGGATGCGTCCCATTAGTTCAGTAATATTGAAACTGTTAAAAGAATGTATGGTTGTACCATAAATTGTATAATGTGATATTTTAATTACAATAAGAAAGATCTATTTAAATTTAATGATACATATTATTAATTTTATGGTAAAGTAGAATTACATTTTCATAATAATTTATTAAATCAAAAATGTATTTTAGTTAATTTATTGTATAATCTATTTTATTTAAATGTCAAAATTGATATTCACTTTTACAACACACACATAAAAAGACACTTCTTGCTGCAAAAGATTATAAATATAAAACATTTAATGATTGCTTTGGTTTCCAATAATTGATTGTAGTACTTGAGTCAGCAGTTATTTTTAAGTCCGTTGCCATAATACACCCAGATAAAAATTCCCTCAAATCCCATTAAAATTGGTCAATAGGACAATTATTGATTTAATAGTATACAAAAAATAAATATTTTCATATAAACTTAATGACAATGTTTCTAGTATTTAATGGTATTTTCCGATTAAAATAATAATTTATCCTATTGAATATTTTTAATAGTAAAAAACTATTATTTATATAGTAGTTTTTTCTGGGTGTAGAAGTTCGATGTATTATTTATTTTCTGTACTAAATAAAAATATAAATACAAATAAATATATAAATAAAATTTATTTACATTAAATACATTGAGTCCTTACCAATGTCGCGTTTAATAATGTGGATTATTACAAAAAAATACATGCGACCATTTTGAGTAAACACGCAGAATGACGTACAAAACGAACATGTTTGTATCTGTTTTACGTTTTTATACCCTACACCTATGAGGTACAGGATATATTAACTTTGTGCATATATTGTAACGCCCCTTAGGAGGCGTGTCCGGTATGGAAAAGTATATATATTCTTGATCAGCATCACTACCCGAGTCCGTTTAGCCATGTCCGTCTGTCTGTCTGTCTTTCCGTCTTGCTGTCTTGCCCTCCGAATACAGAATAACTTGAGAAATACTGATCAGAATGCGATGAAATTTCGTCTCAATATAAAAGTAGGAACTGAGTGTGAAATTGAGCCAAATCGGTCAACGGACACGGACTTTATTCCGGAACTAATAACTCGAAAAGTATTCAAGGTATAGTTATAAAATTTAAAACGTATTATTAGAATTCACCTAAGAATATGTGTTCCAAAAATGGGCGTGATACGCCCACTTTTTTTTCATTATTTTCCGGGTTTTCATAGTGGAAATTTGATTCGTAAATTATTAAAATTAAATCTGTGAAAAATAGCCTTTCAATATTTTAAATATGGGCGTGGTCAGCCCAATTATATTTTTCAAATTTTTTTTTTTTAATTTTTTTATTCTTTTTTATACATTTTTTAATTTATGGGGATATAAGACGTAAATTTCTGATATATGAAAAATATTCTGAGGGTGGGGAGGTTCAGCATAATTAAAAACTTTAAAATTAAGGTATGCAATTAAATATCCCACATTAATATCCCCACCAAAGGTGTAGGGTATTCCATAGTCGGGCCCGACCGACTATAAAAATCTGTCCCATGTGACCTAACTTTCCCAACTCGTTTTGAATTACCTTTGTATTACCGTAAAGTAAAATTTCAATCAAAGCTACAATGATCTGCAAACCTATATACATTTTTTAATATGTATACATTTATAAATATATGAAAGAAAAAATTATTAAAAGTATATTCATGTGTCTTCCTTCTTCACTTTAAGTGTATATTTCCTTTTTTGTGCATACAATGCGTTCTTCTTCCAATTTTAAAGTTGGTAACCTTAAAGGATGTCTAATCTTTATAGAAAAAAAATTAAATTTTTCAACAAAAAAAACCAAGAAATTTTATTATACATATTTCGGATGCCAGTCCCTTCAATTCGCTTTTTTTTATTAAAATTTAAAATACACTGGATGCAAAAAATCCGAAATTACAGTTCATGGCAAGCAAACATGCCAAAACATAGAAATCAAGCCATTTGTAGTCTAAACGAGTCAGCTTGCAAGCTTGCCATATGTTAAGCCATGATGGATGGCTGAAATGCACTATAATACAATGATAAGAAAAAAGAAAGCATGAAAGCATAACATTTTCATACACGAAAGATTGTGTATATCTTCAAAAAAACTTTTCGAGCCAACCTTTGCTTTGCATACATATTCGGCTAAAACAATTTTAAACATTTGACAGTAAGAACTAAAATTTTGACACTTTTCGTATTATTCGCGAAGAAAACTCGGATCTTTTTACCTTTTCATTGTATCATGAAAATTACAAAAGCACCTGCTTTAATATTATAATTTTTATGTGAAATAGTGTAAGATTATAATTAATTATTACTACCCAGCTAACGCCAGAAATCAAGTTACTTGAATGTTTTGATTTTATTTCATAAGTGTTTTAGTACATTTTTATTTTAAATCAGTAACACTTTTACACATTCAAAAATAAAATTGAATTTTCAGCATGATGAAACATAATTAAACATAAATAATTATTTAAAAATTTGTAAATGCAAAAGAACTCGTGCCATATTGCTGAATTATTATGGTGAGTAAGCAGCAATTATCTTAAAATTGAGCTTTACTTTATGACTATACATTGTACTCCCGCAGCAGACACTGAATCCAAGCAGTACACATGAAGTTTTTCGCATAATGCAGATCAATATGCAGGTGCTCAAACCTGCCTCCTTCAAGCGCAGTCTGACACCACGTATGTCGGCGCACTTTTAAAAATCCGATGTCTTCGGCTTTTTAAAAGAGCGTATGGACGTTTGACATTGCGAAATATTTAAGACTCTAAGAATGCTGATGTTATTGCCTTAATTTTTGAGTAACGGTGAAAAAATAGCTGATCGGCACATGCCTAATCAAATTTACTACTATTTTCATCGGTTCTCATTTTTAAAATATGGCCTATCAACAGAGTTTTCGTCAAAAACATGATGAAACCATACAGGTGGCATATTTATGGAGAGGATATTTTAATTTTTATTTGGAAATCATATTATTATTTTCAATAATAAAAAAATTTTGAGACACATGTATTCTTTTTTTTCTATTTAAGTAAAAAAAAAACACGTCTGTTGTTTTCTATTTAAATACTGATTGAAAATTTTGCATTTTGTGTTTATAAATCTGATTTCGTCTCTATCACGGTTGTCACTCGGAATGAATTTTGCCTACCAGAATTACCCAAAAAGTTACCAATATTTTTAAATATATTTTTTTAATGAATAAATATAAATTGGCAAGAGGATCTGCCGCCTCTGTCTTCTAACCAAGAAATTTCCTTCCTTCCGAAACTTTTTGGCTTGCTTTGCTTTATTTTGACTTCAGTGAGTCTTAAATTTTTAAAATTACAAATTAAACACAAAATGTATTAATGATACAATTGGTTCAAAACGATCTAACCCTCCAAACTGCTCTGAACTATGTCCAGATTTTAACTTTTTGGGTTAAATAAAATCTATTCTTCGAAAAATATTGAAATTTTGTAAAACTGAAATAAAATAAGCGCTAGTTGGATTAGCGTTATCAAAAAAGTTAGAAAAGTGTCCAACGGCTGATGGTGGGCTGGAAGACTAAAATACGGAAATTCGTCCTATCTCATTCACAAATTTTAACCTTTAACTATTTTAAAAACTATTTGTGTTATATTTGTTTTTCTTTTACCATGTTAAGTTTTTAAGTTATGAATTAAACAAAATGTAAAAATAATTTCGTTTACATCCCTTAAAAAACAAATGTATTATTTTATTTAATCTGTTACTTAGCCATGTAGAAAACCAGAAACTTTAAACTCAAAGAAACTCAAATTTAAAACAGCAATAATGACACCAATTATTATGCAGTGTTGCATAATAATTCACTCCAAACTTGCCAATAGTGTTACCTCTGTTATATATTTTCTACTCCTATTTTCATTTCAAATAATAAAAATGAAATTTCTCTAATTTTCAATTCAATAAGAGTACGAAAATTTATCATTATATTTTTATATATTTTTTTTAAATATTTCATTTATTGTTGTCCTATCGAAAAGTTACCAAAAAGATTAAAAAGATACCAAGTTACCAAGCAGAAAAAAAGTTACCAATTTTGGTTGTAAGTTACCAAGAGTGGCAACCGTGGTTTCAATGCTTACTCCACCTATGGTTTCATCAAGAACTGTTTAAATTTACACCTAAAAAAAAATCTTGTGTTTTAAAAAAAATGACTTTAATATAACAAGACTTTTTGTTAATTTGCGTCCAAAAAGATATCTTATTATTACAAAAACAATAGTATTCTAAAACTTTTAAATATTTTATTTTTACATACAACAAACATAAAGAGAAATTTTGTAATATATAAATGAAAATGTATTTATATTAACAAGATTACCAGGTATCTTAAAAAATAATTCCCGTTGGAATACTAAAAATATCCTTTCAATTTCTTATATTAAACAAAAAGCATAATTGTCATGTATAGAAATTATTGAACATTTATTTAAAAATTTTCTTATGAACAGCCGATGCCTCTGACAAATTTGCACATGTTGCTGTATGTTTTTTTTATGATGTTGCTGAATTTAAAATATTGAACCCATCGTCGAAAATTTCAAGAATCCTCTCTGCGTGTAGTTCGAACGGTTAATACCTGGGTATTTGAACTACCCGGGTATTACACGAGCTTTCGAGCGTCCAGGAACCCGGAAATACTCGTACAAAATCGAGAGGTATGGATGAAACAGTCGTTCCCTCTCGCAAATTTGTATCCATGTTGCTGATTGTTGTTGCATATTGTTTGAAATCCTTGTTGAATTAATTTTCCACACACATGTAAAATATATTATATATAAGAAGAATCAATAATTTAATTTTTTATTTTAATCGTACCCTGTATTTATCTTCATATATTTTGTTTGTTGTTTTCAATGTTATTTAATTAATTTTTCCATGTGACAGCGTCAAATGCATAAAATAATAAACAAATATATTTTTATTAACAAGACGAATATCTTAGCATTCAAAATGCTGTTGTTTTTTTGACAAGACTACCTTTTTTATATCAACAAGAATTGTTGCAAAATCAGGAATGTTTTTATAACACAAATATTTTTTAAGATAAATTTTACAAAGCTGATCTTGTTAATAGTACGTCATTTTTTTTGGGGTATAAAAGAAGAAAATCTCAATAAAAATTGTTCAATAGAACAGTTATTTATTTAATAGTATACAAAATATAATTATATCCATTTAAACTCAATAATATTTTTAAAAGTATTTAATGGTATTTACCGATTGAAATAATAGTTTATCCTATTGACTAATTTTAGTAGTAAAAACTACTATCATTTTTATATAGAAATTAGTATGGGATAACCATTGGAAAAATCGTGTTGAGTAGTGTTATTTACGAAGTACCATATATTAGTATTTATAAAACTGTTTTATTTTAACGAGACCATATGTTGTGTATACGGTTGTGTTACTTTTTTTGATACCTAAGAAATTAATTCTGAATAATTAAAATAATTACACATTTTGACAACTAAGTATATCAGTTTTTCCCTCCGTATATTAACACGTGTCTTGTTGCAACAAAAATGTTTTTTTTTTATAAAAAAAAACCTTAAAAATCATTTTATTTAAAAATTCAAATTTGATATTACTGCTGTTGTACAAGAATAATTTTGTAGTGTATTTTTGAATGTTTGTATTTGCCTATTACCAAAAAGTGCTTCATATAGCATAATTGTATTAAATAAAATATGCTAAATGAAGCACATTTTAATTGCATTATTATACTGACTTGTTGTGAGGTGCAGAGAGTACTCTCTGGCCACAGTTCAAATCCAAGAAGTCTTCAGATTCCGAGTAAATTGTCCACATAATACAATCGAAGACGCATATCGAGAGAAAAACACAGCTTTGCAAGATGTTAAAAAGTTGTTTGGACAGTTGAAGAATAACTTTCACGTTTGAGATTTATGGAGTAAGGGCCTGTACCACGCTGCTAATTATTTTCCCGGGGAATATTATTGCGCGACCAACATAGCTGGAAAGCAGCACAGTTCAAATATTGGGATACAGGGCGGGGGAATTATTCAGGCAGTGTATTAATTACACAGTGCAGCAAAAGCACACTTTTTTTTGGTGCCAGAGATTTGACAATTTTTTAGAATCCCTGAGTAACCTGAAGAAATTCCACACAAGAAACTTATGCCCTATCACGTCAGGTTTACGAAATATATGACCATAAACTAAAGTGACCGTAATATTCCCGTTGATTTATTGAGAAAACTGTAGCAGTTATGGATTTGTTGTCTGAGAACCAAATGTAGACACTGTCCAAGGCATAATATCTGTAGTACATATTAAATTTCTATCTCGTCCTTTTAATACCAAAATTAATGATTTTCAAAGGATCAATCTACATAATCGACCAATTTCATTTTAAGGAGTTAAAAATGTATCATATTCTCTATGGAAAAAATATTCTGCATAAAAAACATAAAAAGTGGCCAAATATGTCAAAGTCATACGACGAATACTGATCACTGCAAAGTATTTTTTTATATGATTTTTTATTTTATATGAAATTACAAAATACTAAAGTTTTTCGAAGCATAAAAATACATGAACCTCTAGCGGTGCCAGCGATTTGGCTTTATTTTTAATATACTGAATGTGTCAAAAAAATGTTTATACTACAAACTTATGTTCTATCACGTGAGGATTTGGAGGTATTGACCACAAAATATCCGATATATCCTTAATTTTCATAGCAGAATTTCTGGAAAACGGTATAAGATATGATTTTATTGACTAAGCAGCAATTGTAGGCATCGGCCTAAAGATCCTTTTTTTAATTTTCTATCTCGTCCTTAAATCATCAATTTTAAGGATTTTCAAAAGATCGCCGCAGTTAATTGGTCAAATTTATATGAAGAACTAATAAATGTATCATAATGTCTGGAAAAAATATTAAGCACATCAAAACAGTAAAAATGGCTATATAAGTCAAGGCCATGCGACTTATGGTTTCTATTATATTAAGCACTGAATGTAAATTTTTCAAATTTTCATAAGTACAAAAACTGAAACGATTCTGTAAAGGAATGACACACATCGGTTTTTAACAAAGAGTTTATACTTTGTTTTCAATTGATCGATCTTATCACTTTATATTGTAATGTCAAATTTTAATATACTGAAAAATATTGTGTCGTAAAATGAGTTGTTCGCGAAATTTTAATATTTTCTGTTACATGTGTGGCAAATATACGCCTATAACAAGTAAGCGGAATATTTCAATAGATAAAAAATGTCAATGGGGTACCAACAAAAATTTGCAAAACTTGCGATAAAGAACTAAGAGAATGGTGCATTGGCAAGCGCAAAAAGTTGAAATTTGGTGTTCCTATGATGTGGTCTGATCCTGGTACGCATGCTGCAGACAATTGTTATTTGTGCGCAAATAAAGTGTTTGGGCACAACAAACGCAAGCGTCAGTATAGAACATATAAAGAAGTGATGTCTGCTCAAATTCCAATTTTATATTCCGATTATGTACCAGTTCCTAACTGTTCCAGTCCTACCGAACATTATGTAGACGAATCAGAAGGTACAAAAACTGTGGGACTACATACTGAATTTATGCCTTCAATAGATTTAATATCATGCGAACACATTGAAATTACTCAACGTCGTTTAAATACAATGGTGCGGCAGCTAAAATTGTCTCAGCGTAAATCAGAAATATTAGCAAGTCACTTGAAATCGGTTAATATTTTAGCAAAAGGTGTCATCGCTACATCTTACCGTAGACGGAATTCGCCATTTATTAGTTTTTTTTACTTTAAATGTTGAGAATACATTTGCATATTGTAACAACATATGTTGACTTATGGCTGCGATTAAAAATGAGTATGATGCTACAAATTGGCGTTTATTTATTGATGCTTCGAAGAATTCATTAAAAGCCATATTGCTGTATTCTGACAATTCGAAAAATGCCGTACCTACTGCACTTAGCACAAACACAAAAGAAACATACGAGAGCTTGAAGCAAATTTTGGATTCTGTCAACTACAAAGAGCATATGTGGCGTATTTCTGCCGATTTTAAAGTAATTGCATTGTTGAGTGGTTTGCAGACTGGATATTCGAAAAACATGTGTTATTTGTGTTTATGGGATACCAGATATAAGGGAAACCATTATGACCAACATAATTGGAAAGATAGAGATGTTGTTTCGTTAAACAAATCGAATATTATAAATCCTCCATTGGTGCGAAAAGAGAACATTTTAATACCACCTCTACACATAAAACTAGGCATTGTTAAAAATGTTATTAAATCTTTATGCAACAAACAGCAAGAATGGTTGCTATTTTTCCAAAGCTTAGCATAGCGAAGCTCAAAGAAGGTAGATAAGTCTATACGTTATTGTATTGTAATATATATTTATAACTAGCTGGACCCGTGCACGACTCGTGCCAAGATTTTCTGAATTCAAAGATATGGAGCGATTTTATTAATATAAAAAACCTTTTATTATTTAGAATTCTCCACGTAGAATTCATCCCGGTAGAATTGTTCCCGGTAGAATTCTTCCCCGTAGAATTCTTCCCCGTAGAGTTTTTCCCAGTAGAAGTTTTAGTGTGGTTGGTTTTAATGTAGTAAGTTTCGGTGTGGTGAGTTTAGACGTGGTGAATTTTGGAGTGGTGAGTTTAGGGTGGTGAGTTTTAGTGTGGTTAATTATAGTGTGGTGGGTTTTAGTGTGGTGAATTTTAGTGCGGTGAGTTTTAGTGTGGTGAGTTTTAGTGTGGCGAAATTTGAGTGTAGTGAGTTTTAATGTGGTGAGTTTTAGTGTGGTGAATTTTAATGTGGTGAAATTTTAGTGTAGTGAGTTTTAGTGTGGTGAGTTTTAGTGTGGTGAAATTTTAGTGTGGTGAGTTTAAGTGTAGTGAATTTTAGTGTGTTGAATTTTAGTGTGGTGAGTTTTAGTGCGGTGAGTTTTAGTGTGGCGACATTTGAGTGTGGTGAGTTTTAGTGTGGTGAGTTTTAATGTGGTGAAATTTTTGTGTGGTTAGTTTTAGTGTGGTGATTTTTAGTGTGGTGAATTATAGTGTGGTGGGTTTTAGTGTGGTGAATTTAAGGGTGAATTTTAGTGTGGTGAGTTTTAGTTTGATGAGTTTGTTTTTATTTTTCTTTCCTTTTTTAGTTTTTCATTTAGTTTGGATAGTGGTTTTATGTGATTGGTTTTGTTTTTGTATTTTTGCTTTTGTTTTGTGTTGTGCTTTTGCTTTTTTGTGTTTAATTTGTTTTTGTATTTGAGTTTTTTGTTTCATGTTCGTTGCTGGTGAAAGTGCCGAGTTATATCGTATTAAAAGTTTAGGTTGTATGGGAGGTGCCACGCCTCTTTGTCCAATCCCGCCCATATATAGCCTATCATTCCTTCCAGACCATACCGCATCTGTGCTAAAAATTTCAAGAAAATCGGATCAGCCGTTTAGGCGGAGAACCGGAACAAAAGTGATTGCTTTTGTATTTTTGCTTTTGTTTTGTGCTTTTGCTTTTTTGTTTTTACATTTTTTTTTGTACTTGAGTTTTTTGTTTCATGTTCGTAGCTGGTGAAAGTGCCGAGTTATATCGTATTGATAGTTTAGGTTGTATGGGAGGTGCCACGCCTCTTTGTCCAATTGCGCCCATATATAGCCTATCATTCCTTCCAGACCATACCGCATCTGTGGTAAAAATTTCAAGAAAATCGGATCAGCCGTGTAGACGGAGAAGCGGAACAAACGTGATTGCTTTTGTTTTTGTATTTTTGCTTTTGTTTTGTTTTGTGCTTTTGCTTTTTTGTTTTTAATTTTTTTTTTTTGTATTTGAGTTTTTTGTTTCATGTTCGTAGCTGGTGGTAGTGCCGAGTTATTTCGTATTGAAAGTTTAGGTAGTATGGGAGGTGCCACGCCTCTTTGTCCAATCCCACCCATATATAGCCTATCATTCCTTCCAGACCATTCCGCATCTGTGGTAAAAATTTCAAGAAAATCGGATCAGCCGTTTAGACGGAGAAGCGGAACAAACGTACAAACGAACAAACAGATTTATTATATTAACTAGCTGGACCCGTGCACGACTCGTGCAAAGATTTTGTGAATTAAAAGATATGGAGCGATTTTATTAATATAAAAAACATTTTTATTATTTATATCAATGGCCCGTGCTTGGCTGTGGAAGTTTTTTTATGGGCTTTATAAATGACCCATCTACGACGCTCCGTTTAGAAGATATGACCGATTTAAGAAAATCTTGAATCATAAGCCGATTTCTCTAGGACCTGTAAACCGAATTTAATGAATTTTGCAGTAAATAATGTACATTAAAATCACTATAAAATGCGCCTAATTTGACTCCTCTATCCGTTTAGAAGATATGAAGAATTTAAGAAAATCTTGATTCATAAGCCGATTTCTCTAAGACCTGTAAACCGAATTTTATGAATTTTGTAGTAAATAATCTACTTTTAAATCACTACAAAATGCGCCTACTTTGACCCCTCAATGACGCTCCGTTTAGAAGATATGAACGATATAAGAAAATCTTGATTCATAAGCCGATTTCTCTAAGACCTGTAAACCGAATTTTATGAATTTTGCAGTAAATAATCTACTTTAAAATCACTACAAAATGCGCCTACTTTGACCCCTCTATGACGCTCAGTTTAGAAGATATGAAGGATTTCAGAAAAACTTGAATCATAAGCCGATTTCTCTAAGACCTGTAAACCGAATTTTATATTGCAGTAAATAATCTACTTTAAAATCACTACAAAATGAGTAGAGGGGAAAAAATACTTTGACCCCTCTACGACGCTCCGTTTAGAAGATATGAACGATTTAAGAAATTTAATTTTCTAAAATCGATTTTAAAAATCTTAAATATTGCGCAGACTTTGATGCCTCTACGACGCTCCGTTTAGAAGATATGAAGGATTTAATAAAATCTTGATTCATAAGCCGATTTCTCTAAGACCTGTAAACCGAATTTAATGAATTTTGCAGTAAATAATCTACTTTAAAATCACTACAAAATGCGCCTACTTTGACCCCTCTACGACGCTCCGTTTAGAAGATATGAACGATTTAAGAAATTTAATTTTCAAAAATCGATTTTAAAATTCTCAAAAATTGCGCAGACTTTGATGCCTCTACGACGCTCCGTTTAAAAGATATGAGTAGTAAATAATCTACTTTAAAATCACTACAAAATGCGCCTACTTTGACCCCTCTACGGCGCTCCGTTTAGAAGATATGAACGATTTAAGAAATTTAATTTTCAAAAATATATTTTAAAATTCTCAAAAATTGCGCAGACTTTGACCCCACTACGACGCTCCGTTTAGAAGATATGAACGATTTAAGAAAATCTTGAATCATAAGCCGATTTCTCCAAGACCTGTAACCGAATTTTATGAATTTTGCAGTAAATAATCAACTTTAAAATCACTACAAAATGCGCCTACTTTGACCCCTCTACGACGCTCCGTTTAGAAGATATGAACGATTTAAGAAATTTAATTTTCAAAAATCGATTTTAAAATTCTCAAAAATTGCGCAGACTTTGATGCCTCTACGACGCTCCGTTTAAAAGATATGAGTAGTAAATAATCTACTTTAAAATCACTACAAAATGCGCCTACTTTGACCCCTCTACGACGCTCCGTTTAGAAGATATGAACGATTTCAGAAAAACTTGAATCATAAGCCGATTTCTCCAAGACCTGTAAACCGAATTTAATGAATTTTGCAGTAAATAATCTACTTTAAAATCACTACAAAATGCGCCTACTTTGACCCCTCTACGACGCTCCGTTTAGAAGATATGAACGATTTAAGAAATTTAATTTTCAAAAATCGATTTTAAAATTCTCAAAAATTGCGCAGACTTTGATGCCTCTACGACGCTCCGTTTAGAAGATATGAAGGATTTAAGAAAATCTTGATTCATAAGCCGATTTCTCTAAGACCTGTAAACCGAATTTTATGAATTTTGCAGTAAATAATCTACTTTAAAATCACTACAAAATGCGCCTACTTTAACTCTTGATTCGACGCCCCGTTTAGAAGATATGAAGGATTTAAGAAAATTCTCAAAATTCTCAAAAATTGCGCAGACTTTGATGCCTCTACGACGCTCCGTTTAGAAGATATGAAGGATTTAAGAAAGCCGATTTCTCTAAGACCTGTAAACCGAATTTAATGAATTTTGCAGTAAATAATTTAGTTTTCTTTTTCCTATATCTCGCAAACTATTTTTTTTTTTCACATGAAGTAAAATTGGTGTATTAAGGCGCAAGGTTCTTCGTGTCTTATGCAGAAATGATAATTTCATTATTATCATTGAATGGCTTCGTCAATAAACGAAATATGCGTTATTGGTCAGACAGTTATCCACACGTACTCCATGAGTCATCATTGCATCCCGGAAAAATTACGGTTTGGTGCGGTTTATGGGCCGGCGGCGTCAGTGGGCCGTACTTCTTCCGTGATGATCAAGACCGGCACGTTACTGTGAATGGGAATCGCTACCGTTCAATGATAACCGAATATTTTTAGTCTCAATTGGATGATATGGACTTGGAGGACATGTGGTTCCACCAGGACGGCGCCACAAGCCACACAGCGAATGCCACAATCAATTTATTGGAAACCAAGTTTGGAGAACGTTTTATCTCACGAAATGGTGCAGTCAATTGGCTGCCTCAGTCGTGCGATTTGACGCCGTTAGACTATTTCCTGTGGGGCTACGTCAAGTCTATGGTCTATGCCAACAAGCCAGCGACGATTGATGAACTTCGTACGAATATCGAACGTGAAATTGCAGCAGTATCGTCCGATTTATGCTTGAAAACCATCGAAAATTGGGTTCAGCGTCTGGACTTCTGCAAGCGTGCCCGTGGTGGCCATGCAAGAGAAATCGATTCCATACGTAATGGCATCGAACGTACTTTTACAGGAATAAAGAATTTCATTGATATCCAAAACCGTTTTTGTAGCGCTCTTTTGTAGCGCTCTTATTGAAAAACCCTTTAATATATTTCTACGACTTTATTCAAAATTGCAGTTAGAACTAATATTCGTTATAAGTAAGCTTCTATTTCAGATATAGTACGTGTTGGAGAATTTTATTTTGTTGTTTAGAGACCCTAGCTCATTTTTAAAGACGAATATTTTTCTCACAGACATTATGATAGTTTTCTGACTTATTCTACTGGTTATGACTCTTAAACGGAATTGTTAATAGAAAATTATTAAAAATAGTGGTAAATCGTTAAGATACAAACATAGAGTGTTTGTGGAGTTCACATTTTAGTGCCGCACAGTGTTATCTATTTTTGTTAATTTCATTTTTTTTTAATAAACCTACAACATTTTTGAAATTTGTCAGGGCTCGGTTCTAAGAATAACCTTAACCCAAATCGTCCTAGTGTGACCTTATAGTCAGATTTGTGATGGTGTTACAAAAACACATGTAACGGAAAAAGCAAAGCACTAACAAACTCAAAACTTAAATAATTTTTATTCGTAACTATAATAGTTATGTGTGTAAAAAAATCAAGTTAATTCTCTGTCTCATTTTTAAATGGTAGTGTCTCAAAGTGAAACGTGAACTTGAAAAAAAAAGATGAAAACGTGAAGTGGAAAAATTAGAATTAACGAAAAACAATAAATTGTAGTGCATATGATAGATTTAGACCTCTATTATTTTTAATTTATCTGGGTTTTTAAAAAACTGCGTATTATATTTTTGTGTGTGTTTTCTCGGTTTTGAACGTATTTGAACACATCGTTCTGGCATATTTTCACACCCAATAAAAAATAACGGACATTTTGCGGATTCTTGCGTCCGAATTAGTTACTCAAAAAACCGTAACTAAAAATTCTAAAAAAATAAGTTAAAAGTATTTGGGTTAAGAAATGTGCATAACATATAAATGTACAAAAAATTTTGTATTTATCTATTTATACTCAGTTCAGTTATTTTTAAATATAATAAAAAACAACTTTAAAAATGTTTGCTATTTAAATTAGATTTATTAGAACACTAGCTTGACCCGTGCACGACTCGTGCCAAGATTTTGTGAATTCATAGATATAAAGCGATTTTATTAATATAAAAAAACATTATTATTATTATTTATATCAGGGCCCGTGCTTCGCTGTGGACGTTTTTATTGGTTTTATAAATGTAGTAACCAAATAATAATTCTCCGCTCAAAGACAATTCAGACAGTAGAATATTTCGCCATAGAATTCTTCCCAGTAGAAATCTTCGCCGTAAAATTCTTCCCCATAGAACGCATTTCCGTAGAATTCTTCCCGGTAGAACTCTTCTCGGTAGAATTCTTCCCCGTAGAGTTTTTCCCAGTAAAAGTTTTAGTGTAGTTAGTTTTAATGTGGTGAGTTTTAGTGTGTTGAATTTTTAGTTTAGTGAATTTTTAGTGTGGTGAGTTTTGGTGTGGTGTGTTTTAGTGTGGTGAGTTTTGGTGTGGTGAGTTTAAGTGTGGTGAGTTTTAGTGTGGTGAATTTTTAGTGTAGTGAGTTTTAGTGTGGTGAGTTTTTGTGTGGTAAGTTTCGGTGTGGTGAGTTTTTAGTATGGTGAGTTTTTGTGTGGTAAGTTTCGGTGTGGTGAGTTTTTAGTATGGTGAGTTTTAGTGTGGTGAGTTTTAGTGTGGTGAGTTTTAGTGTGGTGAGTTTTAGTGTGGTGAGTTTTGGTGTGGTGAGTTTGAGTATGGTGAATTTTTAGTGTGGTGAGCTTTAGTGTGGTGAGTTTTAGTGTGGTGAATTTTAGTTTTTGGTTTCATCTTTTTAGATTATGTATGCGCCGAGTTATGTCGTTTTGAAAGTTTAGGTTGTATGGGAGGTGCCACGCCCCTTTTGTGCAATCCCGCCCATATATAGCCTATGACACCCTCCGAACTCCATAGTATCCTGGTGCAAAATTTCAGTAAAATCGGTTCAGCGGTTTAGACGTGATGCTGGAACAAACAGACAGACAGACAGACGGACCAAGAGTTTTATATATATAGATAGGATATTTTATTAGGCGTACTAACAGGGCCAGATATTCGTAAGCTTGAGAAAGATACGCTATTTGAAGAACTCTTGCTTCCCAGTCAGAGAAACGCATGGAGAAGCATCAAAGAAGTCATACATCAGTGCCTAGGGATTCAACGATCAACAAATTTCCGGCAAATAATAAAAGAAATGTTAAAGAATTTTGAAATAATTAATGTACATATGTCATTAAAAATTCATATTTTACACTCCCATCTTGATATTCTTGAAAACCAAACATCAACCGAGTCAGATTAACATGGTGAGCAATTTCATCAAATAGCTGCACCAATGGAGGCTTGGTATGCTGGCAAAAAGCTAAATTCCTTATTAGCTGAAATGTGCTGGAATTTATTGGAGGAAAGCAGCAGTGATGAATGTTGACTATAACATTTTATAAAAATAAATAAACAAAAGATGTTTTATTTACTTAGTTTCTTTAACAATTTATAGCTCAAAAAATGTCTTACATTGTTACAAGGACGAGTTGATATTTTGAAATACACAGATATGAAGGTTGGGTTAATGTCAATATTCGGTTCTCATACAACGATTGCAAATCTAATACCATTTTCTTGAAATGTTAGTAAAAATTTTAAGGATTCCAAAAATTTTTAGTGGTCAATTCCTCTAAATACTGACGAGATAGGACATAAGTTTACAGTACATTTGACACGTTAATGATATTTAAAATGAAGCCAAATCGATGGAACCAGTAAAAATTATGACTATTTCTATACAACTATCCGTTATAGTTTTTGTACTTATGAAAATTTGAAAAATTTACATTCAGTGCTTAATATAATAGAAACCATAAGTCGCATGGCCTTGACTTATATGGCCATTTTTACTGTTTTGATGTGCTTAATATTTTTCCCAAAGACATTATGATACATTTATTAGTTCTTCATATAAATTTGGCCAATGAACTGTGGCGATCTTTTGAAAATCCTTAAAATTGATGATTTAAAGACGAGATAGAAAATTAAAATGTACTAAAAAAAAGGATCTTTAGGCCGATGCCTACAATTGCTGATTAGTCAATAAAATCATATCTTATACCGTTTTCCAGAAATTCTGCTATGAAAATTAAGGATATATCGGATATTTGGGGGTCAATACCTCCAAATCCACACGTGGTAGAACATAAGTTTATAGTATGACACATTTTTTTGACACATTCAGTATATTAAAAATAAAGCCAAATCCCTGGCACGCTAGAGGTTCATGTATTTTTATGCTTCGAAAAACTTTAGTATTTTGTAATTTAATATAAAATAAAAATCATATAAAAAAATACTTTGCAGTGATCAGTATTAGAAAAACTATTCGTCGTACGGCCAAATGTGTCAACACTTTTTATGTTTTTTTATGCAGAGAGAATATGATACATTTTTAACTCCTTAATATGAAATTGGTCGATTATGTAGATTGATCCCTTGAAAATCATTAATTTTGGTATTAAAAGGACGAGATACATTTGGTTCTCAGACAACAAATCCATAACTGCTACAGTTTTCTCAAAATATCAATGGGAATATTACGGTCACTTTAGGACCTTTGTGGTCATATATTTCGTAAACCTGGACACAAAAAAATAAATGCTTGACGTGCAGTTGTTTCAACGAATATTCATTTGCATCTACCAAATTTAGTCAGTTTCAACTGAAATTCATTTGTGGTAAACAATAGTATGAAGCGTAACCAACTATTAGTTGAAGCAACTGCAACATTGATTGGGGAAACAAACTTTTTATCCATTTTAAATTTTTTTGTTTCCATTGCCACGGCAACTAAATTCAAAATGAGACCTAACCAATATTTAGTTGACTTAACAGATAACTATATAACATTAATTTGTAGCAACCAATATTTATTTGATTCAACTGTGAAATCAGTTGTCTTGTATAATAGCGATGCCAAAGCAGGACAACACCAGTCGCGCAAGCTTTACATTTTTCACTCGGTTTGTTTTGCGGACAGCACGTGCCACGTCTTAAACAAAATTTGGAATTGTTTTAAGGCTTGTTCGTTTTTACTGTTCGGTTTTTTCATGCTCGAATATACTTTCTTCTACAGAGTACTTCCTATTGTGTTTCTATATGTTGTATTTCTATATGCAGCCCTAGCGCTCCAACGTGTTGCAAACACCAAGTCAGCAGCACACCGAATCGTCGGCAATGTTCGATCTCGGGAACGCTGTTGTGACGCTGACTTCGTGTTTGCAACACGTTGGAGCGCTAGGTAAAATGGCCGATTTCTTATAATTAAATTGGCTACCACAACTAAACAATGTGTCAATTGTATTCATTAGTTGTGAGAACTGATACGCGGTGTTGTCAGTCGAATGTTGACAGAACTAAATAAATCGGTTGGCAAAAAAAGACGGTTGCCCCAATTGATTCGTTCTTTGGGTGTGACGTGATAGGGCATAAATTTCTTGGGTGGAATTTCTTCAGGTTACTCAAGGATTGTCAAATCTTCGTCACTAAATTTAGTTTCGACTGTGTAATTCATGGACATTCTAAGACTCAAAAAAAAATAAGAAAATATAAAATAAAAAAAGGTCTAATTTTCCAAAATAAAAAATTCAAATTTTGACTTTGTCATTGATTTTTTCACAATTTCGTTTCGGATCACACCATTATTTCTAATTCATAATGATAGGCCAGTTCAATACCAGTACTTTTTAACCAATAACAGTGATTTTACACTTGTAAGTTATGCTGCAAAAATAATTATAGAGTGGCGGGTTTTGTTATTTAGTGGTCTAAATTTTAAAAAAATAAATCGAAATAATCGAGATATAATTTTAAACATTTATTAAAATTATAATCATTATCTTATTAATTTACATAACATATTTTCTGACCATATTTCCAAATATAATAGATTTTTATTTATTTCAACCACACAAATTACACCGTCACTGTTTAATTATCTGTGCAGCATTTTATCAGGTTAAAATCACTATGATTGCTAAGAAAATACTGAGAATGAACTGACCTATCATTATAAATAAAAAAAAGGGTTGATTCGTAACGAAACTTTAAGAAAGTCAATGACAAAGTCAGAATTTGTATTTAATTTTTTATTCGCACAATTTACGTACATTTTAAAAAACGTAGAAAACATGCGGTTCAAAAATGTAATACACCATTTGAAAGAAAATGCAAATATATTTATCAACAGATTTTACTTTATTTTATTTCAGTAATATGCATTTCTTAAACACCCTGTATCTTAAACTAGGTGCGAAATTAGATTTTTTTTTTATTTTATGTTTTCTGACTTTTTTGAGTCTGTAGCTCAGATGTTAGTGCGTTGGACTACGAGACGAAAGGTTTCATGCTCAAGCCTTGGCTGGGGCTGGCAACATCTTTTTATAGAAAACATTTTTCTATACCGCGCTACCTCTCGGCAATAAATGGTAAACCAACAAGAGTAAACATTGCCTCACATCTGCGTTCCGGATTCGGCATTGAACTGTAGGTTCCACCACTTTGAATACAAACATAAAATGCACAGCTCAAAACTATGGGAGAGCTCTGCCTAAGTTTTTATAGGACTGTATCGCCAAATTATTATTATAATTTTTTTGAGTCAGAGAATGACCACCGGAATTGTCATCGATGAAATGTATAAAAGATCGTTCATGAAATTGATGTTTATGGTAAAAATCGTTTTGGGTAGTGTAATTGGTAATGCTGAAAGGTCGATGTTTGGTTGTTTTAGAAAATATAATTCATGTAAATGGCAGAATAATGTCAAAACTAACTGACAATGCCATACTTAAATATTTGACAGAATTAATGTCTTTGGTGAAATTAAAAAATATTGCGAGTAATGTTGACATTAATAAATAACGAAAACACAGCAAAGATATTACAAATATTAACGCAGCATTAAAAAGCCACAATTATGCGTTGGACATGATGCAACGATATATTTCGTCATTTGCATTACGATGGCTTCCAGTTGTTGATATGCGTGTCAATGCCGATATTGTTGTTGTTGCTACTGCTGCTCCTGTGATAACTGCAATATTGTTTGCGTCATATTATTGCCGGTCGGAATGCAAACGCATGTGAAACGAACGCATCGCATCGCGTTGTGACAGCGGAAAAGGCAAATTTATGCAGATCCGTTGTGGTCAACATAATAATTCAACGCATGTTGCTGCCGCTATCTGCAACTGTTGTTGCAATTGTTATAGTCGGTGACAACTTTTGCACTATACATCTGGCTGCGTATTATTGATGAAAACGATGAATTATTGCGTGCAGGTTCTTTAAAACAGATGCATATTATGGCCCACGCGGCGTATGAGTGATATTCGATTTTTATTAAACACGAAAAATGCAGCGTCAGCGACCGCGCATTACGGCTGTCAGTCGTTGGGAGTGCTTAAAATTTGAGCAGCAATTTAAATTTAAAATTTCACAAGTATTTAAACATTGAGTTGTTGTCACAAATCGCCCGTCTCATCTTCCATCAAACTTTCACGCAAACATTTGCCAGTCAACTTTGCAAGTCACTCACTCAATGTGTCCCTAAAACGAAGCAGTAGACGAAGAAAGAAATAAAAAATTCGTCTAATGATTTCGTCCTGTGCTCGGCGCAGAACGTCTGCTGCGAGCAGCATTTTTGACGGCCGCGCGAGACGACGTAGACGTCGACGTGCCGTGCCATCGGTTGCACTTGTCAGATTATCCATCAAAAATTAATTATATTATTATAAATATAATAAGCTTGCCTTCAGGTTTTATATATCTCCAGCTCCCACCCACCTCTGCCTACTACTTAAGTTGGCGCTCCAACAGTCAGGCTCTAAATCTGTGCAGAATTCTAGTGTTTGCGAAATCAGGCGAAGTTGAACTTTGCTGCTCTCGGCGCAAGTTAATAGACTTTGGCAAAGTTGTATCGTCGACTGCAGGGGTGGATGTATGTATGATGCGACTGAGAATAATCAAAATTTTGTATTACCATTCAATCAATGTTATTCATTGGATGCTGGATTTATCGAAATGCTTCACATTTTAAGACAAGTGCTTACTAATCAAAAATTAAATATTATTTTGGTAAATTTTAATATAAATACATTTTGAGAAAGATACGTAAAAAGTATTGCAGGGAAGCCTGGGATAAAGTGGGACACGTTTTGATTCTATTCCATAAACTGATTCATGATATATTTGTTGAAAAATGTTAGAACTTGTTGAAAAATGTTAGGGTAAAGTGGGAAACTTCAAAATTTTTACTTGCACATTTCAATTATACAGGCCTTTTGCAGAAATTGCAGTTCACTGTTATTGAAAATTAATTTCTACGCCATTTTATTAATGCAAATAAACAAAATTCTTCTTCTTCTTCTGATGGAGTTGAAGAATATTTACAGATTCATTTCTTTTTGGGTCCTGTTAATGGTTCGCTTCTCGGCTTTTTCCTTAAAATTCAGATCTTATCACAGGTGAAGTCAAAATGTAGCTTTTCATTGGTTTGTGGCCAAGGTTAAAGTTTTTCTTTGGTAAATCAAATAAAAAATGTATATGACAATATATCGACGCCTCAAAGGAACAAATTTCTCCAAAAAATTGTCCAATGACGCAAGTGGGTTCTGGCCAAATCCCAAAGGAACAAATTTTTGCAAAAAATTGTATAATGACGCAAGTGGGTTTTGGCCAAGGACTGAAACCTAAACTAATAACGGTTTCGATTTCGGTTTTTTCCGCGTTTCGGTTTCGGTTTCGGTTTCGGTTACGGTTTCGGTTTTAGGTTTTTATTACGAAACGGTTTCGGTATACCGGTTCCAAATTACGGTTTCGATTTCAGTTTTTGTATACATTTTTTTTCCATATTTTTCAAATAACTTAACATTGTTTATATTGTGCTAAAATATGTTCAAATTGTGATATTGGGGTAAAGTGGGAAACGTAATTTAAACAATGATTGTTGTTATTTTAGTGAAAATATTGTGTTAAACAAAAGCAAAAAGAATACTTCGGTAAAATGTTCTTAAACTTCATGAAAAGAAGAAGAATTATGTACAATTTCCATCCATAAATGCCAAAGAAATTAAATTTCAACAATTCTGCAATATGAACTGCAATATCTGTAAACAAATATCTGCCTTCATACTTGAAATGTTCGAACTTGTCGAAATTGAACTTTATTTTTCGTATTAGTTAATAATTTTTTCTTGCATCACCATTGTTCTTTTATTACCTTTTTATAATTATCTTATTATAATTATATATGAGGTGCCAATAAAACTCACTGTTTACGGTTTACGCATGTTTCAACTTATACGACGACCATGTATTTTGCTTTTTTTTGTCAACGATTTATTTTGAATTTCTCAGATAAACTTAAGCTCGACTTATTTTCTATACAAAAATTGAGCAATCACACGATTGATATTAAAATTATTTGAAAATTGATTCAAAAGTTGACGGTTTATTCAATCGTGTGATTCGAGCTTTATTTTCAAAACAGAGAATAATATGTATCGTGAAAATACATAAATACTACAACGAAGTAGGTTACATGCATGTTGTTGTATGTGACGGACGGTTTTTGTTGTTGAATTTGTATTTTTCCATTACTTTTAATTTTATTTTAATTTTTATACCCTACACTAAGAGTGAAAGGGTATATTCAGTTTGGTATGCCGCTTGTAACACCCACAGGGAAACATCTCCGGTATGGAAAAGTATATATATTCTTGATCAGCATGACCTCCTGAGTCGATTTAGCAATGTCTTCTGTCTGTTGAAATCACGATTAAAGAAAAACAAGAAGAGCTAAATAAATAAAACTTCTAATTTAGATTACTTATATATCTACGCTGTCTGTCAGTGAAAATGGGCATGATCAGTCCATTATGACCTGTGAACCGACCACTTATGTTCAAATTTATCATATAAAACACATCTACTGGTGAATTTTACTTATACGTGTTCAGGTAAACTTTTTTCGGTCAAATATGTATTGACTTCTTACTCAAATACATGAAAACAATGTACCGCGAAACGACTTGTGGTTCCCAAAAAAAAAAAATCGAAATTCGGTGCACCTACCCATATGTAAATATGGGTATCAAATGAATGGAAATTCTTCAGCGATTGAAAGTTTGTAGTTATTTTCAGGATTCGTATACCCTGGTGACATATATACAACTTTGAAAGGTAACCACACATATGTGTAGGGTATTTATAGTCGGCTTAGACCGACTATAATTTTGATAATCCTAACTATCATAATTACACCTACTTTAAAATTTCCCATGTGATCCCTTCTGGTTGGTTTTTGTTTTGATTTTAAGTTTTGTTTGGGTTTTTTTTTTGTTTGTAAATTGTCTCTCGTATTCCTCATCCACGTTTTCGTATGTTCTGTTGTATGTTTTGTTGTAGGTACTATTCGGTATTCGGCATAGATTCCAACTTCGTGGAAAAAATCACTTTTGAAAAATCCCTTAGGGATTTTTAAATACAGAGAGGGATTTTTCAATTCATGAGGGATTTTTTTTTCACATACGTTTTTAATTATTTGACGTACATTTTTTGATATATATTCTTGCTTCTGTTTGTGGAGAAAATGTGAATGAAGTTCGTGGCTAAAACAATTGAATGCTTCTTTTCGTGGTTAAAACAAAAGTATGCTTGTTTTAATGAATTTTATTTTTAAAGTGCCGTTTTTCGTAAGCAAATTGAAACGTGTGGGTTTTCGTAAAAGGCGTCGATATATACACTAAAATTACGTTTCCACTTTACGCCAGAAAATGTTTTCTACTTTATCCAAATATCGCAATTTGAACATAACTTAGAACCATTTAAGCAATGTTAAATTTTTTTCAAACCCTGTTTGTATTTCAAAAGATTACAGTATGCGATCATTTTAAACATACCGTCTTAATTAAAAACGATAAAATTCCCACTTTTTGATAGCAACACCACACAGAAAAAAAATGTACATTCATCATATTGATGAATTTCGTTCTTTAAATCATGATTCATTGTATTGTAGAATCATTCATAATATTAATGACTAACGACATCAATGTTATGAATGCAATCATAAATATGATGAACGCTTGGAAAATGTCGAAAAAGTGTTCTTCAATAATGATAAACTGTGCAGAATATGTTTAATCATTTTAAAATTTTGTTTTTACAATTTTTTTCAAAAAAAATTTTTTTTGGGATAATTTTTTTTTCAAAAAATATATTTTTTCCAATTTTTATTTTAAGGACATTACTTTCTAAAAAAAATCGTAATTCGTAAAAAAATAAATTTTTAAATTATTCACAAATATTATGATTATATTCATCAATATGAAAATTCAAATTCATTATACAAAATACTTTGTTCATATATATAATAAACGGTGGTATCAATATGCTAAATCTGGTAGAAAAAATTCATAATATTTATGAATAAATTCTTCATATTGTTACGAAAAGATGTAATTTGCCCCATAGTGCAAGCATTCAGCAATAATAAATGAGACGCAAGACAATTCAGCGTACTAAGCAATGTGTTGGAAAGAGACGGAAGATCATACAGCGCACTGAGCAATGTGCGAAAAAGTGATGGAAGATCAGCACATCAAAACACATGAGCGCGAATGAGATGCCAATAGCATGCGTCACTCACGAAACGAGTAAAGGTTCTCGAAACAAGTCGAAGCTTGTCGAAAAGTGTCGAACTGATGCCAGAAGTATATAAGGCCGCGCATCTGAGGCAC
Organism: Dryomyza anilis; assembly: GCA_951804985.1. NCBI lineage: Eukaryota > Metazoa > Arthropoda > Insecta > Diptera > Dryomyzidae > Dryomyza > Dryomyza anilis. The sequence goes on from OX638131.1 coordinate 81,858,289, forward strand.
TGTGATTTGATAGTGAACTAGTGCGTCTTGTGAGTGAACATTGTCAAATGTGGTGGAAGTTAGCACCGCCATTTTGAGATAATCAAAAAACGTATATTGTGCTGACTTGTGCTCGGTTTGTGCTGTTTGTGCTACTAATTAAATATATATACGGTTATTTTTTTAAAAATATGTCAAAAATTTGGGTGGAAGTTAGCACCGCCATTTTGTAATTATTTTTTTTCGTTGTTTGTGCTGGATTGTGCTCTACTTGTGCTGGTTGTGCTAGCAAACAATAATAAAATATATTAAAAATTGAGAAAATTAAAAATAATTTTCAAATTTTGGGTGGAAGTTAGCACCGCCATTTTGAGATTTTTTTTTTGATATTTGTGCTGTTTAGTGCTTGACTTGTGCTGGTTGTGCTACTAAACGATAGTAAAAAATAATTTATTTTGATTGAATTAAAAATCAAAAAACAATGTGGAAGTTAGCACCGCCATTTTCGAAAATATTTTTTTTCGCATTTGTGCTGGATTGTACTCAACTTGTTCTGGTTGTGCTACTTAGAACTGATCAAAAATATGTTACCGTTACCGAATTAAAAATCATTCAATATTTCGAAGTTAGCACCGCCATTTTATAAATTTATTTTTTTGATAATTGTGCCGGATTGTGCACAATTTGTGCTGCTTGTGCTACTAAAAAACTTTTATGAAATACAATAGAAAAAATTAAAACAAAAATATATTTTAAACTACACGTATGCACTAACACATGCACAATACCTTTAATAAAAATCGTAGCATAGTTTTAGGATTAGAAAAACACAGGGTGAGCAAAATTACATAAAAATAAATAGAATTTTCTATTATTTTGATGGTTAGTTTCTTCGATGGTTGAGAATATTTTAAACTATTTTTCGGAATTTGGAATTACAAGTAAAATCCAGGTGACAACATCAAATTTACGATTGCTCTGAGTGTAGAATCACACGAAGTACAAAAATTTAAAATGCATCAACCAAACTGCACAGCATTATCATATTCCTCAATATATCAAAATCACTTTTATGCTCGCATTCCACCATCAAATTAACATAAACGTTATGACATTTTTTTGTAACCTCTTATTTTATAGGTTCCGGTACCATTGAAAGAAATAATAAAGATTCCGGTTTTACCAAACGATTCCGGTTCCAGTTCCAGTACAACTCAAAAGCGACACGTAAGTGCTTGCCATGTCTTTAAGTCGTCAGAACTGATGATGCTTATTGGTTTTTTGGTAGTCGTGTTTCCATCTCAAAATCAGGAAAACATTTTTCATAATTATTTATATGTATAATTTTTCTTGTGGTTTTGGGTAACACTATTTAGTTGTTTATGTACTATACAATTAAATAGTTTTCAAATTAATAATTCTTGTACCTCATTTTTGGTAGTCAACATTTTTTAATGTTCAGCATATAATGGTACCGGAACCTATAAAATAAGAGGTTACAAAAAATTTCATAAAGTTTATGTTAATTTGATGGTGGAATGCGAGCATAAAAGTGATTTTGATATATTGAGGAATATGATAATGCTGTGCAGTTTGGTTGATGCATTTTAAATTTTTGTACTTCGTGTGATTCTACACTCAGAGCAATCGTAAATTTGATGTTGTCACCTGGATTTTACTTGTAATTCCAAATTCCGAAAAATAGTTTAAAATATTCTCAACCATCGAATGGTGGAATGCGAGCATAAAAGCGATTTTGAAATATTGAGGAATATGATAATGCTGTGCAGTTTGGTTGATGCATTTTAAATTTTTGTACTTCGTGTGATTCTACACTCAGAGCAATCGTAAATTTGATGTTGTCACCTGGATTTTACTTGTAATTCCAAATTCCGAAAAATAGTTTAAAATATTCTCAACCATCGAAGAAACTAACCATCAAAATAATATAAAATTCTATTTATTTTTATGTAATTTTGCTCACCCTGTGTTTTTCTAATCCTAAAACTATGCTATGATTTTATTAAAGGTATTGTGCATGTGTTAGTGCATACGTGTAGTTTAAAAAATATTTTTGTTTTGATTTTTCTATTGTATTTCTAAAAAATTTTATAAAGTTTTTTAGTAGCACAAGCAGCACAAATTGTGCACAATCCGGCACAATTATCAAAAAAATAAATTTACAAAATGGCGGTGCTAACTTCGAAATATTGTATGATTTTTAATTCGGTAACGGTAACATATTTTTGATCAGTTCTAAGTAGCACAACCAGCACAAGTTGAGTACAATCCAGCACAAATGCGAAAAAAAATATTTTCGAAAATGGCGGTGCTAACTTCCACATTGTTTTTTGATTTTTAATTCAATCAAAATAAATTATTTTTTACTATCGTTTAGTAGCACAACCAGCACAAGTCAAGCACTAAACAGCACAAATATCAAAAAAAAAATCTCAAAATGGCGGTGCTAACTTCCACCCAAAATTTGAAAATTATTTTTAATTTTCTCAATTTTTAATATATTTTATTATTGTTTGCTAGCACAAGTAGAGCACAATCCAGCACAAACAACGAAAAAAAATAATTACAAAATGGCGGTGCTAACTTCCACCCAAATTTTTGACATATTTTTAAAAAAATAACCGTATATATATTTCAACTTTTTATTAGTAGCACAAACAGCACAAACCGAGCACAAGTCAGCACAATATACGTTTTTTGATTATCTCAAAATGGCGGTGCTAACTTCCACCACATCATTGTTAAGCTAAATTGTATAAATTCAGCAGTTGATGTAAATGATTATTCTTTAAGTTGTTATTTAAATTAATAAAGTTAATTAATACTAGTTGAAAAAATACGAGTTAAAATTAAATATAAGTGCGTTTTTATTTTGTACACAATCGAGTGATAGGAACTCGAAGAATAGTTTTCCGTAGACTGAATTTTCGTAACAATATTGAAGATTTTTTTGTTTTCACTTCTTCTCGAAATGCAATAAAAATGTATTAATTTGATTATAACCATGGATGAAAAAATTGATGACATATTAAAAAAGTACACACAAAAAAATAATTGCTTGACGTGCAGTTGTTTCAACGAATATTCATTTGCATCTACCAAATTTAGTCAGTTTCAACTGAAATTCATTTGTGGTAAACAATAGTATGAAGCGTAACCAACTATTAGTTGAAGCAACTGCAACATTGATTGGGGAAACAAACGTTTTATCCATTTTCAATTTTTTTGTTTCCATTGCCACGGCAACTAAATTCAAAATGAGACCTAACCAATATTTAGTTGACTTAACAGATAGCTATATAACATTAAGTTGTAGCAACCAATATTTATTTGATTCAACTGTGAAATCAGTTGTCTTGCATAATAGCGATGCCAAATCAGGACAACACCAGTCGCGCAAGCTTTACATTTTTCACTCGTTTTGTTTTGCGAACAGCGCGTGCCACGTCTTAGTCTTAAACAATATTTGGAATTGTTTTAAGGCGATTTCAGATTTTTTCACTATTTTTTTGTTTTGTGCGGACAGTGCGTGCCACGTCTTAAACAAAATTTGGAATTGCTTTAAGGCTTGTTCGTTTTTACTGTTCGGTTTTTTCATGCTCAAATATACTTTCTTCAACCAGAGACATACTATTCTACAGAGTACTTCCTATTGTGTTTCTATATGTTGTATTTATATATGCAGCCCTAGCGCTCCAACGTGTTGCAAACACGAAGTCAGCAGCACAACGAATCGTCGGCAATGTTCGATCTCGGGAACGCTGTTGTGACGCTGACTTCGTGTTTGCAACACGTTGGAGCGCTAGGTAAAATGGCCGATTTCTTATATTTAAATTGGCTACCACAACTAAACAAATTGGTTGTGTCAATTGTATTCATTAGTTGTGTGAACTGATACGCGGTGTTGCAACAACTGAATCAGTCGAATGTTGACAGAACTAAATAAATCGGTTGGCAAAAAAAGACGGTTGCCCCAATTGATTCGTTCTTTGGGTGTACTTGACAATTGTTTTGATTTTTCTAAGTGCAAAAACATTTCCACAAATTGGAATTTCCCAGACTATTTCATGTCCCACTTTACCCCAGGCTCCCCTATTCATTTTAAAACTTTTTGAAATAACAATACAAATATTCGTTCATTTTGTGACATACTTTTTTTCTGAAATAATTTTTGGACAATTTTTTTTCGGAGTGATGAAGTTTCGGAGTGATGAAGTTAGTAAGAAAACGGCACGGGCACGTACGAACTCAGATTTTTCGGACGTGACACGAGATCTCTAGTTCGAACTATCCGGGTAACTTGTTCGTTGACCTTTGTTCATTTGGACATTTGTTAATTTGCCTGTCCCACCATTTTATTGCAGAAATCAGAAGCATTCTTATAAAGTTTTATTTAATGCATGGAAAAGGCCTTTAAAAAATTTCATGGTTTCATAAATATCAATAGTTCTTCAATTAAAAAATAAAAATGTAAAATTACTTATTTCCTTTAGGTTTGTTTTTATTCGTGAATAATTCAAGAAAAATAAAACCAACAATGTACAAATAAAACACACACACATGATTAATATAAGAACTCATCGTTTGCACATTTAAGCTGTCTTCAGTGATTAACGTCAGTCAGTCTCTTTTTATTGTAGGCTTCTTCTATGTCTTGTGGCTCAAAGCAACCTATGCCTCAGAGAGAAAACTTCTACATTTTATACGATAAATATATAAACATGTGTGAGTGACTGAGCGATATGCTTAAATGTTGTTGCTGTCAGTTTGCGGTTTGTGTTTGACAAACATGTGTTTTATTGGATTTTTATCTGCAGACTTCAGACCACCCACCAACCATTCCAAACATACCGTTGGCACTTTGCAAAAAGTGTTGCCACACCAATAAAAAAAGAAGAAAAAGAAATCCCCTCCCACAAAACTACAAAACAACCCAACAAAGAACAACAGGTTGCTGTCGGCAGGTATGGCACTCCGTCGTACTATGTGATTGAAATAATACCCGGATAAGCCTACTTATGTTTTGTTGTTATTTTTGTTGTTTGATTTGATTTTGATACCTTAGAGACAAAGTCATGGGTTTTGTGGTTATTTTTTTTATTTTTTATTTTTGCGTATTGCATTTGTTTTTTGTTTTTCTGACTCAAATATTATGTTTACACGAGTAGATTCTGAGTTGTGATGCCAGGAGTCGATGTTTGTATTTATTTGCCTAGAGTGTGTTTTTGTTTGTGTTGCTCCATATCTGCCTATTTATGTCATTCTATGCTGTGTCTGTCTGTGTGTGTTGAGTCGAAAATATGTTCCAAGTTTTGAAAATTATTTGCACTGACATGTTGACAGTTGTGTTGATTTCTTATATGATTACTTTATGCGGAGGTGTCATGGGGCTGCTTTGGGTTCGTTTACATTAAGGTTCTCATAGGGCTGAATTTTCAAATTATTATTTTCTACACTTGGGATTTATTAAATTCAATGCGCTATAACTATAAACTGAACTTTTTGAGAACAAAAAAGGATTAGTAAACATGTACATCATAAAAATATAAAAACAACTAAAAAACAGTTGGAAAGGTTAGATCACATGGGAAATTTTAAAGTAGGGACATTTTATAGTAGGTGTTATTATGATAGTTAGGATTATCAAAATTATACTCATTAAATCGGTCTAAACCTACTATAAATACCCTACACATATATGTGGTTACCATTCAAAGTGGTATATAGGTCACCAGGGTATACGAGTCCTGAAAATAACTTAAAACTTTCAATCGCTGAAGAATTTTCATTCATTCGATACATATATTTACAAATTGGTTGTTGAACCGAATTTCAATTTTTTTTTAGGAACCACAAGTCTTTTCGCGGGAAAACATTATTTTTATGTATTTGAGCATAAAGTCAATATATATATATGACCAAAAAAGTTTACCTAAGCACGTATACAGTAAAATTGATCTGTAGATGTAAATTTTATATGAGTTATTTGAAAATAAATGGTCAGATCACAGGTCACAATTAACCGATCTCGCCAATTGCATTTGCAATTTGCACATACAGCGTAGGTATATAAGTACTCTAAATTATAAGTTTCATTTATCTAAATATTCAATTTTTTAAGTAGTAGGGATTTCAACAGACAGACAGACAGACGGACATCGCTAAATCGACTCGGGAGATCATGCTGATCAAGAATATATATACTTTTCCATACCGGAGATGCTTCCTTCTGGGTGTTACAAACGGCGTACCAAACTGAATATACCCTTTCAATCTTAGTGTACGGCAGGCATGTCAAACTCATTTGGCATCACGGGCCGCATTGGCAACTCAAAAGATGAGGCGGGACGCAATTGTGTACCATACAAAAAAAAATCGCTCGTTTTTTACATTTGGTTCTTCTGTTGTAAAATAAAATATAATGTTAAGATTATAACATTTTTCATTGATCCTCGTTAAAAGCACCGCAGTCGAAAATTTTACAAAAAATGGTGCGATTTTTGTCTGTTTGAAATATATCGAAAAAATGTTCTAATTTCTTTGATCCTGCCAAAAATTTTGTTAGGGGTATATACAATGGAGTATATTTCAAACACCAGAGACAATTTTGTAAAACAGATCTAACAATCATCCAAAATTGTTGCAACTTTTTATGTCCGCAAAATCGTACGATATCTATTATTAGCTCTTGTACCAATGTCGAAGGCCAACTCGAACTAAAACTACAAAAATAGTTCAAAGCTACATATGGCCTTTTTTTCGAATCGATAATAAAAACGATTCTGGATTAATATTGCATCAAATAGTTCAAATATATAGAGATATATTTCAAAAACATTGCGATGTGGAAAATGTTTAAATTTCTTAACGTAAAATTTTACTCTACTAAAATTACGAAATTTTAAAAATTAGCAACGGATCGAATTTTTGTTATCCAAGATATTTCGAGAAAACTTCGAGGCATAAATCACATGGCAGACTTCTTACCAAACCTATTGAAAAAGTTTTTTTTTTAAATATTGTATATAATTTTGATATTTATTTAATTTTGATATTTGTATAAATTTGTAATTTATATAAATTTGAAAAGGGTTCCTTTTTATGCACAACTAATTTAAATTGCAAGGACAATCCATTGATTAGAGATGTACGGATTGTGGAGTTATAACAAAGTTTTTTTTTTAATCCTTAAAATGAGGTTTGCAGCATTCTACGGTCAACAGTTTTTTTTCTACAACCACAAAAAGTGATTGTTGATTAATTATTTGAAACTTTGGACCACTGTATCTCTGGATAAGGTGAGTCTGGAACTTTGATAGATTTGGTGTGAATGTCTCTAAACAAAAAGTTTTACTTACTGAAAAAAATGTTAAAATGAATACAATTCCAATTTTTACAATGCAAGACTCTTGTCTACAAATTTTTAATTCTTGTTTTATTTTGATTTATTTTATTTATTTGATACTGGAGCTAATTCCGAAAATGGTTTTGTTAAATAGGGTCTAGTTTTTAAGATTTTTAAGTTTTTATTTTTCTCTCCTTCTATATTAAATTTTGGAATATATAAAAATATTGATTTTTAAAAATAAATTAATAAATTTTTAACCAAGAATAAATGGTAATCTTGATTATGCCTCCGTTATTTAATATAATAATCATCCTATCTATATATATAAAACTCTTGGTACGTCTGTCTGTCTGTCTGTCAGTCTGTCAGTCTGTCAGTCTGTCGGTCTGTCGGTCTGTCTGTCTGTCTGTCTGTCTGTCTGTCTGTCTGTCTGTTTGTTCCAGCATCACGTCTAAACCGCTGAACCGATTTAACTGAAATTTTGCACCAGGATACTATGGAGTCCGGGGGTTGTCATAGTCTATATATGGGAAGGATTGGAAAAAGGGGCGTGGTACCTCTCATACTACCTAAACTTTCAAAACGACATAACTCGGCACATACACAAGCTAAGAAGATGAAACAAAAAATACAATTACAAAAAAAATACAAAAGCAAAAACAGAAAAACAAAAGCAAAAATCAAACACAAAAACAAAAGTAAAAGCACAAAACTTAAGCAATAACTCAAAAACAACAGAAAAATAAAAAAAAGGATAGAAAACAAAAACAAAATCAACCACATTAAAATTCACCACACTAAAACTCATCACACTAAAATTCACCACACTAAAACTCACCATACTAAAATTCACCTCACTAAAATTTACCACACTCAAATTCACCACACTAAAACTTAACACAATAAAATTCACCACAGTCAAACTCACCACACCAAAATTCACCACACTAAAATTCACTACACTAAAATTCTCCACACTAAAATTCACCAAACGAAAACTCACCACACTAAAATTCACCACACACAAATTCATCCACTTAAACTGACCACACTAAAATTCACCACACTTAAATTGAACACACTAAAACACAAAACAATAAAATTCACTACACTTGAACTCACCACACTAAAACTCACCACACTAACACTAACCACACTAAAACTTCTACTGGGAAAAACTATACGAGGAAGAATTCGACGGGAAAGAATTCCACTGGAAAGAATTCTACGGGGAACCACAGTCTGAGAAAGAATTGCATATGAGAAAAGTTGTTTTAGAAGAATTAGTTTAGGAGAATTAGTTTGGTATTGGTTACTACATTTATAAAACCAATAAAAAATACGTCCACGGGTCCCTGATATAAATAATAAAAATGTTATTTATATTAATAAAATTGCTCCATAACCTTGCATTCACAAAATCTTTGCACGAGTCGTGTACGGGTCCAGCTAGTTAATATAATAAATCTGTTTGTTCGTTTGTACGTTTGTTCCGCTTCTCCGTCTAAACAGCTGATACGATTTTCTTGAAATTTGTACCACAGATGCGGTATGGTCCGGAAGGAATGATAGGCTATATATGGGAGGGATTGGACAAAGAGGCGTGGCTCCTCCATATACCTAAACATTCACTACGATATAACTCAGCATTTTCACCAGCTACGAACATAAAACAAAAAACTCAAATACAAAAAAAAAATTAAAAATAAAAAAGCAAAAGCACAAAACAAAACAAAGCAAAAATACAAAACCAATCACATAAAACCACAATCCAAACTAAATGAAAAACAAAACAAAGGAAAGAAAAAGAAAAACAAACTCACCACACCAAAAATGACCAAACTGAAACTCACCACAGTAAAATTCACCCTTAAATTCACCACACTAAAACCCACCACACTATAATTCACCACACTAAAACTCACCACACTTACACTCACCACACTAAAAGTCACCACACAAAAACTCACCACACTAATACTCACCACACAAAAATTCAACACACTAAAGTTCACCACACTAAAACCCACCATACTAAAATTCACCACATTAAAACTCACCACACTAAAACTCACCACACTAAAACTCACCACACCAAAACTCACGACACTAAAACTCACCACACTAAAATTCACCACACTAAAACTCACCACACTAAAACTCACCACACCAAAACTCACGACACTAAAACTCACCACACTAAAACTCACCACACCAAAACTAACCACACTAAAACTAACCACACTAAAACTCACCACAATTAAACTCACCACTCCAAAATTCACCACACCTAAACTCACCACACCGAAACTCACCACATGAAAAATATTTGTGAATCATCATCTAACATCGAGATAAAAACCTCTCAAAGATCATATAATTTTCTATGTATCGATACTTAATTTACAAGAGCAAATAAAATCAAAAATTAAGATTTGGAAAAATTAAAAAAAATCAAGTTCTTTACAATTTATAAAGTTTATAAAAATAATATATAAAAAAATAACCATTTCTTCACTATAGTCTCTCAGTCGATACGATTTTGAATTTGTATTTCACATTTTCATATTTCGACATTTAATTTTCGATATTTTGTTCGATGTTTTGTTACTCGAGTCGTGAGAGCTGTTTTTATTTTATCGTAGATCAACGATGTGATTAATTAAATTTAATTAAATAGTAGTAGATAAAATGCAATCGGGTGTATGTTCGAAAACAGATGTTTTGGTCACGCATGTTTGACACACATACTAACCAGTATCGAACACGAGGTGTCGACTGTGAGTCCCAACACCAGAACTTTAGTGGTCGCTGCATTTAAATTGTGAATACTATTTTAAATCCTACACTAAGAGTGAAAGGGTATATTAAGTTTGGTATGCCGTTTGTAACACTCAGAAGGAAGCATATTCGGTATGGAAAGTACATATATTCTTGATCAAGATGACCTCCTCGATTTAGCGGTGTCCGTTTGTCCGTCTGTCTGTTGAAATCCCTACTTGGATCAATGAAACTTTTAATTTGGATTACTTATATGGGCCGTTCCACTTAAAATCGACCAAAAAAAGTCAAATTTTAGATTTTACATTTTCGATTTCAATAAAGTTTGGGCAACTGATAAAGGGTACCTAGATATGTACTGACCAATTTTTTTAATATTTTGTTGGTCCACTACTTGGTATTCAAATTTAAATATCGCTAAAACTAGAAATGCTAGAATCTCCGTGATTGCTCGTTTTAAAGCTAATAAAAATGATAAATTTTCGTCAATTTGTTATAAATGTTCCTGCAAAATTTCAAAATGGTATTTTGATAATATATTAAAAAATAATTTTCTAAATTTATTTTTATTTCTTGCATTGAAAAAAAAAAATTTTTTCTACAGTAAAAGTTGCTATAATTCTGGAATATATGTATATGTGACTCTGATTTTCAAAATGGTATCAGTTTTATCATATTGAATCTAGTTCTTGAGATATTGATTTTCGTATATAGTTTTTACGATTTTCAAAAAATGGTATATATCTCAAAACCTAGAGACAATTTGATGAAACTGACGCTGAAATGAGAGTTACAAATACATTAAAATATTATTGCAAATTTTACTTTTGAAAAAAATATTTTTTTTAAATACAATAAATATGTAAAAATTTAGAAAATTAATTTTTAAAATACTATGCGATCAAAATAACATTTTGAAATTTGGCAAGAACATTTATATTAAATCAACCAAAATATGTGATTTTTTCAGAATTTTAAAAAGGGTCCTTCATCAATTTTTAAGTGCACGGGCCAAATGTTCAAGTTTAGAAGTTACAACTCAATTGTTATAAACGCTTGTTCTATTCGCTTTAAAAAGAGCTATCAAAGAAGTTTCTATCATATCTATTTTAAAAGATATTGATATATTTTAAAAGATAATAGAAAGGTGATGTTTGGCCCTTTTTCTGTAACTTTGAATCACTGTATCATTGAATCATTGACCAATGCATATCTTGATACCTTTTATCAGTTGCCCAAATTTCATTGAAATCGAAGATGGTGAATTCCTGGCGTTTGTCGATTTGGTGTGGAATGGCCCATATACCTACGCTGTATGACCACTTATATTCAAATACCTTAATATAATGTACATATAGAAATCAATTTTACTTTATACGGCATAAGTGAACTTTTTTGGTCAAATATTCATTGACTTCATGCTCAAATACATGAAAACAATGTTTTCCCGCGAACCTACTTGTGGTTTCCAAAAAAAAAAAAATCTTATTTGTAAGTCTCCCCTTTCTTTACCTACCTGGCCAGTCCAGGACATGGCACATCCACACAAGGTTATCACCGAACGTGTGCACAAATGGTATTAAAAATACGATGGAGTCCTTCGATTTTTAAGAGAGGGCCAAGGAACTCCCTCCATTGTCGAAAACTGCTGAAAATTTCGTGGCGAAACTAGCACCTAAGTTCGACGGACAGGTCGTTGGTTTGTTCTCCTCCGTCATAGCTAAGTTAAAACATCCCGAACAATCGAGTTCATAAGGACACGTACCAATAAGGACACGTCACCGTCACGAACGTAGGACCAAAACCCTCACCCTATCAATATTTCTAATAATTGTTTCACAATCAGTGAGAAAGAGATCGACAAATTCCAGAGGACGCAAGAACGCTTTCGCGAGACTGCCGAACGCGAGCGGAATCAAGTCCGTTGATACATGCGCTTAGCATCGAACGACGAGGAACACTTTCTTGGAGAATCGCACTCGTCCGGCGGCGAGTCAAAAAACTACAAGATCGGCCCGTTATCGCGCAACCGTCAGGGGGCGCGTACCTACTTCACGAGCGCCCAGTCGTCGCACACCCAATACACGAATCTTTGGGGGTCGTGAACCTACTATACGAACATCACGTGGTCGGGCACTCACCACAGAGAGTGATAGAGTAATACCGCATTTTCTAGCCAGCGCAGTTTACGACGGCGTTCCGTCTACTTCTACAGCAGCCAGACAACCAGGGTCATCGATAGTCATACTGAAGCGGCCGACTGCAACACACACCACATCCGTACTAACGACACCACCGGCACACATGATGAATACCCCTGAGGACAGCGACAGCACACCGACCTGGCTAGAGTCGAGTTCACAAACGGATGTTGCCCCGGTGAGTCATATCACGCCATGCAGACCGTCAACGCCAACGTTAAGCTACGAATTACCCCGCCGATCAAAGCTACCTCTACTCGACGGACCCGGCACGGCACCCCAGATTGTACCGAGTGTACCACCGTATGAGAGTATACGCTATGCATCGGAACCATACACGGATTATTCGGACGTGATGATGATTAGAGGGGAATGAAAAGTATTTTACCCGAAAACAGAAGAGTTAGCGCCGGTCATACGTGCACCAGAAGTGCTAACGTCAGCCGAGGCCGCAGAGCCAATACCCATAATGCCTACACCTTAGACGCCAGCAATAGTAGGTCCAACACTGGGACCATCAGCAGAACACGGACCAAGACTTCCCACGGTGGTGGATAAAGATGTTGTGACAATCTATGCATCCGAACAGGGGAGCCAGAGTATGAACCGTCTCACATTACTACATTCGACAGTAGCGCAAGTTCATCGAGTAGTAGCTCAAGCTCGTCGGTCAGTAGTGGGAAATCAGACTACGGATAGCTCTGACAAGGAGGCATCGCCGAGATGCAACCCACGGCTTGAGGCGAGCGCAGAGCATCTAGTACCCCAATCACTCCAAGTAATACACGATATGTCAGATTCGCCACCTTTACGTCGACTGCCATCGGCTATACCAGCAGCGCAACAAATTGTTCACGTCCAACCGCCGACGAAAAATCACAGACACCATCGGTTTCATCATCAGCACCACCCCCGATGGTCATCACACAATGTACGTTAACACAATACAAGGGAGCCCGTTCCTAACCACACGTTCTTTGGACGTCAGCTGACTTCAACAGTGGCGGGAAGTCGTGGCAGCTAATAGCAACCGTCCTGGGGTGCCAGGTCAAAGTAAAGCAAGATCAGTGTTGGACTGTTGACTGCACGACACGACGTTAATTGTGTTGCATAACCCTAGAAGACAAATTGTTGGCTCTAGTGGACTACAAACATGGACGCGGACGTTGTATACCTTGAAGACATTATTGGCTCTTGTGGATAACAAAACAACGTGAAGACTTTCCCTTGAAGACATATTTGTGGCTCGTGTGGTAAAATTATTACTAATTACGGTGATGCAGAGAAGTCCGAGGAAGAAGAACCCGGCACAGCCGCGAAATATCGTATGCGAAGACGATAACGGCGGAAACAATGATGTGCCAATTAGTGACAACAACATAGGTCCACCTAACGACAATGGTCAGATAAGTTTCAACGCTGGTACATCTCGATGGCCAGCAGGATGATAACTTTGTCAGAATGCCAGTTCAATACCCTTTTGGCTGGCATTCAAATGAACAAAGTGCCCAGCAAGACATTCAACACGTGCAACGCGCATTTCAACGATGGTAAAAACTGCACAAAAGTTGAAGATTTCATTAGGACCATTCGAGTCTACAAAGATGCTGAAAGTATCTCAGATTCTCATGCATTAAAAAGCCTTCCCCTTGTCTTGGAAGGATACGCTGCAGGTTGGTGGCAGGGCGTGAAAGAAGAGGCAAAGACTTTTGAAGACGCAATATATCTTCTACAGACGGCTTTCGCACCACCAAAACCCGATAGGTGAGTTTTTGGTGAAATTCAACAAGACAAACAAAGACAGTCTGAGCCGACTGATGTATTTATTTGTAGAAATAGACGTTTGTTCGCGCAGCTTTCGGAGAGATTGTCGCAGAAAATAAAGCTGGATATGGTATATTCACAACTCCACATTAAAAGACGAGAGCGCGTACCTCGTGGAAACGTACAATGTTTACAAGAACTATTAACAAAGGCACGCGAGACGGAATTAATGCTTGAGGAAAATGCCCAACCTATGCGACTTATGGAAACAGCAAGGGACAATAGCAACAACATTGTCAGTAGTAGCAATATCAACATACCTTGTATATACTGTAGTAAGAAGAATCACGAATCTGAAAAATGTTACAAGAAGCAAGACATGGAACGAAATATTAAAGTAGATGTTAAAGAGTCCAGTATCAGATGCTATGGGTGTGGTGCTAAAGGGTATTTTCGTTCAAAATGCCCTTATTGTTTAAAAAACACTTCAAAGAACTCTGCAGAACAAATAGACTTCAACGCAGTACAGACGACGTTGGTTGGAAGAAACATACCGACAGTAGATATCTGCTTCAATGGCCTACATGGTGAAGCCTATCTAGATACAGCAGCTAGAACCAGCGTTGCAGGACAAATCCTAAACACTAACATGAAAGAAAGAGGCTTGGAATTTCAGGACGTATTTACAGAAGTAATCCTCGCAGATGGAATTCCAAGGAAGCAGAAAGTGCAAACGACAATTCTCAGCGTCATCATAGGGAAACGATTTAAGCGCATCCGTTTCATCTGTTTACCATACGCTAAAAATAATCGTACACTTTTGGGGATTGAGTTTATGGAAGAGGCCGGAATCGTGGTGGATCTCGCACAACGAACATGGCATTTTAAGGACGAACCAAAAAAGCAATTCGAATTTAAAATGCAAGTTCCAGAACCTCATAATGCTGAAATATTACACGCAGGTCTACAAGAATCGAACCATGAGATCGGCATCAAAAAGTTCATCTCTTGGTTTGAAAACGAGCGCAAGGACGAAGATGTAAATGAGGAGTTTTACAAAGAATGTAATGATTTTTTTTCACCAATGGAAAAAGTAAGGAAATATAATACAATGTCTTTTCAATCTATTACGATTAAATTAAATCGTAATGAAGGTACTCATTTGAACATTTTGGAATCCCCAAGCAAGTCTATGGAATCACCAAGCAAGTCTTTGGAAACACCAAGCAAGTCTTTGGAATCACCAAGAAAGTCTTTGGAATCACCAAGAAAATCTTTGGAATCACCAAGAAAATCTTTGAAATCACCAAGAAAGTCTTTGGAAACACCAAGCAAGTCTTTGGAACCACCAAGACAGTCTTTGGAATCATCAAGCAATTCTTTGGGAACACCAAGAAAGTCTTTGGAATCACAAAGAAAATCTTTGGAATCACCAAGAAAGTATTTGGAATCACCAAGCAAGTCTTTAGAATCACCAAAAAATCTTTAGAATCGCCAAACAAGTCTTTGAAAACACCAAGCAAGTTTTTGATTTACCCAACACTTCTTTGGAATCACCAAACAAATCTATGGAATCACCAAGCCATTTTTTCGAAATGGGCCAAAATAGAAGAAACCTTATTTATGTTACTAATTTTATCTCTAATTCTACGCAAAGTTGATGAAAATTTGCAATTTGTGTTAAAAAGGGATACGAGCAACTATGCTATTAAAGCTGTTCTCCTTCAGGGGGAGAAAAAGAAAGAACATCCATTAGAGTACGCGGGCCGATTATTATTACCCGGTGAAAGAAAAAACTCCACAACAGAACGAGAAGCATTAGCTGTTTGGATAGTTCAAAAATTCCATGAAAATATTAAAGGTTCAGAAAATTCCGTTCCTACTGATCATCAATCGCTTAAATGCCTGCTCGGTTTAAAGTCATCTACATGGCGCCTTGTTAGATGGGCGTTACAGCTTCAAGGGTATAATTTACAAATTGGTTACAATATTGGAGTACGAATAATTATAGAAACGCACTTGCTGAATACAAAATATATCAATGTTTATCAATGTTTATACCTCGTCGGGATTGACCTATATCTTGTTGTTGCAAAGAAAGGCCTTTCCTGTTATGTTGTTGTGACAAAGCCAGAATAGCGAGCTTTTAGCAGATTTGATCTCTAGAAGAGAGAAGCAGTGTTAAAACTGATTCGCAGTGTTAAAACCGATCCGCAGTCCTTGAAGGGAGTATAGAGAGCGATGTTACCAGTGTGGCACAACGATCAAGGAATATTCGGGTAGAGATTTCTGAACCGGTTTACAGCGTAGAGCACAATAGAAAACAGAGGCGTACGGAATGATTTATTGTCACCTAGTATAGGAAAGCGAATAATATTTTACACTACGACAGCGATCACCCAGCAGTCCACGCGTCGCAGTGAATAATAAAATATTCCAGGATTAAAAACAATTTAAGTCGTAACGTAACGATAAGTGAAATGAATAAAATAAGTCTAAAAATATTGTAAGTTGTGGTTGTGTGCCCCAGCAAAATACAAACATTTTGCAACGATTCCTGGCTTCTTCGATATCGTTCCGATTTTGCGAAAAATGTTTCCTTTATTTGATATAAATTCGAAATAGCAACGAGATATATATGTTTCTCGTGTTTTCACAATAAAAACATTAATTCGAGAAACAAAAAAACTTGAAAACTTGATATAACTTCGATATAGTAATTTGTTCTCGGAGTGAGTTCGAGAACTATTTAAGGCATCGCAGATCTTCGAGACATGGTAGACTGGGTAGTAAGATTATTATTGCAATATTTAATGTCGACTAAACAGATTGCCAAATAAACTCCCATACTTGCGTACATACAAAATGTATTTAGCGCTGTGACTCACACAATACTAAAACAGAATTAATTTATCGCTAATACCGCATGTATGTGTCATTGATTGTATCAGTGTGACAGGGATCCCCCGCCAGCCCTACTAATTTACTAATTCACACCAATAACAAACCATTGTAAAGTTTCTTCTATTCTAATTTACTAATTGAGAACTTTATCATTCAGCACGACAATACGTCTCAAACTGGGTCGCGCATGATATTGATTTCATTTTGCGATTCATGCTTTAAGTACTATGTGTGTAGTGTTTAAATGCATAACATCTTTTTACATGATATCTCCATATCGATATTACTCGAAATTATTTGCTATAAAACCAAGATATTTTATAATTCAAATTTGTCTTGAGAATGAATTCATTTGTTAATAGTTTCAATTGATTAATTGAGATTTTAAAGGCATGTAAAGTATGATTCTCTTATTTTCACGGCTTAAGTGCATAAAAAATGTGAAAAAAAAAATAAATTGTCACGTCTTGTGATGGCAAAGAATTAAAATAAAAGGTATATCTCATTGGAACAAAGGCATGCTTTAAATGATAAATAAAACATTTTTATTATTATAAAAGCCTTACTTCTTCCGTTCGGGGATCGCGTACCTGTCAGTACTTTCGCTTCCTGTAAATATTTATAATAATTTAATTATTTAAATTTGTACGTATATTAAATTTTTCGAGCTCCGTTAGTATATCCGACACCTATTATTATTGAAAGTGATTATTTTTTGTATTCCGGGTATGTTATTTCTCACAACATCCGCATTGCTATTCTCGAAAAACGAGACGCCTTGTGATGGCCCGATCCTCTAAGCTCCCCCTTCAGTGACTCTTATTCTGCAATCAATTTGAACAGGAAATTCTTCATAGTCCTCTATATGTCATATCTATATATAATTTCTAGCGATCGATCCAAAGCTCTATCCGTCATTCATCCTTTATATTCCAGACCGCTGTCCCAACGGACCCTAGAGTGGCATGGTCAACAAAAGAAGTTGTCTGCCACATACTAGGAATGACTCCCTCCTTGTCGACGTTCGACCTCACGATAGGCTGGTTTCTTGTTCCGATAAACGATAAATGTAATGTGTTTTTTTGATTAAGTTCACAAATATCTTTCTAGCATTTGGTTGTACACCCAAAAAAATTTTGCATTAAAAATGAATAAATGAATAACTTAACAATTTATTAATAATGTATTAATTATAAATAAATAACTTAATTAAAAACTTAAATTAGTATTACTTAATAGTAACTTTTAAATAATTAGAAATGAAGTGTACGTCATTGAAAATCGGATAATTTTTCAAGAAAATGCCGAACAATTGCTGTTCTACAAATATATAATATTTTTGTGCACATTTAGGATATTGTAGTTTAAATACATGAAAATTTTGGATGAGTTAAAAAATAGGAAGAACATTCCATTTTAATATTTTTAAAAATTACAAAAATAACGTGTACTTTATGAAAAAGGCCTAGAGAGTTAAGCGCGATAAATGGTTCTGAATCATAAAAATCAACTAAATCTAATAAGTTAGTGTAGAATTTTATAACAGCATATTACGAATCTGCTATTGTAGCCTTTGAATGCATTGATTTGCCCTCGGCTTAAGGCAAGCGTGTACCAGATTCATTAAAATTACTTCTCGGCAATCTGAACAAAATTTACAAAAAAGTAGTATTATAAATATAATAGATTATATAAATATACTTTTTGAAGTAGCGACTTTCTTCTTGGTGACGGAGGATACGCATGCTACGGTCCATCAACGTTTCTTATGGTACCTCTAGAAAATCATTCAACTCACGCCGAGTAATTGTATAAAGGAGTCGCGTTAGTTTCTTGTTCATTCCTTTCCTTCAACTTGAATGTTATTGCATTTACATTAATAGGATGAAACTTGTGTTGCTAATGTAAAAGTCATTAGGACCAATAACTACAGAGATTTAGCCACATGGTAGTAAAAAAACATGAACCCGAAACGACCCGGAAATTGGACTTTAGAATTGTCTTAAAATAATATATAAATTTAAACTTTTAATTGTATTGTAACGCCCCTTAAGAGGAGTGATCGGCATGGAAAAGTATATATATTGGCCCGTTAAGCCATGTCCGTCTGTCTTGCTGTCCAAATATACGTAAATTTGAGAAATACTGGGCAGAAAGTGATGAAATTTTATTTTAATATGTTTAAGCGAAAAATTGGTTTCAAGTAATTAAATGAGACAAATCGGTTGACGGACACGCCCTCCTCCCATACAAGTCACTTTTATATAACCAATAACTCGATATGTATTCAATACACAGTTAAAAAATTTAAAACGTATTATTAAAATACACCAAAAAAAAAATGTGTTCCATAAATAGACGTGATTTTTATACCCTACACTAAGAGTGAAAGGGTAAATTTGGTACGCCGTTTGTAACACCCTGAAGAAAGCATCTCCGGTATGGAAAAGTATATATATTCTATAAATACCCACACATGTGAAGGGTATTTATAGTCGGCTTAGACCGCCTATAATTTTGACCAGTTGGGAAGGTTAGATCACATGGGAAATTTTTAAGTATGTGTTATTATCAGAGTTAGGATTATCAACTACACATATGTGTGGTATATAGGTCACCAGAGTATACGAATCCTGAAAATAACTACAAACTTTTCATCGCTGAAGAATTACCATTCATTTGATACCCATATTTACAAATAGGTAGGTGCACCGAATTTCGATTTTATTTTGGGAACCACAAGTCGTTTCACCGGAAAACGTTATTTTCATGTATTTGAGCATGATGTCAATATATTTGAACATAAGTGGTCGGTTCTCAGGTCACAATAGACCGATCTTGTTCAGACAGCTTAGATATATAAGTAATCTAAATCTAAAGTTTCATTGCTCTAGATCTTCTACTTTTTCGGTAATCGTGATTTCAACAGACAGACAGACAGACAGACAGAAGAACAGTCGGACAGACAGACAGACGGACATCGCTTAATCGACGCAGGAGGTCATGCTTTTCAAGAATATATATACTTTTCCATACCGGAGATGCTTTCTTCAGTGTGTTACAAAGGCATACCAAACTGAATATACCCTATCACTCTGAGTGTAGGGTATAAAATTCCTAATTATCATAATAACACCTACTTTAAAATTTCAGATGAGATCTAACCTTCCCAACTGGTTTTACATTATTTCCAGGGTTTTTATAGTGAAAATTTCGGAGTCGTATTTCACATTTTGTTTCATAATGCTTTAAATAATGACATAATGCTTTAAATAATAATTTATATACATTTTTCATATCAATAACTCAGTCAACTCAGCCTTTCATTTACATGTAAGGTACTCAGAACCAGTTTGAAACTAAAATATATGTATTCCCTGATGTGTCTAGTTTTCAAACCAGTTTTTCTTTTTTTCAAAATCTTTAGTTCAAAACATACTTACAAAAAACATCGATTTTTCCAAAGCCTCAGCCCAATGTGCACCTGCACAAAAAATCTACCAACAACCAGTTTTCACCATATTGATGATTTCATTCATTGAACTATAGTCGTATTTTTTCAATGTTTATCATTTTAAATATTTTTTATAACATCAAATTTCAAACTACAATTTGTTTGTATTTATAAGTTATTTACATAAATATGGTTTGATGAACAAAATTCATTAATATGATGTACACTTGTTCATTAATATGATGAATTGGAATCTTAGCATAATTAGAAATAAAATATTATTAAACTTATAAGAATTATAAATACATAAATTTGAAAATAGCGACAAATTTTAGTTTGAAATGATTTTAATTCAATGAATGAATTCATCAATGTGATGAATACTTGTTGTTGGTAGAATTTTTATTTATGTGTGTTTGAATTGTTTTTGTGCTCGTTTATTCATATTATGGGCTGCTTAAGAAATTGACTAACTTGAGAATACTTTTCGTTTAATTTTTAACTGAGCGATGCTTGCACGTGCATATTATGGTAGAACTTTACTTTTTTTATAACCAAGTAGCTATGTTTGTTAAAATCAAGAATGTTTCCGATTAGTTGTACATCACTCCGTATAATTCTTGATTCATTCTGGAATTTATAAGATTTTTCGCATCTCTGTTGATTACAGGAAAAGAACAAAAAACTGATCAATGAAAATCCTCTAATTACATGTATAAGTGTAGGGAGTATAATAATTACCAGGGCTCGGATTTTGATGGCATAAAATACCTTAAAAATGACCATTAAAATGATCCAAAAAATTACCTAATAAGTATTTATACAAAAGTATAGGCTATTTTCTTTTTAATTTAAGGTTAAACGACTATAATATATTAAGAGCTATTCATAAATTTATTTACTTGCGATGCCATATTTTTAATTTCAACTCCACTTAACAATAATAAAGACAGAAATAGTAGTAAAAATGAAGACCAAAGATGTTTCATTATCGTTTAAAATCTACTTCAGGATTGCTTAATATCAAAAAAAATCTACAACTTTCTACAAATAATGACCAAAAATGCATTAAAAAATGATATGTCATCATCCGAGCCGTGATAATTAGATGCTTAAATGCTATTACTTATGTTCCAATTTCCATGTTCACTATTTCCTAACTTATTTACTATACTTGTTATTTCTACATACGTACGTTTTGATTTTTTAATAATAATTGTATTTCACATTTCAAATTTTGTTGAAAATGACGGCATTCGAAAAATACTTTTGAATAAAGAAGATCGCCTTTCTTAAATCTGATTATTAAAATATTACATTAGTATGCTGTTTGAATTGATATAATTGAAGACCTGAGATGCGTCAGATTTTGCACATACACTTCATATAATACTCGAACGAACAGACCAGAAACTTTTATTTTATTTGCATTCTAAAACACACAGAAATAAGAATTAATGTTATGCAAAGTTTGTGTAGCCTCAATCTGTTAATTCTTCTTCTTTTGGGACTTATTTTTTGATATCACAAAATCGCGGGACTTCGCTTTTTAAATCTCTGTTCTTAAAGACATGAGTGACACAAAATGTTAATGTTCCATTTTATAACCGTCATCATTTGAGCAACTTAAATAAATCTCGCGTCAAACTCAACAATCTACCTTTTAATTATAAACACGAACCGTTTTAATAATTTAAAACAAATATTATTACAGACTTGCTAACCTTTAAAATATGTTCAGAGAACTTTAGAGAATCGCGGAGAACAAAAAATAAATGATATAATAATAAAAACACTCTGGAACCTTGTCAAAAATGTGATTACAAATTTAATAATGGACGACATACGGCGTGCAATAAGAGGCTTTTGTGTACAAAGTGGTGTGCGTCAAATTTAGACCCTTTCAATATTTTATTAGGTCAGCAAGTGCAGGACTTTAAGTCCAAACAATGTAGTTACTATGTACGTAGCCGTAAAGTGAACGTCAACGTGGGAGGTACTTTAAAAATTCGTCATTTTGCATTGCATTAAAATGTGGTTGTTACTATAATGAGGCTATTTTGCATTTTAGGGATTCTTCTGGAAAAAAGTAATAAAAAAAAGAATAATGCCAAACCATACAAATTGTTTGGCTTATCGCTATGATTACGTTAGCCATTTCGGCCACAGTTCCGTTGAAACTGCAAAGCCCACACACCTACGTAAGAAACCTGGCACAAACCTCAAACAATCGAATGCCGCGGGCTCCAAATGTAATTTGGTTGATTATCAACATCCCAGGAGTTGTTTGGACATTTAGCATGGCCTTATTTATTAGGCCAGGTGACAGGGGGCTCTACTGGCCAACGGCGAGTAACGTTAAATATTATGTTGGCTAGAAAAATTAAAAAAAGGTCTCTTTGCCTTGTCAGCCGCCAGCCATATGCTGGTGAAGCTGACCAAGCAAATTACCTGCTCAAGTGGGAAAATGTTTCGATAGCAAAGAAATATTAGCTACAAGAAAAAAAACACTTTCTGGTTGCTAACCGAGATGTTAATGATTAGAATAATTTGACCATGGGGTAAGAACAAAGTGGCATAATAGACACAATACAAATTAGGATTATAGGAAAACACTATTCAATGGATTCTTTAAACGAAGATAATTATTAGATCATACACTTAAAATGAAAAAGTATATCATCCGAGTGTAACACCCAGATGAAGATGTGCCCGGTATGAAAAATGTCCCATGATAAAATTGCCAGACTTGAAAAAATGGATCAATACTGGCACAATACTGGTTGCCTATATTAGGCATATAGTCCTGGCGCAGTACTCGCACAACGCTGCACAGTGTTCCCAAACGTTCTTAAATCGGGAGAAATTCAGTATTTTCGGAACCACTCAATCGTCTAAAGCATATGTATTTATTTTTACTTAACTTATGTAGTTGTTTTTATATGGAAATTTACTACATAAATTCACAGCTACATATGTATTAAAAAACATAAATTTTGTCTTTATTTATACGTCCAGAAATATGTAGAGAAATTACTACATATGCTTTTAATTTTACAATAATATGTAGTTATTTTAATTTGTTGTGATAATTTATTAAATAACATATTTATTTTTATTAATTCGGAAAATTATATGAATGAGTATTAATATAATTTTTTTAGTACCAACAATAAGATTCAAGAATTATAAATCTGAAAACTATTTAGTTGTATAGTACAAATACAACTAAATATTGTTACCCACAACCACAAAAAAAAATCTACACATAAATAAATAAATAAATAAATAAATAAATAAATAAATAAATAAAAATATAAATAAAACAAAAATTTTCCTGATCGTAAAATGAAGCACCACTAAATATCATCAGTTCTGACGACTTAAAGGAATGGAAAGCACTTAAGTGTTTCTTTTCGGTTAAAACACATAAGAATAATATGCGATGGTAAAACCATACCATGGCAAAACTATAAAGATGTCATATCAACTATTACTGCCTGAACAGAATACAGGCTGCGATCGAAAAATGACAGAGCGAACATTGAAAACAACAAAAATTTGCCGTCTCAATGCTAACGTCATGGCGCGTCACATCAGCAAACTACTCATCTGCAGCTGCGTGCTATATTTGTATACTGCAGAGTTGACAACTAAGTTTTAAAACTAAAAATATTCAGCTGTAAACTTAGGTGGCACCTCTATAGTCATCTCTCATTAAGACGGTTCGGTCAGATCCTACGGACAGTTTTGGTTTATTTATATACCTCTTTCGCAGTCATCCGTCGCACGGTGAACAAAAAAGCACTTTTTTTGAACAAAATTATATAACTTCAAAACAAATCAGTAGGTTTCGTTGATTTTTTTTACTTAATAAAAAAATATCAGGGTATAGTTATGCTTTACAAAATGTTTTCTATTGATTCACAAAAGTTATGTAAAAATAATTTAACTTCGAGTATTTGGGAAATTTTTGACATGTGATTTTTTAAAATCTGGAGCCGATATCGGTATTATTTATTTTTTATTTTTGACCACATTGATAGTGATCTGAAATAAGTTTGTGTTAATGAAGGGTATCGTTTGCAGTCCTTAAAATAAATTTACAAAAAAGGTACATATGTATGAAATTGGGAAATAAAATGGTAATTTTAGCCATGTAATTTCTCCTAATCCGGGAACGATATCCGGGTAATATTTTTTTACCACATTGATCGTGATTAAAAAAAGTTAGTGAGAATGAAAGATATCGCTTGCAGTCCTTGGTATAAATTTAGAAAAAAAGGAACAAATGTTTAAAAAAATGGTAATTTTTGCCATGTAAATTCTCCTAATCTGTGAACGATATCGGAATGATATATTTTTCATTTTTTACCACATTGATTATGATTAGAAAAAAAGTTAGTGGGAACGAAGTACTTGAAATAAATTTACAAAAAGGAACAAATGTATGAAAAATGGTAATTTTTGCCAAGTGAATTTCTCCTAATCCGGGAATGATATCGGGATAATGTATTTTTTATTTTTTACCTCATTGAGAAAAAAGTTAGTGAGAATAAAGGATATCGCTTGTAGTCCTTGGTATAAATTTACAAAAAGAGGAACAACTGTATAATAAAATGGTAATTTTTGCCATGTACATTCTCCTAATCCGGGAACGATATCGGAATGATATATTTTTTATTTTTTACCACATTGATTATGATTAGAAAAAAGTTAGTGCCATCGAAGTATATCGCTTGCAGTCCTTGGAATAAATTTACAAAAAGGAACAAATGTATGAAAAATGGTAATTTTTGCCAAGTGAATTTCTCCTAATCCGGGAACAATATCGGAATGATATATTTTTTATTTTTTACCACATTGATTGTGATTAGAGAAATGATAATGCAAACAGAGGATATCGCTTACAGTCCTTGGAATAAATTTACAAAAAGGCACAAATGTATGAAATTAGAATAAAAAAAGGTACGTAATTTCTCCTAATCCGGGAAAGATATCGCTATGAAATATTTTTTATTTTTCACCACATTAATTGTGATAAAAAAGTTAGCGCGTGTGAAGGATATCTGTAGGTTTAATTGATATAAAATTATTACACTAAATGCTTTAAATCAAATAAGTAAATTTCAAACGAAAATGGTAGTATTTCACAACAATTTTCTTGAAAAATGTAATGCAATTTTTTTCCTAACTTTGAAGGCTCATATCTCTTAATCTGTTAATGTTATAAGAAAAATGGTTACAGATTATTCTTACTCTTTTATGTATGTAACAGTAAAAAATTGAAAATTTAAAAATAAAAAAATTGCGTTTGGTTCAAAAAATTCATTATTTTGTTCATCGTGCGTCGTGTGCAAAAAAAAACAACAACAAAACCAGATTCTGCAATATAAATCAAAGAATTCGTTTATACCTGCACGTGGGACGACCTTTCGTAATTCGTTCGTCAGTGATCCCACACGAATTCAAATGAAAGAAAAAATCAAAACATCACAGTTTGTGCAATATGTAGAGAACGAATTTTCAATACATGGTGTAGTAAAAAATAAGACAAATAAAGGCAAATGTTTTTAAAAACCAACAAAATGTAGTAGAAATATATATTTTTTTCAAAACAAAGACATAAAATGTGCTTAATTTGCTACAGTAATTTTTTCGGTGTACAGCTTTAACAAATTAGTGGCTTTTTGACAAGTCTTCCATATACATTCGAATATTATTTTAAATTGAACATTATTTTTTTATTATTGGAAACGCTAAACATTTGATTTTAAAAATGTAAACAAAACTTAGCTGTTTTTGAAAGTAAATTATGTTTTCATATTTAGAGACATTTTAATAAAGCCAATAATTTTAAGATTTTATATAATAAATTTAATTTTAATCAAATTTTTATAAAAAAAATTAATTTAAGTGATACATATTTTTGTATACAGGGGAATTTATAGTAAATTTATAGAATATATTTTATAGAAGATTTTATAATAATATGTAAATAATTTATAATTTAATTTAAAACTATAATACACAAAATAATTGCATAATACATTTTATGTATTATGTAGTACACGTATTTAAAAAATAAAAACTACAGAAAACAAATACATACTACATATATAAACTTCATATTTTTTTTGACAGTTGTTTATATTTTAAAAATGAGATAAAGCAATATGTAGAAAACGAATTTCTAATACATGGTGTAGTAAATATAATATAAATGTATTAAAAAACGATAAAAATGTAGTAGAACTGCATTTTTTCGAAACGAAGTCAAAAATGTAGTATAATTTACTACAGTAATTTTTTCGGTGTACCTTTAAAAAAAAGAAATCAAAAGAAATTCGAAGATGTGAAACACCATTGGAAAGGTAATTTAATTGTCGAAAGCATGAGTGAAAAATTGGTATTCATTTACGAACAGATTATACTTGATAACCAATTTTCTTGATTAGGTTATGTCAGTAATATGCATTTATTAAACAAAATTATCTTTACTGGGTGCAAAATTACACATTTTTTATTTTAGAAATATTAAATATTATTATTTTTTTTAACGATATCATTAAATTCTTCTTCTTCTTCTATTCAGGTTTATCTTGCTGATTTTCATTTGCGTTCTGTTTTCGAATTTTGTCTTTTAAATTAATCAAGTATTTCTGACAAATAGTTAGTAGTAATTTCTCG
This sequence comes from Dryomyza anilis, assembly GCA_951804985.1. Taxonomy (NCBI): domain Eukaryota; kingdom Metazoa; phylum Arthropoda; class Insecta; order Diptera; family Dryomyzidae; genus Dryomyza; species Dryomyza anilis. The sequence goes on from OX638131.1 coordinate 81,885,431, forward strand.
AGTCAATGTTTGGAAAAATGTCCACTGCAGCATCTGTAATTGAATGACATAAATTTATAAACTTATATTTTTACAGGTTTATATAGGGTAGAATTACACTTTACTAGGCGAAATTTAAAAAAATATGTCTACGCTTATTAGATTCTATATATTTCGCTGGTTTCGAATACATACTCAGTTTATCCTTATTACCTAATGATTTGGAAATTTTAAACCGTTCTCGCCGCCTATTTAAAATGAAAAAATAAATAGTACTGTTGAAAAGTAGTAATTGTCAAGATTAATTTTAATATACTAACGAATGGTAGTATTCGAATACGTTTTTAAGATAATAGGATATAAACTTCATATTTTTTTTGACAGTTGTTTATATTTTAAAAATGAGATAAAGTTAGTAATTTTGGTCGTTAGTTTGAATTGAGCTCTGCATAATCATACGTCATTTTCTTATTTAATATTAGACCAGAAATGATGAAAAATTCATCCAAAAATAGTAAAGAAAATTGTCTAGTATAAGGACTGCGTCGAATAAAATTGTCCGCTACAAAAATGAAAAAATCTAGAAATATAGTAATCGAATTTTTATAGAATAAAATATTTTATTTTGCAAATTATTTTTAGATTTAAAAAAAAAAATATAAAAAACCAGAAATTAATATTTTTTAATAAAAAGTTTTAATTTTTCCGGAACCCCTTCCATTAATGTTGTAATGGTAGTGTCCGACTCCCTCACAGCTGCTGAAGACCACTTTCTTTTAAAGTCTTGAAGGTCTTTGGCCACTTTTTTTGTTGTCTTCATCTCCCTTTTTACTAAAGCCCAGTATCTCTCAATCGGCCTGAGTTCTGGACAGTTTGGTGGATTGGCTTCTCTAGGCACCAAAATCACTGCATTTTGTTGGATCCACTCTAAGGCCGTTTTGCTGTAGTGACATAAAGCGAGGTCAGGCTAAAAAAATGTGGACACTTCATGTTGGCGTAAAAATGGAAGCAATTTCTTTTGCAAGCATTCCTTCACATATATTTCGCTATTAATTGTACCCGATGTCACGAATGAGCTGCTCCTTTTTCCACAACTACAAATTGCCTGCCAAACAAGGAATTTCTTTGGGAATTTGGTCTTTTTTTTATTGGAATTTTTCAGCAACATTTCCTCGAGAATCGGCTGTATAAAATTCCTGCCCAGATAGCTGAGAAAAGTCCGCTAAAACATAAATTTCGTCGTCCATTATGCAGCAATCGAATTTTAAAAAAAAAATCTTGGTTCAGCTTTTTAGCTCGTTGTTTTGCGGTTTCATTCTTGACAGCATTTCTATCCGGAACTTTTTGGACCTTGTACGTCTTCAGTCCAGCTTCTTTCTTAGTCCTGCGCACGAAAGATTCTGAGCAATCCGCCTTTCTCGCCAATTTCCTTCCGGATATGCTTGGATCTTTCTTTAAAATATTCACAACCTTCTTCGACTTTTCACGATCATGTGGGCTTTTTTTTACCAGAACCTTTTTTCCGATCAATACTCAGGTCTTTCTTAAAGCGGTTGATAACGCGAGAAATGGTCTTAGGGTTAGCCCCTACCTCCTTGGCAATTTTTTTAAAAGACCAACTAGGTTGTTTTTGAAAATTTTTAATTATATTTTCTCGCACATCCACTTCGTTTGCCAATTTCGCGTTAAATAAATTTTGTATTGACTATAACTGACACAAATTATTTTCTGCCATTTAATTCAGAGCTACTATGATCAAATTTTTTTAATTTGAATCTTGCAATAGCACATTATGGGAAGATATGTAACGGACTATTTTATTCGACGCAGTCCTTATTAGCATTTGTTTATATATTGTAATTAATTTTGATAATTGTAGGAAAAAATTACAGTTTTGTTAGGTTCTAGTTGTGTTGTGTAAGGTTCTTTATTATTTTATTTTAAATGGTGGATGAAAGGGCCTAAAATTTCCAAAACAATATTCTCAAAAACGTTAAGTAATAGAAAATCTGAGTACAGAGAAAAAAAAATTCTTCAATATGATGATTTATTCATAAATATTATGAATTTTTCACCCACTACCAGATTCATCATATTGATACAACCGTTCATTAAATGGCATATAGATGAATGCATTCATTATATATATGAACAAAATATTCAATGCAATGAATTATATTTTTTCAATTTTTTTTTTTTTTAATAATTTGAAAAAAAATGTTGTAAAAATTTAAAAAAAAAAAAAACGTAAAAAAATTATCAGAAAAATTGTCGACAAAAAAATTGTTCGAAGAAAAAACTTTTCGAAAAAAAAATTGTTCGGAAAAAAAATTGTTTCAAAAAGAAAATTTGTTCTAAAAAAAAATTTTTTCGAAAAAAAAATTTTTTCGAAAAAAAAATTTAGAAAAAAAACATTTTTTTGCAAAAATATATTTTTTATATATATAACTTTTTATTCATAAAAAGTTGTAATTATAATAAATATATTATAAAACATTTTACTAATTTATGCATGTAGAGCAAGCATTATATAAGTAATAACACACAAGAACTACTTGAGAACTGAGAAGTACGGCAAAAAATGAACGAAAAAAAATATGTTTATAGAAATTTGGTTTAATGATCAGCGTTCTTCAATATGATGAACACATATGTTGTATTTTATATTTTGTTTCATTAATATGATGAAACGTATTCTTCACATACAGTTCATCATATTGAAGAACACTTTTTTGACAATTACCAAGCGTTCTTCATATTTATGACAGCATTCATAACAATAATGGCGTTAGTCATTAATATTATGAATGGTTCTTCAATACAATGAATCATGGTTTGAAGAACGGAATTCATCAATATGATGTACATTTTTTTTGTGTGTATGCAGTCAGCAAAATCTAGTATATAAAATTTATGTATAGTATGTCTATGGCAAAAATGTTTCTTCTAGTAATCTACTACAAATATGATACTAAACGTTATGTTTACGGGAAATATACGAAATATGTGATGGTTACAAATCACTTACACTTTTTCTGCAAGTGCATCGATTTTTTGTGGCAATATAAAGAGACACATTTATTGTTATTTCACTTCGGTCGGTAAAGTGCGATTCACCCCGGTATGTGCACTTCCGTCATACATCCCCTTTTTAAGGAATGATATTATTTATTTGATTTACAGAGTTCGGAATTACTCACTCACGTTCACTCATGCTCTTGAACGTGAACACAAATTTCATATCGTTGCTTCACAGTGCATGAACACTCGTTGCCTCAGATGAGTACGATCAAAAGTTAATACTCGTTATAGATTTGAAATACGTCGCTCGTGAACGAGAGTAATGATTTTCTTCTGTTTACTCTTTATTCACGAAGGTGAAGCAACTAACATTTTCTATGTTATTCATATTCATAAGTGATAAAGATCAAATTTTGCAAAACTTTTTATTCACGCATTGTATGTAGTTAAGTGCTGCTTTTTGGGGTCATGACCTCAAAAAAGTGGGTAAAAAAACAATTTATTACCAAAAAAAATTGTATTGCGGATCTTGATTGCGGACATCATAGGATGCCAAATGGTACTATTTGGAGTGGGTCCAAAAACTAATTTTTGACCCAATCATTTTTATTGCGGAAATAGATTGCGAACATCATGGGATACCTAATGGTACCTACTAGAGTGGTCAATGACCACCATTAGTCGGTTCGAAAACCAATATTTGACCCAAACATTGTTATTGCGGAAATCGATTGCGGACATTATGCCTAATGGTACCATTTGAAGTGGTCAATGACCACCAATATGTAATTTTTGATCACAAAACTTTTATTGCGGAAATCGATTGTTGACTTCATGGGAAGCTTAATGGTACCTTTTAGAGTGGTCCATAACCCCTTTATATTGGTCAAAACCCCCATCAAAAACTTATCTTCTTATCGATTTTCACAATAAAAATGTTTTGGTCAAAACATTGGTCATTGGTGGTCATTGACCACTGCAAATGGTACCATTAGACATCCCACGATGTCCGCAATCGATTTCCGCAATAAAAGTTTTGTGGTCAAAATTGGTATGGAATGCCTAATGGTTATTGACCACTCCGAAAGGTACCATCATGAAGTCCGAAATCGATTTCCGCAATAAAAGTTTTGTGGTCTAAATTGGTAATTGGTGGTCTTTGACCTCTCCAAATGGTACCATTAGGCCTTCCATGATGTCCGCTATCGATTTCCGCAATAAAAATGCTTGGGTCAAAAATTGTCGGACCCACTATTGGTGGTCATTGACCATTCCAAATGGTACCATTAGGCATCCCATGAAGTCCGCAATCGATCTCCGCAATTAAATTTGAGGGGTCAAAAATTGGTTATTGGTGATCATTGACCACTCCAAATGGTACTATTAGACATCCCATGATGTCCGCAATCGAATTCCGCAATAAAAATATTTGGGTTAATTAGTTTTCGGACCCACTGTTGGTGGTCATTGGCCACTCCAAATCCAAACTACTCCAAACATTAGGCATTCCATAATGTCCGCAATCGATTTCCACAATAAAAATGTTTGGGTCAAAAATTGTTTTTTTTTACCCACTTTTTGAGATATGTTTAAATTTTCTTCAAAGGCTACACTCAACATGTGAATAAAAAGATTTGCCAATTTGATTGTGAACACTTTTGAATATGAACAGAAGAAAAAATAATTTGTTGCTCATCTCTTATGAGGAGTAAAAAATGTAGCGAATGTGAGTACTCGTGAGCAGCAAAATTCTGTTCGATAACGAGTGTTCACTTTAGAATAACGAGTAAGTCGGATTTTTCTTGCTTACTCGCTCGTGAAGTGTGAAGAAAAATAATGAACTTTCTTATTCATTTATGAAGATTTATCGTGAGTGATTAATTTTGAATATTCATTTATGAGTATTGCCGAACCGTGTTGATTTACTTAAGTTTTTTTCTCGATAATTTTGTTGCTTGCAAAATATTACATTGAATGACACTAAATTATTTTTATTTTTTTTATTTATAATGCTAAGTTTTTTTCTCGTAATAAAAGTAGAAAACCCTACAAAATTCATTGCACAGATTGGGTAACATAGTGGTCCTTGCTGGATTAATATTTAGTCCTACGGAGACACACCATTCTTTTGTTATTCTAATGCCCGTAACTTCAACGAATAGATATCTACTGGTGCTTAGTTATCTATCGTGTAAGCAAAATTTCGTAACTTCAACGCATAGTTAAGGAGTAAAAACACCGGATAGGTAAGAGATATCTGTTCGGTACGAACACCAATAGATATCTACTCGTTGAAGTTACGGGCATAAGACCCAATTTTAGTCTGTCGCACAGAGTATCTTCAAATTTTCCTCTGCATATGATAACGATGACATCGGCGTACTCCAGTACTAATGCCCGTAACTTCAACGAGTAGATATCTATTGGTGTTCGTACCGAACAGATATCTCTTACCTATCCGGTGTTTTTACTCCTTAACTATGCGTTGAAGTTACGAAATTTTGCTTACACGATATATAACTAAGCACCAGTAGATATCTATTCGTTGAAGTTACGGGCATAAGTAACAATATAATCAGTTTTGCCGGGGCCCGCCAGGAATGTTTTTGTTTTCATTTTTGTAATTGAAAACTAATTTCAAAAAAATAAAAAAAAGTGAATTTACTCCAGTATTTACGCAGTATCGACAGCACCAGTTCCCCCACCAAATGGAAGAATGCAACTGGACCGCACTCCTCGCAGTATCAACAGGACCAGCTCCTCCACTCAATGGAACTACATCGCACAGCAGACGCAAATGGTTCTTAAAGTTATCGCAAATTTGACAACGTATCCAATGCTGGTTTCAATTTTATCTATAACCCAAAATTATAAAACGTAAACTAATAAAATTTTATTTGTGTTACATTTAGCAAGTAGCACTTACCGGTGTTGATATGCAGCAAGTTATTAATACCCTTCTCTCAAGGCGTACTGAATTTATTTAAATTATAAATTATATGTTCTACAATTTATGGATATCGCATCCAAAGAAAATTTTCTCTTTGACATTTCATGCAATGTCAACTTGTAAAATTTATGCACAAATGAGAATCAATCGGCATCCATTTTTGTCTAATGTTCTCTCGAAAGAAAGCTGAAAAGGGATATGGTTGATGACGTAACATACTTAGTTGCATTTCACAGTATAATTACGAGGGAGCTGAGAATACATTGGGAAGTTAATTTACATAAATTAGTTCCACGTTATTTGAAATTAAAAATTGATGAAATGAATTTGAATTTATTTCGAAATGTCAAAGTCATGTCAATCTTTATGGGGACATTTCAGTCATACCATAATGTTTGACATTTATGGCAAGACATGTAGTGTCTCCACAATGCATTTTGATCGTACAACATAAACATTTTCATAAATTATGGCTAGTGGTGACACATTACATGGTGTCTCCACTAGCCATAATTTATGAAATTCAAAACAAATATCCAATCAAGTTGTCATGTCCAATTTATACTAAATTATTGTGACATTTTGCAAAAATATAATTCAAAATATAATGTAAATCAATTCTGGGGCATATCTGATTACTCGCGCCCAAAAGTTATTCCAAATTACACAAAGTACTTATGCTGGTTTATGAGCATGTTAAGAAAATAACCTTCATGTTGTGTGGTACTTTTTTTGCTGTTACCATAAATGGCTTCCAGCTAACAAAAACAAGCAGCGTAACTGCTTTAAAACCAAATACACCATGATAAACACCAACTTAAAAGCAACAGAAAAAAGAAAAACAAAATTAATACCAACAATAATAACAATAACGACAATTATGTTTACTCACCGATATTCTTAAGGCCATGGAGACCGACGAAACGACTGGTAGCAGCTCCTGCGGCAGGGTTCTAATAAACAAGGACCTTCACGCCGCCACTACACCTGGAGCTCACTTTAAGCCATGGCTTAAAAACGTTACCTTGTCGTTCAGTTAGCCGGATAAAAAGAAACAAACAAGAAAAAACACCTTAGGGCAGGCTGGCATCTATTCTTGTGGTGCGCGCTGAGTACGATTTTTACGGTTTATTGGCTGCACGCGTTTCAATGGCAACCCTGCGAGTCAACAAACCAATTCTTTACCTTTCTTAAACAATTTTTATGGTGCAAACAAATCCAGTGGGTTCTACTTTTTTGTTAGCTACTTCTGCTCCGGTTCATCCTCGGCTAAATCGTTGGCTTCCAGGTGAATGTGAAAGAAAGTACAAAGAAAAAAAATACGTAGAAATAAAGAAAAAATCAAAATGGTGATAAACGTGACTTGACATACTAATCGGTGGACCCATAGTTTGCTGTTTCCATGGCAAATGCGGTTGATAAGAATTGCGCTGTGTTTTCTTAATTTCCGACAACAGGCAAACGGTTGATTTTGATTTAGTTTTATTCAATTTTGAAATAGTGCTAATTTGTATTTATAAATTTTATTAAGTGTGAGCAGTGCACATTGGGGCCAATTGGACCCGGGCGGAATAATATAAAAGGCGGCAAATTTTTGTATTAAAAATAACTCAAGTCACAAGCTAATTCTTACAGTTCTTGACAAAATCAAGTTCATTGTAGAATATAAAAAAATCCCCAAAGAAAATTGGCCCCAAATCATAAAATGAAATAAGGCCCCAAAATTGGGGAATATTTTCCTAATGAAATAAGACCCCATTTTTCGTGGAAAAAAATACCCCAATATTTTGGAAAAATTGCCCCAATTAACAATGAAATAATACCCCAAAATTTTTTAATTTTGTATTTTATATTTTATTTCAAATATATTATTTCATATTTTTAAATGTTTGCAAGGACGAAAAAGAATATTTGCGCTCACATCCTTACAAATTACCCAATTGTTGTCGTTCTGGCTTGCAGCTTGTTCGAATATTTCCTCCTCTGAAATTTCGGTGTTTTTCTCATCTTCTTCCTCAAATATATCCTTTTTGGGAACCATATCGACGCATATATTGTTGTTCTCAAATATCATCCGAGATAGAAAAGCATCCACTTATAATTTTCCTTGATCTAGTAAAATAGTAGCTTCGTCTATCTTCGTGTCCTTTCTTACATTATACAGTCTCCTTTTTTTTGGATCTAGATCCGCCACTTTCAGTCAAGTGTTCAAAATTTCTACATTTGAAAAACTCCTCTCTTATTACTTTCGCAAATTTGAAAAAGTTTCCATTTTTAATATAGAGCGGTCCAAAATGCCATTATAAGCTTCGACAACAGAAGTGGTTCGTGTATTCGGCTTATATACAGAATAGTTTTCGCTACCCACCTTTAAATAAGCATTTTAATAAAATATAAAAATAATATAGTTAACAGTGCACTGTGGGACAGAAGTCAATTCTAGCTCGCCGTAAATACAGTTTTGCTCCAATCTTAACGAAACTTTACACTAAGTATACATGTTCTATGAATAGATTTCAATTTGAAAATTATCAAGATTGGTTCATTGCCACGCCCACCTGTCATATAATTGAAATGGTAAAACGACTATAACTTTTGTTTGGAATGAGATGTTTTGTTTATAATTGGTATTTAGATACATACTGCAATTGAACATGACCATTCTTAATATGGGCGTGATTGGCCAACTGCTACGCCTACACTGAGGGGAAATAGTAATAAAATAAAAAAAGTAATAAATTTAAATACTTTTCGACACGTTTTTCACCCGAAGTCTTTATATTAAATACTTTTTATTTTAACTTGATGTAAATACTTTTTATTCAAATTTATTACGTACGTAATAAAATTTGTAGTAAATACTTTTTATCACTTTTTAATAAGGTTATAACATTTTAGTTTATTCACAACATCATAAATACGTAAATTGGTATTTTAAAAACTATTTATTTCATATAAAGAAGATTAGGAACAGATAAAATAATTATTTTATTTTACTTATTTAGAAATTTTTAATAAAATTAAATACTTTTTTATTTATTTTGAAATTAAATACGCACGTAATATTTGTTGTATGGAGTATTACGTTTTTTTATTACAAAAGTATTTAAATCAAATTTAAATAAATTTTATTTAATTTTATTACGTCACTTTTTTCTTAGTGTACCATTCTTCTTAAACTATATAACTTGACCATCGTAACAGATATTCTGATAATATTAGGTATTATGGTACATATCACAATTATTAACTACCATACCAAATATTAGTCAGTTTTGTAAACTATAATGACAGAAAAGGCAAAACTGACATATTAAAGTAACAAAATTTAGTTTAGTTATTTTACAATTTTCGTACTTTCTCATCAATTAGACTAATTTTAAATGACGTGTGGCAAACTAATGCAGGCATGTTTAACACCGTTAGAAAGAAGACATTTCAGACATTAAAAATATTTATGCCTGTAAAAAGATTTATGAGAGCATTTGGAAGTTCTTTTTTCCATGTCTACTAAGTAATTTTTGTTTTATGTTTTTGACAGATAATCAGGAAAAACACGAAGAGCCATTTGAACATAAGATGATAGTTCTCTCAATTCTCAATAATATAAAACTAACACTCTGCATGTGGAGTATATATTGAAAGAGTTATGACAGTTTTAATGTAACCCATTTTGATTTCTTGAAAAGCACTTGTTTAATATTTTCACTTTAAGCAAGCCTTCAGAAGGATTTTTTCACTAGGGTGTATCATTTTTTGTTTGTTCTCTATGTTCTCATAAATTATTAATAAAATGACATATTTTTAAACTTTCTGCAACAAACTTTAATTTCTGATTTTCGGCGAGCTAGACTAAGCTTCTGTCCCATAGTGCAGTGTATACTTTCATTATCCACTGCTTATGAAAATATTCCAAAAATATTGAAAAATTGTCCTTGCTATCCATTTGCAATATTTTTGAATATACTCCATGAAATGCATTGCAGATTAAATATGGTGGAAGTAATGGCAAATCCATCAATTTATGAAATGCTGCATTAGAAGGCTTAGAAGATCGTAAATATTGCAACAACTGTTTTCTGCTACACATATTTGGCCTTACAGCTTGGCAATAGTGCAACCTGATAACTAATATTGTACTTATTATGTTTAAAATATCTTATAGTTAAAATCAAGGATTGAAACCGTAACCGAAACCGAAACCGATATCCGTTTAAAACCGTTTCATTTTTAAAACCGAAACCGTAACCGAAACCGTTATACGAAAATCAGAAATAAACCGATATCCAAAACCGATATAAACGGTTTCGGTTTTATACCGGTTTAAAACGGTTTTTAAAAAAGTACCTATAAATAGAAACAGAAAAACATATTTCATTTTATAATAGAAGATCTTAAGTAAAGTGTCATTTAATAAAATTTTGAGTTCCCAAAATTTTTTTAAGGCTAAAGAATATAAGCATCTTAAAAATAAGGTCTGTGAAGCACTTTTGTAGCGGTAAATAGCTTCAAAAGTGCTTCAAAAGTCGCTTCAATAAGATAAAATAGACAAAACAATGTTTTTTTCGCTTTTCTTCGCTACGCTAGTTCGTACATCGATTGTGCATATGCACTTATGCACATTATAATTATTATTGTTTTGCAAAATCATGAAGTTTACTTAATTCAAGTTCTATGTGCATTATTTCATTCAACTTATAAAACAAAAAAAAGAAAATAATATATGAACATTTTCACAGTGTACCTCATTTAGCTTATATATTGCTTTTTGTGTTTTTCTTTCTTTTTTTCACAAATCCGTTGATTCGTTTGAAAGTGCAAAAACAACAGAAATGAAAATAAAGCAGCATGACAATAAAGCAGCATCCACGATTTTGATAGAATTTTTCGCGGGAAATTTTTTGTACCCCAAAAAAAACTCGTTGTTGTTGCCAACTAGATAGCTGTACTAGATACATACATGAAGTGTGGTGTCATGCGACTGTCTGCTGTCATGCGTCTGTCCGTTGTTATGCGTCTGTCTGTTGTCATGCGTCTGTTTGTTGCCTGGCGATGATACCGGATAGCAACGAAGAGTTGTCGTTGTGAAAGTGTGTATATACGAATCGTAATTCGTTGTTGTTGTATTCTCTTCTTTCTGTTAGTGTTCGCTTTGTAGCGTTTGCGTTTGAATTTGTGTTCGCAAAAAAAAAATGTTACCCTGCAAGATATTATTTGTGTTCTCTTTACATACGGTGCGTGCAGCATTCGGATTTTTTTTAATCTCTGACGAAAATAGAAATATGCCTATACGAAATATTCCTTATATTTATTATGAATGTATAATATACATTGAACATATTATGTTCATTTAATTATGGCCTTGAGATTTTGAATTGTCTTGCCAACATTATTTGATTTATACAATTATATTTTATTAATTAATTCTTGTTAAAATATAATTCAAATTTTTTTTTGTTAGAAAAATAATTTATTTTTTGTTGGTGAAAATGAAAATATGGAAAATGAGTAACTTATATCCAATTAGTGTTCAAAATCTATTCGTTTTCATAATTAATATGCAGTTTAAGAAATTTGTCTTCGATCTTTTATTTAAAATTTAAAAAGTAAAAATTTGAAACATTCTTGCAAGCAAGAGCAAAAAAGGTATTGCAAGAACAAGATCATATGTACCTATGCAAGAGCAAGACTCAGCGTTTAAGAACAAGATTACCATTTCTTGACTTGCTCTTGCATATGATCAACACTATTTTACATATATTGCAGTTCACTGAATTGTTGAAATTTAATTTCTTTGGCTTTTATGGATGGAAATTGTACAAAATTATTCTTCTTTGCAATTCAGATCATATCTCAGGTTATGTCAAAAAATTGCTTTTCATTGGTTTGTGGTTACGAAATTTTGAATTAAAATTTTTTCTTGGCGTAATCAATTAAATAATTAATATAACACTATATTTTAACTAAAATAACAAAAAACATTGTTTAAATTACGTTTCCCACTTTACCCCAATATCATAATTTGAACATAACTTAGCACCATATAAACAATGTTAAATTATTTGAAAAATATGGAAAAAAGAAAATTTATACAAAAACCGAAATCAAAACCGAAACCGTAACATGGAACCGGTATACCGAAACCGTTTCGGTAGAAAAACTTAAAACCGAAACCGTAACCGAAACCGAAACGCAGAAAAAACCGAAACCGAAATCGAAACCTTTATTCGTTTAGGTTTCAATCCTTGGTTAAAATACTGACCAGCAACCAATATTTTTCGATTGAGCAAAAATATTATGTATGGCCTTTCTCATGCCTGGCTCAAAATCCGTTATAAAAATTGAGGGATCCAGGTCAAATACATTATTTATTATATAATTCAACAATTCTTCGTAACATTTTTTTTTTTTTTTTATCAGTCAAAATAAAAAAAAAATTGAAAATATCTATAAATAAATAATTGATAAATATATAATTGAACGTTGAATGAAAAATGAAAATTGACCCAGTTCAGGTATACACGCTGTATAAAATGGTCTGGGATTTTCTTCGTCCTTAGAAATGCCAAAGTTGTTCCAGAATTTTCCAAATAAAAGCTTCCACCATCTGTACTGGATACTTTGGCGACATAGCAAAAGTTTTGCTAACCATATAATGCAGTCCTCTTCTAATCTTAGCAAAATCAATATTTTTAGTTTCCTCTTGATACCTTCAGAAAGATATTGGATCTTCATAAACAATCAATAAAGCAAATTATTTTTATCAAGTTTTTCGAAATGATGTTCTTATTCCACTAAGCGCATTCATTTCTCCCTGTTGGGTTCTTTTTTAATTTTGTTAAGAGCAATTAGTTCCTTGTAAACATCTTCCTCAGAATTAGATCATGCTCCACATAATTTTTAGGCATGAGGTTAACTCTTGCCTTAAATGAATTTCCCCAACATTTATATTTAATAACATTTTTATATGTTGATTTTTTTCTATATAACATTTTCTGTTCATTAACATATAGTAATTTAAAATTCACTTTTTTCCCAACAATAATTTCACAATTCATTTTTAATTAAGGTTAACTGCACTACGTACGCTAGCAATTGATATACTCGTTGTGCAAAAATTTTAATTATACCATGACTTCCCAATGAAGCTGATTTAAAATACCAACGGTCATATCATAAAATCAATAAGTTGTTGATCAATAAAACTACAATATACATGAGTCATTCCACTTCAAATCAACCGAAAAAATATGGCAGCACCATCTCAGAATTTAATGAAATTTGGAAGTGTGGTGAAACAACATCAGATTAATAAATTGTCCAAATTTCAACTTCCTAGATGGTGTAGTTTCAGAGATTTGGTTAAAATTAGAAAAAATTGTATAAAAATCACAAAGGTGGTGCTAATTAATTAAACGCAACTTAAGCTGTAGTCAATCAAAATAAAATACAAAGATCTCATTTTAAAGATAATAAAATTGCCAACAATATGTCCAGCAATTTCTTTACCACGTTGATTTAATAGTGGTCAGTTTTAAACAAAGTATATTTCAAAAGGACATATCTCAAAAAAGCAACCTTTTCAAAATTTTTAAATTAATATATGTTCAAGGTGGATTTTTTTATCTATTATTTAAGATTTTAACTACAGTGGTAAAATAACGTGTTCAGAAGTTAGGTATAAAAATGTTGTAGAATGTTGAACATTTTGTATGAACAATTTGTTTTTTTATATTTAATTTTTTTTTTGTTATTTTATAACATACATGCTCAGTGAAAAATGATTCTGCTCTTCCATCATTATGGTGTTGTTAAAGTTGTAGTCTTTATACCCTACACCTATGATTTTTAAAATACAATTAAGGCGCTGATTCCGAAAATGAGATATAGACAATTTTTCTAGAATTTTAGAAATGGGCAATATCTCAAAAACTGGTTTGAATTTGACAAAACTGATGCCATTTTCAGAATCAGCAACAAAAATACACTTATTAAATGTTGCAAATTTAACTAAACAAAAATAAGTGTAGGTTAGAATAATTGGTTACTGAGCATGTATTTTATAAAATAACAAAAAAAAAAAATTGAAATATAAAAAAAACAAATTTTTCATACAAAAATTCTACAACATTTTTATACATAGTTTCTGAAACCGTGATTTTACCACACTAGTTAAAATCTTAAACAATAGATAAAAAGTCAAACTTCAACATATATTCATTTAAAAATTCTGGGCCTTTTTTCATATTTTTTTTTGGATCTTTTTTCTTGCAAATAACAAATGGCAAATTAATGTTTGGTAAAATATTTTTAAGTAATGATGCAAATCGATAGGTGCTTTAAAAACAAACAATTAACTTACATTACTATTTAATCTGGCGCTATTAAAAAGTTATAGCATAAAAAATAAAAATATTTGCGTTTTCGTCAGGATATAGCCTCACAAAATCCGCATTTATAATTCAGTAAGTTGTCAAAATCCAAAGATATTTTTTATACGTTATAATAATTGATGAGTAAACCAAAATTGAAAAAAAATGTACTAGTTTTTTCTGCACTTCAAACTTTAAAATTTGATTTCTCAACATTTTTAAAAATACACATTCACCATCTAATGGCAGTTAAGTGGACAAAAGTCTGGAATTTGGTACAGTGGTAATGGGAAAAAAATTGGCGTCATTGTACCACTGACACGCCCACTTTATGCACAAAATGGTTATACGGCTGTAAGTTTTGTATTGTATACCTATATAAATAATTTTGATGAATTCTTACATTATTTATCATCAGTAAAACAATAGGAGTGGTTTTCAACTGCCAAGCCTATCATCCAAATAACCGATATTTTGAAACGTGTGTAAAAATTTGTGTTATAAGAATGATGAAATAAACGCAATTATGTTGTTAAAATACCTCGTATATACTTGACTTCAAAATCGTATTACTTTACATACTCAAACATCTCTAGTGTTAGGTATAAAATACATTTTTTCTTTGTGACTTTATTTCATCTACTATATAATTATACTATATATTTAAATAAGTTTTATATTATATAAGTTTAATATGAGGACGAAAGCGTAACAAAATATTGTTTATTTCAAAATAATCAAAAAGGTTACTAAATTCTGAATGCTACCCTTTCGAATATTATGTATAAAGTCTCATTTGCAACATAACAAATTGGTCAAATGCGAAAATGCAAATCCTTTAAATCGTTACAGCAACCAGGAGTTGGTCGATCTACTTGACCCAACTACCACTACTACTACTTTCCTAAAATTGCAGTCCATAGAGTAGCTGAGTGCATAAATGTGTTACCGTTATTGCAAAATGTGGACTCTCTGCATTAATTTATCACGTGCCAGTATGCGAGCACTTTGTTCCCCATTCCATCACTCATTACATCCCATAAAATCTGATACGCACCATGGTCACATGTCACATTTTAATCTCATCTCATTTGCAATACTCAGCACCGGGGAGGAGACATTTTCAATTTGTGCTCTGTACAAAACAAAACATTTTCGTTCAAATGCGTACAAAATCAAAAATAATGAGCGAATTATGGCGCTTTGCATGACTCTGGCCCATTGGAGTCACCACCTCCAGCCAGTCGAATGGGGTTCCACCAAATTTTAAACCATTTGCTGTCCTTTTAATGCGCAGGATACAGCAATATATGCATTGTCGATAACATCATCAACCTCATGAGTGAAAAATACTGCTTCGCATAAAAACTATTCTGGCTGTTTCGCAACATGCAACACTACTTGCCAGTTCCTCAGGTATTAGGTATCTATAATTATCCAGTGTAACTACTGTGTTGGAAGCACTGAACGAAAAAACAAAAAATTACAAAACTATCTTCGATACTTGAGGACAATTTATTGGTAATTAAAAATTATATATAATATATATAATGGAATGGTCAATCAAATTTTGATTTAAATTCCCAAACTAAAAATTAACCGGATATTCTCGTCACTCGAAGTTTACGTGTTTTTCTCTAAATTTATATTTTATTTATAATTTTATATGTTCCCTTTATTAAGTAAATTTTAGTTTACTTTTTTCATTTTATGAAAAACTTAAATTTCGAGTTTGTTGATTAATATTATAAAAAGTAATTGATGCATTTTTAAAATTGAAATATCTATTGATAGATTTACATTGTCTTATCATGTGGTAAAAACAATTGAGATCATCGATTAAAAATTGACAGATATATAAAGATTTTTGTAAATGAATATTTAGAATTTTGAAAATATATTTGGTGACTTCGTTCTACAACTACGATATATAATTTTATTTTGTTTAACTTTTTATAAAAATATGAATTCAATTTTTAATAAGAAATAATACCACAACACAATCATTTTTGTACTTGATCTTCAATATGAATTTCCTTTGAACTTTGAAAATCGACGTAATTTTGTCTTAAGACAAAGTCTCATGGATAGCTTTTGAAAATATCAGACGTCCAATTTTGTGCTAACTTTTCAAAATCAGTACTTGAATGAAAATACTAGAATGAAAAGTAATAGAATTATCTACTATTTTTTTTATTTATGTTATGTAGTCGGATGAATAGTTTACTAAGGAAATATATTAAATGGACTTAATTTTTTTTGAAATTTTATACCCTACACTAAGAGTGAAAGGGTATATTCAGTTTGGTACGCCGTTTGTAACACCCAGAATGAAGCATCTCCGGTATGGAAAAGTATATGTATTCTTGATTAGCTTGTCCTTCTGAGTCGATTTAGCGATGTCCGTCTGTCCGTCTGTCTGTCTGTCTGTCTGTCTGTTGAAATCCCTACTACTTTTAAAATTGAAGAGCTAGATAAATGAAACTTATAACTTAGATTACTAAAATACCTACGCGATCGGTCCATTGTGACCTATGATCCGACCACTTATGTTCAAATACCTCATATAAAATATACATATAAAGATCAATTTTTATGTATACGTGCTTAGGTAAACTTTTTAGGTCAAATATATATTGATATCATGCTCAAATACATGATAATAATGTTTTCCGGCGAAAAGACTTGTGGTTCACAAAAAAAAATCGAAATTCGGTACACCTACCCATTTGTAAATATGGGTATCAAATGAATGGAAATTCTTCAGCGATTGAATGTTTGTAGTTATTTTCAGGATTCGTATACCCTGGTGACCTATATATCACTTTGAATGGTAACCACACATATGTGTAGGGTATTTATAGTCGGCTTAGACCGATCAGACCTATCATAATTACACCTACTTTAAAATTACCCATGTGATCTAACCTTCCCAACTGGTTTTTATTTAGTTATTATATTTGGATCTTTAAACTCCATTACTTTGTTTTTTTTTTTGGAACACTTCCATGATATCCTTGGAGTAGAAGGATTTTTTGGTAAAATACTGTTCTCGATCCCACCAAGATCTCATTTCATTCGCGCCTGACTTTACAATTGAAAATATATCGTGCAACAATTATTTTTAATGAAATGTCTTTGCTTCTGTCTGTTATAAATATTTATAGTATTTTATTATTAATTTTATCATCTCAATTACTTTTATAGAAATCGACAAGCACATTTTTTTTACAGCATACATATCTTGTTCCATTATTTTAGTGCTTCATTTTTCGATATATTTCCTGTTAAATATAGCAGCAACTAATTGCGTGCTACTCTTCCTGCAACAATGTGTAAATTTAATGAACCAAATTACATTATTTCCATTGTATTTTACTAAATAAAATAGCCACAATTATAATTTCCTGAAACACGCTTGGCCATCAAAAAATCAGTAACAATTCACATTAACTCGTTACTCAAATTTGATTAAATGGAACATAATGTCCTTGGTGGTTCAACAATTCAATGCAACCACAACAGGAGAGCATCGTATAAAATATTATAGAAAAAAATACCACAATTTTAAACAAAATTAAAAAAATAAAAGAGTGAAGTTCATCGTTTAAACAACCCAATGAACCCAATGAAATTCTCATTCTAAATACTTTTTTTCCCTCATGCAATTCTCACAATATTCACAAAATTCTCACAAATTATCACCGTTTCTTCGTGTGGGAAATCATTTCTATCAAGGACGGAAAATTCTCTCTTTATGTTTCCTTCAAAACCGGAAACTAATTTTCTACTGTTTCTTAATCGGGTCTTAACATGGTAAAAATGCTATTATCATTTCCCAATCATGACACTAACAACAAATTCTACTAGAGATCAAACCTTCGTTGTTAATCAATCTTTTGTCTCAAACAATATCAACATTTTTGAATTGAAGGCTTTCTAAAAATGTTTTTATTGATGAACTGTTGAAATTATTAGAATTAGATTATTATTAGAATCCTCATCATCTATCAACTACATCTATTATTTTTAAGTTACTGTCCCTTAATGCCTAAATGATTTGGGAAAAATAAGCCATATGATTTCGAAAATCAAATAAATTACAATGGGATACTTTAATGGGCTAGAAACAATGGGCTAGTGGTGGGGAAGCATTATTTTTTTAGTGTACTCCACATACAGTGGTGTTCACATAAATAGGGAAGTGCGACACCTTATACTTATTTATAGTAATTTTGAATTTTAGTTTGCACTATGCTCTTGATAAACAATATAGTTAGATTATAAATCCTAAATAAATAATCAAACAGTTGTCTAAAAACATCAACATTGTTGGTGTATATTTCTTAAAAATTAATAATTATATTAAAATGCGTTGTTATATTAAACAACATTGTTATCTTAACAATTAACAGAATAATTGGTTTAAGTTTTTTTTAAATTTTTTTTTCGATGGGAATTAAATTTTGTTATAAAAAGTGGGTGACAAGGGACGTAAACTTACGTGAGCACTTTTTTTTAAAAAACGTTACACTATATGAAAAACTGAGTATGCAATCAAAACCAGCACCAGCAAGTTATTATAAATACTCGATGTTTTTTTTTTCTAATACGTAACGTTTTAAGTAAAATGTAATCGTCATTTTAAATCATTTTCTTCCACTACTTTGAATATAAAAATATAGTTCTATTGAAAAATAGTTTCCCAAAAAAACCTTCAACGCAGTTTTTCTTCTTAATGTCAAGACTAGTTTTAATATACTAAATAATGGTAATGTTCTTACACGTTTTTAAAATATTTGAATATGAACTCGGATATTTTTATTTTGATTTTAACATTTTTTAAATTATTTATTTAGCATTTTTAATCGACCAATAAACAAGAAAATTATCCTGAGTTATCCAGAACAATATTTATTTAGTTCCGTACTCTAATAAAAGTATTTATAAAAAATGTTCTAAAAAACATGATCGTCCCTCTTTATGTGACCACCACTGTATCGGCAATTTAGCAAAGACCTGTTAAATAATTCCACAAAATATATTTTCAAATCCATAAAAAAAAAAATATTTTATTAAAATCGTAATTTTTAAATACATATTTACCATTAAACTATTAACTAAAATATAATTTGACTATTGTTAAATTTCATCATCGAAAATTCAATCTGCAGCATAGGCTATAAATGACATTAAAAATACATGCATTATAGTTTTCGCTCAATTAAACATTGCATAATTTACATTTTCAACGTGGTCGGTCACAAGGTTTGAACAACTTGTTTTGGCTTAATTTTAGCTTGGCACGCCACCAAAAATGTCCTGGAAAAACAAAACCAGCCTGCGAGTTGCCCGCCTCAGCTATGCGTCATTTTGCGCCAAATGAACATTTTTGGGAAATTTATTTTCCAATAATATTGTTTCATTGTTAAAACATTAAAACAACAATGGTGGACATGCATACATGCAGCAGGATACAACAACAACAACAACCAAAAAAGGGATTCACATCATCAAACCACACAGGACACTCAGGACATAGTTATTCCTGTGTGTTTATGTGCAAGTATTGCCAACAGGCAAATATTTTAATATACCCAGGTACCCGTGTAGTTTTTGCTTTTATGTTTGTGGTAAAGATTGTTGCTGGGTAGGTCATTTTTGATTGTTAGTTGCACTCGTTTTTCTGCATTTTAATTTATTCAAATATTTATTTAACTTGAATTTTAAAATCATTTTTTAAAAATGTATTCTTCAAGACAGTTTTAATATGTTCTATATATTATATTGGAAACATGATTTTAAATTAATATTTTAATAATAACACATAAGAATAAAAATATGTTTTTGGTATGGTTTTCAGATAGAGTTCCAAATTCTAATCAAGAACTCATACTCATTTTTATGACATAGCCTAATGTTTCTAAGTTTTTACGTAAAACAAATATATGGAATTTATCATGTTTTTCTATAAATTGTGGACTTAAACTTTTGAAATAACTTCAGCTAATAATTTGAAAAAACCTATTCAATTTGGGATGTGGGAAAAATGGCGACATAGATATACACTAAAAAGGGAAAAATGGGCGTGGCGTGCATATACAAAAAATTAGCACGGTCGAAGCTGTACGCGGATTCGGGTAATATTTTATCATAGGGAGTTGCCAGATTATGATTTTTGGTGTTTTTTCATACTAAAATAAAATTGTAGGTATTTAAGATTCCAAAAAGTGAGATTTTTTCACTAGCAATATACCGTTTCATACCGGTAACACTCAATATCGCTAACGGTAAACGGTATGGAGCAATGCCATCAATTCAGCCTTGGAAATGGGTATTAGACGCTCATTTGATAAAGTTTTCATAAGTACTGTAATATCTATCGATTTTTTTGGCCTATAAATATATTAAAAATCACGTTTTGTAGATGAAATTCCAACGCATTTTTGCATTTTTAGTATTTGGTTATATTCCAGCTAACACAACGTGTATATACTTTATATGAGTCTCTGGTGCTAACATCTGAGGTTACGTTACAATTTTCATAGTTGCTCTGAAGCCATAATTTAAAAAATACATTTTGTCAATTCACAAGTCACATAATAAGTAGTTGGAGGAATACAAACAAACCCACTAAATTAAAATAAAATTGCTAAAAGTTAAACCCACTTGAATATGATAATGAGTGTCGGATCACTTCTGAGGATTAGAGCAATATTATTCCATGAAACAGATGGTACCGATGGTATATATTAGAGATGGGCACGTGAGTGAGTTTTGACTCACACTCACTCATGCTCACGAATTTTTTTTTTTTTAATCACGCACACTCACTCACGGTATTTTTTGCTCCACTCACACTCACTCACAATCAAGTGAGTAAAATTAAGATTCAATCACAATCACGCGTGATTCACGTGGGTAGCCGCCTTCCCAAAGCCATCTGAGTTCAAGGGGTGGCCGTACTTGTTCTGTAGTTCAGAAAAAAAATATAGAAAAATCGAAAAAATAGAAAAATAGAAAAAAAAAGATTTTTTATTTTATGAAATATTGGACTCACTCACACTCACTCACGAAAAAATTTTACTTACGCACACTCACTCACGGTATTTTTTGGTCTACTCACACTCACTCACAATCACGTGAGCAAAATTAGGATTCAATCACAATCACGCGTGATCACGCGTGATTCACGTGAATCTCTAGTATATATGACTACGTATATTTTTGTACTGGTTTTTTACATAAAACTACTTCAATGTAGTTTTTAGGAAGCTATTGAAAACCTCCGATCCTTTTGTTGTGTACATTTTTGTTATTCAACTTTTTCGGGAAAATTACTACAAATGTAATTACACGAGCACATAAAGGTAAAACTAACAACATTTGCTAAAGAGTTGAATCCTCCCTCCACTCAGAAAAAAATCATTCTTAAAATAAAAATGTGGACTGTTAAAACATTGTTAAAGTAAATTGTATGGAATTGTGGGTAAATCATAAATATCTCTTTTCTTGATTTAAGTACGTCACGTTGTTTGGAACGTGACATACATTCTTGAATCAAAGTTTAAATTGTTGCCATTACAATTTTTTTTCTATGTGTATTTTTAAAAATGAAAACATTAATTTTTTAGTAACTCAAAAATATGTTTAACAGCGAATTGAAATCTGTCACGTTTGGAACTTTGATTTATTTAAAAAAAAAAAGTAAAAAAAAAATTTTTTTGAATAACATCTGTAAATTCGATTCGCTTTTTATTTCGCAATAAAGATTATTATTATTAATCCTGTCAGATATACAATTATTTTTAGCAAAAAATCGTTGTGCAAATTTTCATACGAAACGTCCGGAATTATTATGTAATTTATAACGAAATAACTATTCTTTTTAGCAACAAAGTGTGTATGACAAAAAATAAAGTAAATTATCTCATAAATCTTTATAAATAAATCAAAAAAATAATATGAATGCAAAAAGTAGTTTTAGAAAAAGAAACTAAATTTTGTCCCATCCGAAATTTTTCTGTGAATTATTATGAAAAAAGTATACATTTTAGAAACAAAGTGTAAATTTGCAAACAAAGTACATTATTTCAGCTATATATTAAAATTGTTCAATAATTCATATTCCGTATGAATCTCGACAAGAACTTCCGTTTTTGTCCCGTCCCGATCGACCACTATTTAATTTATATCTTTCATCTACCATATAGAATTCTCTAATTTTTGCAGATGTTTAGTCATATTTAAATACTACTAGTACAAAAATATATAAATTTCCCTTTGTACGAATGTCCCGTCCGGTACCCCGGGAAATGCCCATATGAAACGGAATGAAACGGATAACAGTATAACGGTTACAATCCCTGGAACTAATCCATTTGCCACACGAGACTCTGTTTAATATTATTGCATTAAAATACGAATTAATTTGATAAATAAAATAAAAATTATCAGAATATGATAAGTGTTAGAAACATATAAGTATTTATAACTTTAATGATAAATACAAGTTTACCGCGTTATCAAAATCTAATTTTGAAAGTGAAAAAACACATTTTATTACATAAAAACAGATGTGAGTATCAGAGTATCACTTTCGAGTTAATCTGACATATCATTTGCGTTTTAAAGCAAAAAGTATACTTTGCCCCAGTCTCCCCTATTCATATTTTTAGTGATTTTTTTTTTACTGAAAAATTGGTCGAGAAATATAAAACAACAGTATACTTAGTTTTTTTGAATTCTCAACAATAACAATGTTAAGTACTATATTAGATAATTATATATACCTCAGTAACCAGTTAACATTTTTTATTTAAGTTAATGGTTTATACAAGATTTTTGATCACGAATTCAAATAAAAATAACAATTTAAAAATAAAAGACTTTTAACTTAGAAAAAGTTAAACATATTATTCAAATCGCTGTTACGTATACGCCCCACACTTTTAAAAATCAAAAACAATATTTTTTGAAACCCTAGAGTTTTCCCCGTCGATTAAAAAAATAATTTCGTCACACTATTTCTGGTAGCAAAATATAAAATTAAATCAATGAGACAAAAGCAATTTCGTATGGAAAAATCTGCAATTGAATTTTAAAACTTAATAGTTCAGAAATTATGAGAGACTCCATCGAAAATATTTTTTTAATCGACGAGGAAAACTCCAGAGTTTCAAAAAACAAAGTTTTTGATTTATTAATTTGTGAGGCGTATACGTAACAGTGATTTGAATAATATTTTTAACATTTTCTAAGTTAAATGTATTTTGTTTTTTAAATTGTTATTTTTATTGTAATGCGTGATCATAATGCTTATATAAACAATTAGCTTCATTAAAATATGCTAATTGGTTGCAGAGATTTGAAAACATCGTGACAAGATTGATATTTCTGACGTGGAATGTCCCAAATGTAATAAAACATTTTAAGTAAGTGTCCAACGAACTTAGTTATTTTACTCTAATAAAAATTGTACAAGGGTCATGATCGGGAACATATCATTCTATATTTTTATTGTACCGACCTAATAGGGTAAATTTCTACTGTGGTAATAGAATTAAGAATATTGGGGATGATTTTGTTTGTCTGCGTGCCGAACCCATCTATTTGAACTCACTGCACTCTCCAGTATTTTGCATAAAATGTAGCAGTAGAACGTCTATGTGTGCTATGCGAGGAGTTTATGTTGACTCAAATAGTGGTGTTAAAAAAGTTGCACCAGAAAATTGGGGACTTAATTGATTTTGTGTCAATAGTTGATGGCAACCCTAAACGCACCATATGCAACACATTCACACAGAGTGGACGGACATTTTGTGAAAATATTTGCGATTGCAAATTATTTGCGTAAAATTTCAATAATAATCATGCATTTTCAATGAGTGAGTCGGGCTTGTCCATCAGACTGTGTGCGAATGAGTGAGTGCTGTAAGGGGGCGGGGGTGGTGGGGTAGGTATTATTTTAGTACTACACAAACTGAAATAATTAAAAACCATTGAATAATAATTTTAAACTATTAGTTGGTAATATTTAAACAGCAACTATCAGTACCTAAATGTTGTGCTGATGATGCTGCTCAATTTGCTAATTAAATAATTTATTTCATTAAAGTTTTATTTTCATGCGAGAAAAACGTGACATTCGATTTTTCCTAAATCACATGCAGTTCTATATGTCTCGATGATACTGTTTGTGAAGAGTGAAAGTTCAAAGTTTGCCCAAAGCCTTAAAAATGCCGCAAACGTTCGGAAACTCAAATAAAAACAACCACTGTGTAGATAAACTTTGCAACCGCATCCAGTAGTCTAGCTTCACCAGCAGATTAGTTGTCCAGACCCATGGGGTCAGTTTGAAATACTCCTTGTCCTGCCAAAGAATCAATGTTCAGCTCACGCACTTCAGACACGCTGCAGTGAATTTATCTTTATACGCCTCAAAGTATGCAATAAAAAAGTTTGCACATATAACAGTGCTGCCAAAGCAAACTGCAAACAAAAGAAAAACAACAGTGTCTCCCCCCATTTCTTGTCCAACATTTCGGCAAATGCATCGATTTACTAATCGTAACTGACCGAGATAAGTATTTAAAAGCTGTATGAATTACGTAGTCTTTTTAGATTCTTAATACATTATAGGGGAGTCTGGGGCAAAGTGGGGAATGGGGTATTTTGGAAAATTTTCGGATGTTTGTTATAATTTTAGTAAAAATATTGTATTATATGAATTATTTAATTGGATTAGCAAACAAAAAACATTAATCTTGGCCACAAACCAATTAACTTAACATGAGATTAGATATAAATTGCAGAAAAAGCCGAGAAGCAAATCTTTATCAGAAGAAAAAGAATTTTGTACAATTTGCTTGAATGAAATTGCGAAGAATTTAAATTTAAAGAATTTAGTGATCTGCAAATGGCCTGTATACTTGAAATTTGATTTGACGACCAGCAACCTACACCTGTGTCCATTGCCACTTAGAATATTCTGACTAGGAGTAAATTACATACCTTTTTCGTATTTTCTTAAAATAAGTACTGAGGTATTTATGAATTTAAACATTTTTCTTCTTGTTTTTTCTTGCATTACCAATCTTTTTTTTACAATATTTATTACATTTTTTATCCTATTAATATAATAATCCTTAATATCTGTGGCAATATGAAATAAAACCATAAGTCTATTTTTTGAACTTTTCAGGAGAGCATTTTTAAACTTTACAACTGATTCCGGAAATGATCTTTAAAAATGATTTAAAAAATATTTTTGCAAATTTAAAAAAACTTAAAGAATATAAATAACTGTAAAGTGTTTTTGTTACAATTTTGTTTCGAAAAGTTTTTTTTTAAAATTAATATTTAAAAAAAGTAGATATGCTTTTATATTTTTTGGTTATATCTCAGCAACTATTGTGAGGATCAGTGCCAAAATTTGACACAGAATGAACTCGTATATCAGGATTACGATGGTATTAATAACTCAATTTGAGGATATCTCGAGTTATGTTGTTATTTCATATTGCCACAGATATATTTGACTTTATTGTGAAAATAACAAAACATAAAAAAGACTAAAATAGCATTTTGGTAAACATTTTGAAGTTTTTTATTTACCTTAGGATTTTTTAAGAGGTCCGAAGTTGAGCTGTTGTGAAAAATCGCTCAAAAATCAATCAAAAAACATATACATTTTTTTATGTTAGTGCAGAGTTTTAGATCATAAACCAGTCTATGGAATAGACCCTTCAAAATAATTTAATAAAATCTTCAAATGTTCTTTTGGAGGAAAATTAAAACGTGTCCTACTTTCCACAAGCCCCCCTTCATAATATAAAAATATACAGGCTGCAGAGTTTCCAGAGTATCAAATATGTAGGTTGGACTTTGCATTAAAAATGGTATTTTTATTTCGTTAGCAATTAATTGTTTTTGTTTTATGACCTTTGTTGATAATTTCAATATCTTGAATTTTGAAAAACTATTGAGTTGATTCAGTTTCTTTAATGCACATAGTTCTTATTATGTTCGTAAGAAAAGGAAAACTTAAGCAAATTGAAATTTTAAAACTGCAGAGAAAGACAGCTGTAGATCGGACATGGCTGCCTCTGAAACAGCTGTACGATCTTCTACTCAATGGTAGGTACAAAACACGTCAAGACATTTAATACTAAAATTTTGTAAATTTTTTATAATTTTTTCACTTTTCAAGTCACCATATTATTAGACCATAAAAGCTAGAGGTCCAAAATTTTTAATTAGCTTATTTTAGTAAAGTACAACATATTTAACAAGATTCAATTAATTCTGAGGGGGAGGGGATATATATTCGTTAGTTATAAATATTTTCACTCAGTTATTACTTTGTATGTAAATATAAATAATAATTATAGTTTGGCGCTACAGTCCCATAAGAACTTAGGCCGAGCTCTATCACCATTTTGAGCTGTGCGTGTTTTATTTCTACTCAAAGTGGTGGGACCTACTGTTTAATGCCGAATCTGAACGAAGGTGAGAGGTTTTCATAGGCAATGTTTTATTCTCGTAGGTTTGCCATTGACTGTCGAGATGTAGGGCGGTATCGAAAAATGTTTTCTATGAAAAGATGTTCGGCTCGCAGTCCAACGCACTAACCGTGAGTTACCGACGCTCAAAAAAACATTAATTGACGTAAATACACCAATAATAATTAATTGCACACTATTCTAGCAATTACACTTTAGCCATTTTCATGTATTGAGCAAACACATTAGCTAAAAATATTATTTGCGCCCAAAAATATACCAATAAACCGTTTTGCATAAGTGGAAAATTAATTCATTGGAATGGACGACGTTTTAAAAATATTTTTTTATTTTCACAATATATTTATAATTCTTTTTTAGTTTATTAAAAAAGAATATTATAAATTCTTGCGAAAGTATATGACTTTTCTGATGATGAAGTATAAATTAATATGCAACATTTGCCATCATCATCATCATTTTTAACGACACCAATAGAGTATGCTCAAACTCTATACGTGCTTCTTTTGACGTGAACCAAATGTTAACTGATATGCGCGGCAACTAAAAATTCAAATTCAATGCGAATTCTACCAATATCACGAATTCCACCAAATTCGCCAGCGCTGTAAACGAGGACATGCACACACACCACGCACTGCTATAACATCAACGCGGTATGCGAATACACATAGCTGTTGGTAGCAAATGCGATTGCTAATATGATGAATGTGTACGCTAATACAATTAATAATTTAGTCGGCGCAGTTTTAGCAAAAATTTAATTCCATTGATACACCTTTTTGGCTATATTTACGATTTTTTATCTGTGTAATGAAATTCAGTAATTTACCGAAAGCATTTTGTATTCGTTGTTAAATCAGCATTTGCGACTATAATTCGTAGACACTTTTTCGACAACATTTTTATATAAAAGAGTAGGCTTGTGCCGATATTTTGGTAACAGTTATTTTTTTACAGTTACTCAAAAGTAGCGGTAACAGCCTATTACTAAAATACTCCAGTAGCAGTGATTGCTACTTTAATATATTTGTTGTGAATATTTGCAATAACATGCAAATTCCAATAACTATAGTAATTATTCGAATGAAAAAGAACAGCCTGTTATTGAAATACTTATTTCAGTAACAGGTATTTTTAACTGTTATTTAAAAGTAGCAATGGCGGTCAGTAAAAGTGACTGAAAAGTAGCAACTATAAAAGAGATATTTTTTATACGTAATAATAAGAGTGAAATAATTAGTGAAATGTGAATGCACGGAGGTGAAGGTAAAATAAAATAAATATATATAAGATAAAGAAAATGTATAATATATAAACATAAAAAAGTAAGAGTATATAAGAAATAAAAAAAATATTAATATATAGAAAAAAAAATATTTTTTTTGTTTTATGAATTGGCTAAAACAGCTAAAATTGTCTGCTCTAATAACATAAAAAAGTTTGCTGAAACAGCATACTTTTTTTTGCTGTTTTAGCAAACTTTTTTGCTATTTTAGCAGAAAATTTAAACTTCGAGAATATTTTTGAAATGTTTGGCATTTGATTTTTCAAAATCTAGAGCCGACATCGGTATGATGTATTTTTTATTTTTGACAACATTGATAGTGATCCGAAATAAGTTAGTGTGAATGAAGGATATCGTTTGTGGTCCTTGGGACAAATTTACAAAGAAATACACAAATGTATGTAATTAGAATAAATATGGTAATTTTTCCCATGTCATTTCTGCTAATACGGCAAAGAAATTCGGAAGATATTTTTTTTATTTTTTACCAAATTGATTGTGATCAGAAATAAGTTAATACGAATGAAGGATATCTCTATGTTTAATTGATATAAAAATATTAACTAGACATAATATTACACAAATTGAAATTTTTGACGTGAAATTTTACGAAATCTGAATGAATTAATGGAATTTTGTTATTTTTTGTTTATTTACAGACTTTGGATATAAATCTGTGTAAATATAAACTTTGCATAATACGTGTGTGTTGAGACATAATATGAAACACTAAACACTTTAAATCAAATTTAAATAAAATTTAAATTTCTAACGAAAATGGTGGTATTTTATTACAATTTTCTTGTAAACCGGAGCAAACCGGAAGCTACTTTATCTTCAGAAAGTGTATTATGTAAAAGCCATACCATTTTAATGATTTGAAAGGATATTTATGCAAGAATATTTATGTCATGTTTCAATATGTAGTTTCATATATTTAAGTATGGAATGTAATTGTTTGCTATATTTGAAGGCTAATATCTCTTAAACTATCGATGTCATAAGAAAATTGATTACAGATTATTCTTAGTGTAACATTCTTAGTAGTAAAATTTGAAAATTAAATAAAACATATATAGTTTTGTTCAAAATTTGTATGATTTTGTTGACCGTACGTCGATTAGAAAAAATGCATCTTTTCTATTGACTGAAGAAACATAAAATGCTATGCTAAGCTTAAAAAACATGTAACACACAAAAAACAACTATATATTATAGAGTTTTTGTTTTTATTTATAAGTTAACATAATCTTTACCAGCATTCCATAATTTCTCGTGGGATCAACGTCGTTTATTTTACAAATATAACCAATATTTTACTGAAATTCCCATATGGGAACCATGTGAGTTTGCTAATGCATTTTATATTGTTGTAAATTCCGTTGATTTGAGTTTCAGTTGCACTGGATTTGACGATCTGTGTCGATGTTCAAATATATACTGAAATATGGGCGCAGCAGTGGCTTTTGAGGCAACTTTGTGATGCTGGTGCTTGACTATGTTGCATTGCGACTAGGTTGTTTCAGTTGCCGTTGTTGTTATTAATACGTATTATTGTTGCTGCCGGCATAATATGCTGTTGACTCGTCATGTTTTGGATGTTTCTGTTGTTATTGTTTGTGGCTCATCGAATTGCATTGAAATGCAAATGCGTCAACTATTAACAAAAACGTTGCATACTTTTTTGCGCTGCAGTATATTGTGACATACTTTTAGGCGCTCTCGTGACAATGTTTGTCTATCATAATTGTCTCTTTTTGCAACTATCAGACTCTCACACTCTCTTACTTTTATTTTTATTGAAATGGATATATATTAATTGTTGTTGTTGCTCGTTCGTCGAATGTGAAAATTGCCAAAAACAGTTTGAAAGTATTTGTTTGTATTTCTTTTTACAACATTTTATACTATTTTTGTTTGAATTGATTGCTTTAATAGTTGTTGTTGTTTTTCTAATAGTCTGCGATAATCACTAACAATTGTTGTTGTTGTTGTGTTTGTTGCGGTTGCACTTGTTTGTCGTCTACATTAGGCAAAATGTTAATTTGTCCGTTGCATAGTTTTAGGCGCATGCGGCGTGCGGTGCGTGACGTCAGTACGATGGCGCTCAGCTGCTGTGGCACTAAATTAGATTTGTTTAATTTACATCAACAGAGATAAGTGTTTGTTGTAATTTGTGTTGTTGTTGTAGGTATGCATTATATTTGTTGTGCAGTGTGTAGTAATAGTTAGTTGTTGTTGTTGTTACTAATTTAGCACTAGGGAATTTTCACAACATGCAGTGAAATTAATTTTAATTGTTCTGTGGTGATTTATGTTTTATTGTGTTGTGGTCAATAATTAACTGTGAAAGGCACAAAAATTAGCTTAGAAATCATAACAAATTAATTGAATTAAATTTAAATGAATAATTTACGAAGTTTGTGTTTTAAAAGTTGCCAAATACATTTTTAGTTTAAATGCACTGATGTGGAAATATATTTAAATATACAAAAAAATTGAGAGGAGCAATTTACATATTTTTATACCTATATGTTGCAGAACTATCACACGTAAAGAAAAACTCATTCCTCACAAATGAAAAATTAGACAAAATAACGTCGTTTGTACCAAAGAACTTTTACTTGATTTTTTTAATTAAAAAAGTAACTAAATTCTATTATATTTAATTTTTTTTATTTTTTTTTTTTGTTTTTTTTTTTTTCTTCGTCGTTGTACCAAAAGAATTTTTATTTATTTTATTTTTTTAATTAAAAAGTTACTAAATTCTATTTACTTTACTTTTTTTATATATTTTTAAAGCCACTATCTATCAACATAACTATCATTTATTATTAGTCTTATATACGTTTTTTTCTATAACGGAAGCTATTTAGTTTGACCATTAGTTCTGAATGTTACAGTTTTATGATTCAATTTGAATCTTACAGTTTGAAAGTTTTTACAGTTTTAACCATACAGTTTTAATATCACAGTTTGAAAGTTTTGCACCCATAAGTATGCAACATTCCATGTGAATTAAATTCGTGTCTCACAAATTTGTCGTAAAAGTATTTGCGCACACATTGAGGAAATATGAACTTTCGGTCAGAATAAATAAAAACTGTTTTTAAAGTAAACGTTATTTGCAAACATGTAAACTTTTGAAAGCAAAGTTGGAGCACGTCGCAAACGATCTTTAAAAGTTATTTTTTTTCATTGTGAAGTCAATTATTTCAAAATAAAAAGACTACTAATAATAGCAAACTCTGAATTCTAAATTTTACCAAGTTTTAAACTGTTTCCTAGGAATCTTAGTTCTGCTAGTGATCAAGATCGTGCAAGTGGAACTGGTGAGCATATGGCTAGTGTAGCTAACATGCACTAGATGGCGCCATAGTCACGAGACACTGCGGCTAATACGTATATAATTCCTTGACTCTTATTCGACAAGATTTTTATTTAAAACAGATATAGTAAAATAGTGAAATGAAGGTAGAAGGTAAAATAAGAACCAGTTGGGAAGGTTAGATCACATGGGAAATTTTAAAGTAGTTGTTATTATGATAGTTAGGATAATCAAAATTATAGTCGGTCTAAGCCGACTATAAATACCCTACACATAGGTGTGGTTACCATTCAAAGTGGTATATAGGTCACCAGGGTATACAAATCCTGAAAATACCTACAAACTTTATATCGCTGAAGAATTTCCATTCATTTGATACCCATATTTACAAATGGTGTACCGAATTTCGATTTTTTTTGGGAACCACAAGTTGTTTAGGCGGTAAACATTATTTTCATGTATTTGAGCATGATGTCAATATATATTTGACCAAAAAAAAAATTACCTAAGCACGTTTACAGTAAAATTGATCTATAGATGTAAATTTTTATGAGGTATTTGGACATAAGTGGTCGGTTCTCAGGTCACAATAGATCTAACATGCCAATTTTATTGTTCAGACCGCTTAGATAAGTAATCTAAATATAAAGTTTCATTGCTCCAGCTCTTCTACTTTTTCTGTAATCGTGATTTCAACAGACAGACAGACGGACATCGCTAAATCGACTCAGGAGGTCATGCTGATCAAGAATATATATACTTTTCCATACCGGAGATGCTTCCTTCTGGATGTTACAAACGGCGTACCCTTTAACTCTTAGTGTAGGGTCTAAAAATGAAGTAGAAGGTAAAACAAAATAAGTACATAAGGACTGCGTCGAATAAAAGTGTCCGTTACATATCTTCCCATAATGTGCTATTGCAAGATTCAAATTAAAAAAATTTGATCACAGTAGCTCTGAATTAAATGGCAGAAAATAATTTGTGTCAGTTATAGTCAATACAAAATTTATTTAACCTCCTTGGCAAACGAAGTGGAAGTGCGAGAAAATATAATTAAAATTTTTCAAAAACAACCTAGTTGGTCTTTTAAAAAAATTGCCAAGGCGGTAGGGGCTAACCCTAAGACCATTTCTCGCGTTATCAACCGCTTTAAGGAAGACCTGAGTATTGATCGGAAGAAAGGTTCTGGTAAAAAAGGCCCACATGATCGTGAAAAGTCGAAGAAGGTTGTGAATATTTTAAAGAAAGATCCAAGCATATCCGGAAGGAAATTGGCGAGAAAGGCGGATTGCTCAGAATCTTTTGTGCGCAGGACTAAGAAAGAAGCTGGGCTGAAGACGTACAAGTTCCAAAAAGTTCCGAATAGAAATGCCGTCAAGAATGAAACCGCAAAACAACGAGCTAAAAAGCTGAACCAAGATTTTTTTTTTAAATTAATTGCTGCATAATGGACGACGAAACTTATGTTTTAGCGGACTTTTCTCAGCTACCTGGGCAGGAATTTTATACAGCCGATTCTCGAGGAAATGTCGCTGGAAAATTCAAATAAAAAAAAATTACAAAATTCCCAAAGGAATTTTCCCTGTTTGGCAGGCAATTTGCAGTTGTGGAAAAAGGAGCAGCTCATTCGTGACATCGGGTACACTTAATAGCGAAATATATGTGAAGGAATGCTTGCAAAAGAGATTGCTTCCATTTTTACGCCAACATGAAGTATCCACATTTTTTTGGCCTGACCTCAGTTCATGTCACTACAGCAAAACGGCCTTAGAGTGGATCCAACAAAATGCAGTGAAGCCAATCCACCAAACTGTCCAGAACTCAGGCCGATTGAGAGATACTGGGCTTTAGTAAAAAGGGAGAGGAAGACAACACAAAAAGTGACCAAAACCTTCAAGACTTTAAAAGAAAGTGGTCTTCAGCAGCTGTGAGGGTGTCGGACACTACCATTACAACATTAATGGAAGGGGTTCCGGAAAAATTAAAACTTTTTATTAAAAAATATTAATTTCTGGTTTTTTATATTTTTTTAAAATCTAAAAATAATTTGCAAAATAAAATATTTTATTCTATAAAAATTCGATCACTAGATTTCTAGATTTTTTCATTTTTGTAGCGGACAATTTTATTCGACGCAGTCCTTATATATATAATAGGGTGTCACTTATTTTTAAACACCCATGTCTCAAGCCCTAGGATTGTTTATTAGGACAAGATGTGCACAATTTTTTTGAATTTGAACAACGGGAACTCGTGTCACAAGTACATTGAAAAATGTTCGAGTAAGCAATCATGTAGAACTGTTTGCGAAAAAAAAAATATATGTAATCGTAGTTTCGATATATCAATAATTTTCCGTGTCATCGATTATTTTATAAAGCAGTAAACACATATAAATCAAAAGATATTTTTTTTGTATATTAACACAAAATATTGCACAACATTTGTATACCAATTTAATGGAAACTGGAAATTAAGCTTTTTAAAGTATGGCATACTTAATATATTTTCCTTGTATGTGTATATTGCTGTACGAAACAATCGATAACTCGGAAAATTGTCGAAATATCGAAAATCCAATTACACATAATTTTTTCGCAAACAGTTCGAAATATCGAAAATCCAATTACACATAATTTTTTCGCAAACAGTTCTACATGATTGCTTACTCGAAATATTGTTATGAATTCAAAACTTCGACTCCTAGTCAGTGTTGCCAAAGCAGCCATTTTATGGCAAGATTTAGCCATTTTTTGAATTTTTTAGCCAATATATTCTGAAAATACTATTAGTCGGAAATTTAGCCACTTTTTTAAGTTAGACATTTTAGCTATTTTTCATAGGGTTTATATTAGCATGAGTTGAAATTCAAAAAAACACAATTCATACGTTTAAACTTAATTAAAATATACATTTTTTGTTAAACGAAAAAATTATAATATCGATTGTGCATCGATTATTAATATAACAAATATTTAAAAAAGACTGGTAAGGATTATGTAAAAGTTCAAAGAGGTCAAAGAATCGCAGTTTTAAAGGTATTTTTTGTTAGTATTTAAATCGAGTAATGAAAGAAACTTTGTTTGACACTAATATCACAAACGTATGTTAGAAACGGATTGAAGAAGCCAAGCTTCCTCATCAGTGGTCTTGTATGCAGTTTGTGCTTAGCTAATAGACATCTGCACAAATGGTTCTGAAGTTTCCTCTGCAAATATGCACTATTGCACTCTACAGTTTTGAATTCATTTCACAAAATAACAATCGACAGTATTATAGTGAAGTCTCTTTGAGCGACTTCACGTCAGTATTTGTTTCATTGGTGTCAAGCACTGTCAAAACATCAAGCCATTCAAAACATTCAATGTTTTGAAAAACACAACAAACGACAACACTGTCGCTGAACATGCAACGAATACAGTAGGTGCAGCGAGTGAGCGCAACGCGTAACGAGTGAGAAGACGAACATTAAAAACAACAACAAATCTGACGCTCGTTCGACGGCAGTAATGTTGTTATTGGTATTTATGTGTTAATAAAAAATACAACAAACAATATTTAAAAAAAAAAAAAATTGTTAAAAAAAATACTGTACGACAAAATCAACGCTTGTGAGCAAGACATTCATTTGATTTTCAAGCATAGAGTTGACGACAGTAAATGTTTTGAAACGAAGTGAATGTCTTGAAGTGGGTTTCAAATGGACTTGTGCAGATGTCTATTAGCTAAACCTGTAACATCACCTTGTATAATGAACAAAATGTGAATTCTCGAATGCATTGTTGTGTCAGAAAGTTATTCTTTGTGTGAAAAAATCATTTGTTTTTCAGTAATTAATGAATTTTTGCTGTAATTTGTGCTCAAGTGATATAAATACAAATGCCGCAGAATCATTAGCTGTTTATGCTTTAAGTCCGGGGTGCTGAAGACGTCCGCCAGCTACCTACTTATACAACAAGTGTGAGATGGCCAAAGATCTGAACTTCACGAAATAACTTCTAAATGTCCAAAGTGCTGGATGAGACACCGCGCCCGCTGCTGAACTCCGCTGCAACTCTATCGCTGGCGATACTCGTCGACATTGAGGTGGCGCTCAGCGGCGAGGATGAGGTGACGCTTTACTGTCTGCTCGACCACAAGTTGATCAAGTCCATTCTGAGAAACAACGCCTGTGAGATAGCGCAATCGTGTCGCTCACTGCCACATTTTCAGCATGCGCTGGAGCTGGTTCTGCACAAGTTTACCGAGGCAAACAGCCCAGCCAACCAACACAGCTGTTCAGCACACTTTTTATGAGATTTCGATCTGGCCATATTTTACGCGATGGCCGGCAATCCGAAGAATCTGGCCAAAGATCCGATACTCCTCCATAGGCCTATCGATTCAATTGAATTAATCGCCTACATCAATATTTGCAGGAAAATTAAACAATTTTCTTCAAAATATATTTTTAACAATTTGTTTCAAAAATGATTTTAATTTTTGTTGGTAAATTTTACTGATTTGACATAAACAGCTGATTTCGAGCGGAGATTCGGATTTTTGCTACGACGGGCTTCATGATTGCCCTAAATGTACTTGAGGCACGTGTTCCCGTTGTTCAAATAAAAAATATTTTGCATAATTTATTTTTTGTCCCTAACAAAAAATCCTAGGGTAAAAACTAAAAATCGAAAAAATATTTTGCATAATTTATTTTTTTTCCCTAACAAATAATCCTAGGGTAAAAACTAAAAATCGAAAAACGTGTCAAATAAGTGACACCCTAATAAACAGGGCAATCATGAGGCCCGTCGTAGCAAAAATCCGAATCCCCGCTACGAATACGAATTTTTAACAATCATGAGTTCCGTGCAAAAACGCGTTGCCAATACAAAAATGTAATTTCGAAAATTTGAAATCAGCTGTTTATGTCAAATAAGTGAAAAATTACCAACAAAAATTAAAATTATTTGTGTAAAATTATAACAAATTGTTAAAAATTTAATATTTTGAAGAAAATTGTTTAATTTGTCTACAAATATTGATGTAGGAGATATATTTAATTGAATCGACGGACTTATGGAAGAGTATCGGATCTTTGGCCAACTCCCACTTGCAATTATCGCGCGATACGAACGGACGGCTATAGATTTACCGGACACTGCTGCAATAGATTTTTCGGATTGCTGGCCATCGAGTAAAAATATGGCCAGAGCGAAATCTCATTACGTGTGCTAAGCAGCAGTGTGGGTTGGCTGGGCTGTTTGCTTCGGCTACCTCGCGCAGAACCAGCTCCAGAGCATGCTGAAAATTTGGCTATTGCGCTATTTCACAGGCGTTGTAGGCCAGCATGGATTTGATCACAAAATGTCAGCGCGTTGCTGTTGCAGTAAAGCGTCACTTCATCTTCTACGCTGAATGCCACCGAATAACGAAGAGTATCGCCAGCGGATAGAGTTGCAGCGGAATGCAGCCGCGGGCGCTGAGTCCTATCCAGCACTTTGGAAATTTAGAGTGACATAGCGGCAAGTCACCGAGCATGTCGTGCGCCATGGATTCAGCAAGAACCAGAGACAACATTTTCTAATTTTTATATTCTTTTTAAACCAAACACAAATGAAATTAATTAATTGTATGCTTTTACATACAAATATTTTTTTTTATTTGCAATGTGTACAGTAGTGACTTGTTAATACGTGAAGTTCGGATTTTAGGCCAGCTCCCACTTGCTGTATGAGTAGGTAGCTGGCGGCCGTCTCCAGCACCCCGGACTTAAAGTATAAACAGCAAATGATTCTTCGGCATTTGTAATTATATCACATCAGCACAAATTACAGCAAAAATTCATTAATTAATGTAAAACAAAAGATTTGTTAAAACAAAGAATTACATTCCAACACAACCAAGCATTCGTAAAAAAGTGTCAAAAATCTGTCAAAAAATCCGTTCCGTCGGAACCTGTGATGCCATAAATCCGAACTTCGAATTCGATTCGGATCTTGTGATAGATAAGTCCGAATCCGAATGAATATATCCGCTACGACGGGCTTCATGATTTCCCTGATAAGCTATAGAAAAATAATAAAAATTTTAAAATACACAAAAAAATATTTTTTTTGTTTTATTTAATTTTCCGTTTCCTCGAAATCCGGTGCTTTCCTCTTTTCAGCAAAATTTTTTTTTATTTTAACAACCTTTTTTTTACTACTACTACAGACTTTTAATTTTGAGTATAGATATCAGACATTCATTGTGGCGTATCTGAAATAAACTAAATAAATTTAATTATATTTATTAATTTTATTCGTAACTTACAATTTTTGAGAAAATTTGTTGAAATTAATTTAGAATTATTGAAAATAAAAACTAAGTTTGACAAAAGCAAATTGATCTGGCACATTATTTTTTAATTGTTTATTAATGAAAATTGGATATTGTTAAATGTAAAAATATATTTTTATTAATTTTATTATTTTTGTATGAGATTCAAGTCCTATAAATATAGTTCTCAGCAAAGAATATCCAATGAAATGTCTCCATTTCATTTTCAATTTACCACATCATTTACAACAACCTTCTTTACTGTTCCCATAATGTGCGACTTCGAAATCCTTAAAATAAAATCCAATTCCACTTAGTATTTCGAGGGCTCTCCTTCTGTCAGCACATTCCATTTGCTCAAATATTCCATGCTGTATGTTTTGTGGATGCTGAAAATGTTGGATGATAGATAAATTGGATTCTTTTTACAGTGGGTAATAGAAAGTTTAGTTGCTAAAATTTGTATGTGACTAAGAATGGTTTTTGTACAATGTAAATATTATTCAATGTGGATAAAATAATTTGTGGATGACATGCGCTTTAGAAGCTAATTTCGAAAATGAGAACACCTACATATGTAAGAAATACAAAAATAAAAATTACGTTGCCCGTGTTTCCACAAATTTCTGTTTAAATTACACTGTTCTACAAATTGAGTGTTGTTGGTAGATTTCGATCTCCTGATTCTAGCTGCGTAATCAGAATTTGTGCACAACATAAGAATTTTGCACGACCGTTTTTGGTACTCTATATCCCACGATAGAGATGTGCTTGCATATCTTAACTTTATCACAAAATAAAGCACGAATAATTGGAAAAAAATTCGTTTCAAATATTAGTTTTTGCTAAAATCAATAAGAAATTTATGTTACCTAAAAAGGTTGTCGCGAGAGTAATTTGACACAATTATTTAAGCCCTCTTTTTTGTATAATATTTTAATATTTGCTGTCAAATTTACGTACCAATATTTAAAATTTTATCTAATTGGAATTTTTGTGAATATTTTTATTTTTTTTATTTTATATGAAATCTTTCATTTAAAAACTAAAGACATGTACGGCGTGAAATACAATTCAATTTAATTACATGCATAAACCGCAAAATTTTAAATATTCGTATTATGGGTAACATTAAGAGGGATAATTTGCACTACGTCCAGGGTACAGACTCGACAGACTTAAAAGTGTTAAATAAATTCAATTTACGTATGTAAATGCATTTTCAACGATGGCGACTGAACTGTTTTTTGTATTAACTTCCTTAACCTTCATCTTGTGAACTATCTGAACCACAACGCAATACTCAGTGACCGCCAATATGGTCTCCGTAGGACCAGATCCACAGGTGACTTGATGGTGATCCTCCTCGAAAAGTGGAATAATTGTATTCATCATCTTGGGGAGAGTAAGGTTGTTGCTCTGGATATTTCCAAAGCCTTTGATCGAGTGTGGCATGAAGCATTCGAATCAAAACTAGTTGCATATGGTGTCGGTAATTCCTTCAATCGATGGATATCAAGTTTTCTCCAGGGTCGTTCAATACGAGTTGCAATGGATGGTGTTCTCTCTGAACAATATTCCATCAAATTTGGAGTTCCGTCCTATCCCCGTATTTCTGGTTTTTATCAATGATCTTCTGTCATTTGCCCAGAACCAGTGTTCACATTCTGCTCTGATCGGAGCAGATCTGCTACTTTTTAATTTAAATTGACAGATTCTACTGCATACTACAGTAGCAGTTTTTTCTGGTACATTTCCGAAAATTGTTAGTACATTTTTATGAAATCTACTACTTTTCAGAATTTTGTATTTATCAACTTTTAAAAAAAACAAAAATATACAAGAATATACAAGATACATTTTTGGGCCGGCATCGAAAAATAAAGAATATCTTCATTTACAGAATTTCTACATCACTTCGAGTTTCTTCTTTGTGCAAATTCCCATTGCTTAAATTATTAAAACTCAGCATCCACTTAAGATATTCCCAGACTGTATACCCTTTTGAAGAACCAACACATTTAGCCAAGAACCAACATTTTTTTTATTGAAATCGGTTCATAACTACCAGAGTTATTATTATTATTCGACATAAAAATTAAAATTCGTATACATTTTTCATTTATTTTTTAAATCGTAAAAAAAAATTCGTAAGACAATTTCGAAATTTTTAAAGTTGTTAAAAGTAAATTTAATTACCTTTTCAAAACTGTTGGATTGTTCAAAACAAAATAATGAAGGAAAAACTAAATATTTCATAATTCTTACTTTTACATACTCCAATTAGATCCCGAATTTGTATTTTGGTCCATATTAGAAATTTATTAACTATTTACTACACATTTGGGTAAAAAAAATAAATTCTGCTACAAATTCTGCTACATCTAGTACCTTTTTAATTATGAGTTGCTACTTTTAGACTGCGGAAAAGTGTGAACCCTGCCCAGACCCAATCCATTCTTTGCAGATGACATTTGTCATTCATATTCGTTCAACAAGCGCCCAAACTCTTTGGGGATTGAGAGTAAAGGACACACAATGAATGAATGATTCACTCAATAATGACCTTAAAACAATCTACGAGTGGGGTCTTGTAAATAGAGTTGATTTTAATGCGAGCAAGACCCAATGTTATCTGTTATCTCATAAAATAATGAATTCACCCCGGAGGTAGGCAGGCAGCTGCGGAGGCAGCTGCTGTTGACGTTCTGGGAATATCAATTCAATGTGACTTTCGTTGGAATTATCACATATTTGATGTGTCGAAAAAGGCGGCCAAGTGTCTTGGTTTCTTAAAACAAGACATACTTCACACCTGCTGACTTACTCACTGCACAGAAAAAAATAATCGTCGTAAATACAAAATTAATTGTACACCATTCATTGGTCTAGCAATGATATTTTTGCCTTTCTCATGTATTGAGCAAACACATTCGCTAAAATTGTTATTTGCATCCAAAAATATACCAAGAAATGATATTGCTTAAGTAGCAAATTATTTAATTGGTATACTCAACGTTTTAAAAGCAATTTTGTATTTTCACAGTATTCTTATAATTCTCTTTTAGTTTATTAAAAAAGAATAATATAAATTCTTGTGAAAGTATATAACAAATATACTTTTCTGATGATGATGCATAATTAAATATGCAACTATTGCCATCATCATCATTTTCAACGACACCAATAGAGTATAATCAAACTCTATAAGCGCTTCTTTTGACATGAACCAAATGTGAACTGATATGCGCGCAACTCAAAATTCTAATTCTAAGCGAATTCCACCAATTTCACGAATTCCACTAAATTCACCAGCGTTGTAAGCGAGTACACGAACACACATCATGCACTGTTATAGCGACCACGCACTGCTACAACGACCACTCACTGCTATATGCGAATACACATAGCTGTTGCCAGCAAATGTGATTGCTAATATGATGAATGTGTACGCTAATACAATTAATAATTTAGTCGGCGCAGTTTTAGCAATAATTTGATTGTGTTGATGAACGTTTTTGGCTATATTTACGATTTTTTTTTCTGTGTGTCTACACTACCCATATACGGCCTAAAATGAATTACAATACGCACATTTGGGCAGGGGCTTCAAAATCCTCCTTTGAGTTCCTGGATCGAATTCAACAACGTGCGATATATTTCATAGGGCATGAAAATATTTCATCCTCTATTGGTTCTCTTGAGCACCGAAGGACCGTATGAGTGTTCGAGGAAAATACATAGCCTGATTCCACCAGGGCGTGTGTTCTCCCATTCAACTCGGGCATCGAATCACGCCCACTCCTTCGTAGTCAACTCGGCTCTCAACTGAATCACGCATTACAGAGAGAATTGATTGTTCAGTCGCACGATAAGTTTGTGGAACAATCTCGTCTGTTTTTCCCGACATTTTTCATATTGGCAAATTGAAAACAAACATTCACCAACACTACTCCATCTATGCATTGCATGAATAGGGGACATTCCCTGAGCGTTGGTTAATTAGTAAAAAAAAAAAATTGTTTGTTTAGTTGAGCTACGAGCGAAAAGTTGATGGTACGCAAGACGCTACCTTTCGGCAGTCAATGGCAACATTGAACTATGAAAAGTTCTCACCCCGTCGTTCGGATTCGCCATTGAACTATAGGTCCCACCACTTTGAGTACAAATATAACAAGCATAGCTCAAATGGTGGGAGAGCTCGGCCTACGTTCTTTACAGGACTGTAGCGCCAAACTATTATTTTATACAGTTCTGAAAAGAAAAACCAGTTGGGAAGGTTAGATCACATGGGAAATTTTAAAGTAGGTGTAATTATGGTAGTTAGGATTATCAAAATTATATTCGGTCTAAGCCGACTATAAATACCCTACACATATGTGTGGTTACCATTCAAAGTGATATATAGGTCACCAGGGTATACGAATCCTGAAAATAACTACAAACATTCAATCGCTGAAGAATTTCCATTCATTTGATACCCATATTTACAAATGGGTAGGTGTACCGAATTTCGATTTTTTTTTTGTGAACCACAAGTCTTTTCGTCGGAAAACATTATTATCATGTATTTGAGCATGATGTCAATATATATTTGACCAAAAAAGTTTACCTAAAAATTGATCTTTATATGTACATTTTATATGGGTATTTGAACATAAGTGGTCGGATCATAGGTCACAATGGACCGATCTTGGCAATTTGATCGCACATACAGCGTAGGTATATTTGTAATCTAAGTTATAAGTTTCATTTATCTAGCTCTTCAATTTTAAAAGTCGTAGGGATTTCAAAAGACAGACGGACAGACAGACGGACAGACAGACGGACTTCGTTAAATCGACTCAGGAGGTCATGCTGATCAAGAATATATTAAATCGACTCAGGAGGTCATGTTGATCAAGAATATATATACTTTTCCATACCGGAGATGCTTCCTTCTGGGTGTTACAAACGGCGTACCTAACTGAATATACCCTTTCACTCTTAGTGTAGGGTATAACAACGGAATGGATCCAAATTGTTGCATTAGAATGTTCGTTCCTCTTCAATTTGTTAAACCAAACTGTATCCAATTCATAAGATTTATCAATAATTTATGAAAATGTTAATGGTAAAATGTACTGTAAATGGGGATTTGAAGGGAGTTCAGGCCACAATCAATTAAAAAAAAAAAAATCCGGTAAAAATTTAACCGATGAGTTCGTTTATTTAACATCAAACTTGTTGCTGGTCATGTAGATATTTAGACAAATTAAGTTCCAAAATCAACCCTATATTGTTGCCTAATCAAAATTGTATTTTCAAAGGATATATCCAGATTTAATGAGAGATGATATACAGACAAAAATTAAAAAAACTTGAACCAGTTAAAGTCATTAAAAATGGATTTTCAATTTAAATTATATTTAAATGTATTTAAATTGGGTATAATGGAGAATTATTTTTTGGATCTTGTTAATCTGGATATGTTCCGCTGATAAAGACCATACATTTGTACTGATTGAAAAGGTATACTTACAGTCTTATGCTGTATGTCGTCGATCGACGAAAATCGTTCATAATTTGTCTGACTTTCGTGTGAGAAAGTTTTTGTATGCTGTATTGTATAGCAAAGAGTCTCACAATGTTACGACACAACGTAAGAAATCAAATTGTGCGTATGCTGTATGTCGCCAACGAACGATTTCGACGAAAGCTTCCTAGCTATCGTCTGTAATTATTCGTGGTTCAAAAATAAAATTAAAAATTGTCACGCCCTCTTAAATGATTCCAAAGTGACGAAACAATTTTTTGTTTCGTTATTTGATCCTCTGGTACCCTCAAAAATAAAATTAAAAATTGTCACGCCCTCTTAAATGATTCCAAAGTGACGAAACAATTTTTTGTTTCGTTATTTGATCCTCTGATCCATCAATAACTGACTCGTTTCAACAAGTACTTTTTTGGATAATGCCAAAAATGCACCACTAATAAAAAATAAAAAGACAGTACTATGCGCAGTAATGATCTA
The DNA here is from genome assembly GCA_951804985.1 of Dryomyza anilis. NCBI lineage: Eukaryota > Metazoa > Arthropoda > Insecta > Diptera > Dryomyzidae > Dryomyza > Dryomyza anilis. Next base: position 81,929,212 of record OX638131.1, read on the forward strand.
TGTCTGATCGAAAAAAAAAATTTACCAAAAGGCTTCCTCCAAAAAAAGAAAAACTGTTTCGTACTATATTCAGCTCTCTATTTTTAGGCGTTAACACGAAACTCCTCTGCAAAAAGTATACTCAATTATTATTATTTTTAATTACAGCCGCGGAAATAATAAATAAACCTACAAATTTTCAAGGAATCTTGCAAACATTTTTTTTTTAATTTGTTTTATTTTTATTTTGATTGTTAAAGATATCCCAAGAAACAAAACGTACCGTATACGCACGGATAACGGTACAGCATATACGGAGTCAGATTCCGTAAACGTACCGTATTACGGAGCCGTATACGGTACAGTGAACGAATAAAACGTGACATCGAAAACGGTGTTCGAAACCGTTTTTCATACAGTAAATACCGATCGGTAACAGACCGTATTTTTAAAATAAAACGGAGTGAGATCCGTAGTCTACGTAACGTTTCAGTGTCGTATACGTTCCGTATTTTTGTTTTAAAACGGAGTGGACTCCGTTGAGTGCATTGAAAAACGTATACGGTACGTTTCTATGCCGTAATTTTTTAAAAATACGGATTGTCATATTTTACGATTTACTGCTAATTCTAATTGACGTAGTCAGTACCATAAGTTTTAATTTTTAATACATTTATTTGTAATTAAAATATAGGATTTTTAAACAAATAAAGAAAAATACAAAAAAGAATTGAAATAAAATTACATAAAATTCAATCTTCCCACAAATAAAATTATTTTCAAATTTACCTCTTTTTCAACTATAAATAAAAATTCCATACATGGGAAATACACCAAAGAAATGGCAACTAATGCACAAACGTTATATGTCCCACAGCCTGGCAACAATAATTAGAAATGTCAATATTATTTACATTTCTTGATTTTAAATTCAATTTCAAATCGAAACGACGCATCTCCACATTCGAGCCCACAAGCATTCCGAAGTAGCCACCATAGCATTTCCAAAATGCGGACAAAATTCCGAAAATGCATTCAGCAGCAGTTCGTCGCTTGTTTGATCCACCAGATCCTGGACCAGCTTCACTGGCATTGTTCATGATGCTGTCATGGCGACGCTCCCAAATGATGCATCTGTTTTATGTAGGGTTCATTATGTTGACGCAGCCATCCTAGTCACCTTATGTATGAATATATAGTTAATTATATTAATTCCATTAATCCGCGAGTTGAACTCATTAACATACTTACACTTCTGCTGCACATCTTGATTTGTTACGAACTAAAATTCAAACAAGAACAATAGAAAAACGTAAAGAAAACGGCATAAAAACGGTGTATGAAGTCCGTACTTTACGGAGTACAAACGATATAAAAACGGTGTACTAACGTATACGTCACTACGGAGACAAAACGGCAGAAAAACGGTATGTTCGAATTACGGACAATATACGGCATTTAAATGGAGTGAAATATTTTAGCATGCCGTAAATATTCCGTTTTCATTCAAGTATCGACGGATCCGTCTTTTTCATTCCGTAAACGTACCGTTACAAACGGTATTGTGATTCCGTAAGTTTACGGTGCTACGTTAAAATGTTTCTTGGGATGTTTTTTGAGTTGCCAAATACACAAATTATCAAATAAAATTGAAAATTGTCTTTGCTAAATACAAATACATTGATTGGAAACGCGAAATTAAGAACATTGAGAGACTGTGGCTTTTTGTGATTGTTGTTCTGCTTGATGCGTTGCATGCTAATCTGCTAGAACCGTGTGGTTTCGCATCGGGAGTCGTAATCTTCGACGACATGTTCTTTTCTTAAAATTAATTTATTATAAAAAATTTTAAAATCGCGTAATGCTTGTAGTCGTTGAAAAGGCCATTTGAGATGCCTCTCGGTGTTTAGTTTCGTAAATGTAAATTTATAAATGTTTCTGCAGCATTTTGTCCATTGTCGTCCCATTGAGCTTTTGACTCAATCAGCACATCGCTATTTTCTTCACGGTTTTCGTTGCCTGCACGGCACATGATTGTTATGGTGGTCTTATGGTCTGTTTTTGTCAAACATGAAATTTGTCGTTGCAGTTCGTGGAAATTGTAACGGACTTTCAATTGATTTTGTTTATTTTCCTATTTTTTCTGTCAAAATAATTATAGTTCATTTATGTTTGTCTTTTTTTAACATATATATGTTCCATTTACTCATTAGAGCAATTTTTTGAATAAATGCAACCCTAGGCGATACAGTGAAACTCACAGAAGATACAATGTAAATCGGGCATAAAGCTCGACGAACCAATACGTAATATATACAGCATACAATTTTATTACGTATGTTAGTGAAAACCTGACGAAATGTGTCACTCATGAAATTATCATGAATTAATTTATTTATATACATTGAATTGGCGAATTAGGATTTATAGGCGTTAAAAATGGTTCAACCACGCCGATTTCTTACGTGGTCATTAATTATGATGGCGCTCAAATGTCGGCAGTCGGCAAATGTCGGCAGTGGATTAGCGGAAAAACACAAAAGACAAAGAACTATATCAGCCTTCCATAAAATACAATAAGTGCAGCTTTGCACTGTGCATATACCAAAGTATTCTTTATTTTTATTTTTATAACTTCTATTAAGTTATATGTATGATGTTAACTCGTTGAGTGTCACAGCAAGAAGTCGGATCCTTGCACCTCATCGACAAGATTGGAAAATGTTTGGCGTCCCCTTTATGGTGACGCAAAACTGCGTTAATCTGTTTTTGTTTCTCATGTTGCTTGATAATGTGCTGCAATCAGCACATTTTCTTCCACACATTGCTTGCAAGTGTGTAGCTATCAGCACATTTCTATGGACATGTTGTTCGAGATTGTGCGGCTATATTTGAATTCGTCCCTGATCAGAATACGATCCTGATATATATATATATATATATATATATATATATATATATATATATATATATATATATATATATATATATATATATATATATATCTATATATATATATATATATATATATATATATATATATATATATATATATATATATATATATATATATCTATATATATATATGTTTTAGTGGCTCTTGGTTTGCCAAAGTGGAAGTTAATTACGCTCTCCATTACCTTATAGAGTGCAGAGCATATTGTAATGGGTCGGTAATTGGCAGGGTTCGTGGCCTCGCCCTTTTTCGGAACTGGCTGGACTTTGGCAACCTTCCAACAAGATGGAAAAACTCCTGACCTGTAGGAGATGTTGAAAAGGTTACGCAACGGACAAGCCAGCGTTGACGCGCACTTCTTCAACACATGGGCAGATATGCCATCTTGCCCAGAGGCTTTGTTAATGTTGAGGTTTGCTAAAACCTTTTTAACTGCTCGAGTTCGAAAATGTATCTCCGGCATTGCAGAAGAAACAAAATCGACGACAGGCAGTTGTTGATTACTATCTGGGAGCGTTAAATTATTTGCAAATAATTCTGCCAAGAGATTAGCTTTATCAACCGGGTCAGTGAAGGTCTGGACATTCATACTAAGAGTTGGAGTAGACGATGTCGTCTGATTCTTCACCCTTTTTACAAATGACCAGTAATTTTTACTACCCCTGTGATAGAGTAGGACCTTTTTGCGCGCATTTTGTTCGTGAAGAAACTTTTCGCGCGAGATCACGGCATTACAGCGATTCCTAGCCTGTATACGAAGTCTTTCAGTATCAGCATTCTTGTTAGAACGCCAAGTCTGAAAGGCTTCCTCTTTCGACCTGACTGCAATCCTGCAAGTCTCATTAAACCAAGAGTGGTCCTTAGGTTTAATGCTAATTTGTTTAGAAGGTATGAAGGACCGCATACCTAATAAAATAATATTTTGTACCATTAAAGCCGCAGCATTTATGTCTCTGTCAGCGAAACACAATTTCCAATTAAAGTTGCGAAAAAAATCATTTAACACAACCCAATTTGCTTTTTCGTAAAGCCATACATTCCTCTTCGGGGCTTGAATCGAAGAGGCGCGTAAACTAGAATACGAAAACTCAGCGGAAACAGTACAGTGATCGGAATTACCAAGAGGTGCAAGGACTTTTACATCATATTTTTCATGATGTGAAGTCAGAACCAGTTGGGAAGGTTAGATCACATGGGAAATTTTAAAGTAGGTGTAATTATGATAGTTAGGATTATCAAAATTATAGTCGGTCTAAGCCGACTATAAATACCCTACACATATGTGTGGTTACCATTCAAAGTGATATATAGGTCACCAGGGTATACGAATCCTGAAAATAACTACAAACGTTCAATCGCTGAAGAATTTCCATTCATTTGATACCCATATTTACAAATGGGTAGGTGTACCGAATTTCGATTTTTTTTTTTGTGAACCACAAGTCTTTTTGCCGGAAAACATTATTATAATGTATTTGAGCATGATATCAATATATATTTGACCAAAAAAGTTTATCTAAGCACGTATACATAAAAATTGATCTTTATATGTACATTTTATATGAGGTATTTGAACAAAAGTGGTCGGATCATAGGTCGCAATGGACCGATCTCGCCAATTTTTTCGCACATACAGCGTAGGTATATTAGTAATCTAAGTTATAAGTTTCATTTATCTAGCTCTTCAATTTTAAAAGTCTTAGGGATTTCAACAGACAGACAGACGGACAGACAGACGGACATCGCTATATCGACTCAGGAGGTCATGCTGATCAAGAATATATATACTTTTCCATACCGGAGATGCTTCCTTCTGGGTGTTACAAACGGCGTACCAAACTGAATATACCCTTTCACTCTTAGTGTAGGGTATAAAAAGGTCTAGGACTTTTGGGCTTTGCCCGCCGACGCGTGGAATATACGTCGGCTCCTTCACCATTTGAGTGAGTTGGTTGCACTCGGCAAAAAGCTCAACATAACAACCCTCCTGTGTTGACAGACCCGAGTGGCTCAACCAAGTGGCGTTGTGCACATTAAAATCGCCGGCAACAACAACTGCCTGGAAATTGCTCCAATATATTTGAGATCGAATCAGATAAGGCATCCAGCTTATTACAGGTGGAAACCCTATCTAAATTCGGACTCCTATAAAGAAAGCACAAGTGCATGATGTGTGTTTGGATTTTGAATTTAACCCAAATTGTATTGAATTCGCCATCCGACACACTATGATGTTGCTGCAGTTGATACGCAACGTCACTTCGAATAAAAAGAGCAAGGCCCCTATGGGCAGAGAATAATGGCAATAGGTGATAACCAGGTATATAAAAATCCAGTGGATCTGCACCCTCATTAACCTTGGTCTCACCTAGTGCCATTATTTGTGGCCTATGGATGGACACATACTCATATACCGAGAAAAAGTTCGCCCTTAGCCCACGAATGTTGCAAAAATCTATGCGAAATTTTTGCGACATTTTTTCTACTGGGCAACTTCAAAACAGACATACATACTACCAAGGCGCAGCAGTGGAAAATAACAAATGAGAGCGTAAGTCAAGCCGTGGTGAGTGTTATGCTTTCACCACAGCATAGATTACGTCTCAACCGTGCACAATAGTAAGATGGGCGAGGGAGGGAATACGTGAACAAACCTGTGTAATTGCAGCAAAGAGCATAGAAAAGCCCTTTGCGTCGGCAATTGCAAAAACAGCGAGTGCGGCAACTTAGCAGGCAGCGCGAAACCGGTTCTATTATGTGGTTGTTGAATTTTTATTGTTTGTTATATTTATTTGGTGTTTATTTTGTTTTATATTAGTTTTTTTATGTAAATTATTATTAGTTTGTGTTTTAGTTTAATTTTGTTTTATTTCATTGTTATTTTTTCTTATGTTGGGCGGGCACATTAAACACAGTTTTGAAACACATTTATACTAAACGACGGACGGAACACGTTGAAAAAGACAAGAGACGACACGACACGACACGACACGTCCGTCCCCGTGGGTTGACGCTACTGCCAATATATATATATATATATATATATATATATATATATATATATATATATATATATATATATATATATATATATATATGTATATATTGTAAAAGTATTTAATTCGAAATTCAACAAAGCAGTGGCAAACCAAGAGCCACTAAAACAAACCGGATTTATAAAAATTTGTGGATGATTTTGCTATATAATTTGAGTAAATTTGGTATATATATTTGGTATATATAAAAATGAGAATTTTAATTTTCAATTTTACATCCCAGATAGCAAACTGCTCGCATTGTGAGCTCACGCCTGCACGCGTGCGCGCACAGAGTATCAACCGTGTGTTTGAGACCAATACGCTCGCACTAGCGCAAGGTATTTGTAAGTCGCATTTGATTATCAATATAGTCGCACGAGTGCGTACAAAATTTTAAAAATCATTTTAAAAAATCAAAATTTTAAAAATCTATATAGTCGCACGAGTGCGAGAAAATTGTGTGATTCGCACGAATGCTGAAAAAACAAAAACCATCTTTTCGTAAATTCATTACGTGACCTTTAGGGCATCTATATATCCCATCATTCGGGAGAACCCTCATTCTTGAAGTTGCCTAATCAGCCCTAAACCACACGGATATAAAAGGTTTGTTTGAATATGCTTGAATGTAATTAAAAAGTAATACGAAATTACCATACATGTATTAGGAATGAAGTGTAATCTATATATATAAAACTCTTGGTACGTCTGTCAGTCAGTCGGTCTGTCAGTCTGTCTGTCTGTCTGTTTGTTCCAGCATCACGTCTAAACCGGTGTCATAGGCTATATATGGGCGGGATTGGACAAAGGGTCGTGGTACCTCCCATACAACCTAAACTTTCAAAACGACATAACTCAGCACATACACAATCTAAAAAGATGAAACAAAAAACTAAAATTCACCGCACTAAAACTCACCACACTAAAACTCTCCACACTAAAACTCACCACACTAAAACTCACCACAATAAAACTCACCTTGCTAAAACTCACCACACGAAAAATTCACCATACTAAAACTCACCACACCAAAACTCACCACACTAAAACTCACCACACCAAAATTCACCACACTAAAACTCACCACACTAAAACTCACCACACTAAAAATTCGCCACACTAAAACTCAAACACTAAAACTCACCATACTTAAAACACACCGAAACTCACCACACTGAAACTCACCACAATAAAACTCACCACACTAAAACTCACCACAATAAAACTTAACACACTAAAACTCACTACACTAAAAATTCACCACACTAAAACTCACCACACTAAAACTCACCACACCAAAACTCACCACACTAAAACACACCACACTAAAACTCACCACACTAAAAACTCAACACACTAAAACTCACCACATTAAAACTAAGTACACTAAAACTTCTACTGGGAAAAACTCTACGGGGAAGAATTCTACGGCGAAGATTTGTACTGGGAAGAATTCTGCGGCGAAATATTCTACTGTCTGAAAAGTTGTTTGGGAAAAGTTGTTTTGAGAAAAGTTGTTTTGGCGGAGAATTATTATTTGGTTACTACATTTATAAAACCAATAAAAACTTCCACAGCGAAGCACGGGCCCCTGATATAAAAAATAATATTAATGTTTTTTTATAGTAATAAAATCGCTTTATATCTATGAATTCACAAAATCTTGGCACGAGTCGTGCACGGGTCCAGCTAGTATGTCTATAAAATGCGCCTACTTTCGACCCTCAAGGACGCTCCGTTTAGGAGTTACGGCCAATTAAAGAAAAACTGTAAAAAATTATGCATTAAATGTCTATAAAATGCGCCAACTTTCGACCCTCTAGGACCCTCCATTTAAGAGTTACGGCCAAACAGTGAAAAATTATGCATTAATTGTCTATAAAATGCGCCTACTTTCGACCCTCTAGGACGCTCCGTTTAGGAGTTACGGCCAATTAAAGAAAATTTTTAAAATTATATTTTCAAAACCTTATTATTCCGGAACCCACCGATCGAATTATATGAAATTCAGAGTGAAAAATTATGCATTAAATGTCTATAAAATGCGCCTACTTTCGACCCTCTAGGACACTCCGTTTAAGAGTTACGGCCAATTAAAGAAAAACAGTGAAAAATTATGCATTATATGTCTATAAAATGCGCCTACTTTCGACCCTCTAGGACGCTCCGTTTAGGAGTTACGGCCAATTAAATATAATTTTTAAAAATCGATTTTCAAAACCTTATTATTCTGGAACCCACCGATCGAACTTTCGACCCTCTAGGACCCTCCGTTTAAGAGTTACGGCCAATTAAAGAAAAACAGTGAAAAATTATGCGTTATATGTCTATAAAATGCGCCTACTTTCGACCCTCTAGGACGCTCCGTTTAGGAGTTACGGCCAATTAAAGAAAATTTTTAAAAATCGATTTTCAAAACCTTATAATTCCGGAACCCACCGATCGAATTATATGAAATTTAGAGTGAAAAATTATGCATTAAATGTCTGTAAAATGCCAACTTTCGACCCTCTAGGACGCTCCGTTTAGGAGTTACAGCCAATTAAAGAAAACTTTTAAAAATCGGTTTTCAAAACCTTATTATCGAATTATATGAATTTTTGAGTGAAAAATTATGCATAAAATGTCTATAAAATGCGCCTACTTTCGACCCTCTAGGAACCTCCGTTGAAGAGTTACGGCCAATTAAAGAAAAACAGTGAAAAATTATGCATTATATATCTATAAAATGCGCCTACTTTCGACCCTCTAGGACGCTCCGTTTAGGAGTTACGGCCAATTAAATATAATTTTTAAAAATCGATTTTCAAAACCTTATTATTCTGGAACCCACCGATCGAACTTTCGACCCTCTAGGACCCTCCGTTTAAGAGTTACGGCCAATTAAAGAAAAACAGTGAAAAATTATGCGTTATATGTCTATAAAATGCGCCTACTTTCGACCCTCTAGGACGCTCCGTTTAGGAGTTACGGCCAATTAAAGAAAATTTTTAAAAATCGATTTTCAAAACCTTATAATTCCGGAACCCACCGATCGAATTATATGAAATTTAGAGTGAAAAATTATGCATTAAATGTCTGTAAAATGCCAACTTTCGACCCTCTAGGACGATCCGTTTAGGAGTTACAGCCAATTAAAGAAAACTTTTAAAAATCGGTTTTCAAAACCTTATTATTCTGGAACCCACTGATCGAATTATATGAATTTTTGAGTGAAAAATTATGCATAAAATGTCTATAAAATGCGCCTACTTTCGACCCTCTAGGACCCTCCGTTGAAGAGTTACGGCCAATTAAAGAAAAACAGTGAAAAATTATGCATTATATATCTATAAAATGCGCCTACTTTCGACCCTCTAGGACGCTCCGTTTAGGAGGTACGGCCAATTAAAGAAAATTTTTAAAAATCTATTTTCAAAATTTTATTATTCCGGAACCCACCGATCGAATTAACTTTCGACCCTCTAGGACGCTCGGTTTAGGAGTTACAGCCAATTAAAGAAAATTTTTAAAAATCTATTTTCAAAACCTTATTATTCCGGAACCGATCGAATTATATGAAATTCAGAGTGAAAAATTATGCATTAAATGTCTATAAAATGCGCCTACTTTCGACCCTCTAGGACGCTCCGTTTAGGAGTTACGGCCAATTAAAGAAAATTTTTAAAAATCGATTTTCAAAACCTTATAATTCCGGAACCCACCGTTTAGGAGTTACAGCCAATTAAAGAAAATGTTTAAAAATCGATTTTCAAAACCTTATTATTCTGGAACCCACCGATCGAATTATATAAAATTTAGAGTGAAAAATTATGTATTAAATGTCTATAAAATGCGCCTTTCGACCCTCTAGGACGCTCCGTTTAGGAGTTACGGCCAATTAAATATAATTTTTAAAAATCGATTTTCAAAACCTTATTATTCTGGAACCCACCGATCGAACTTTCGACCCTCTAGGACCCTCCGTTTAAGAGTTACGGCCAATTAAAGAAAAACAGTGAAAAATGTTGCTTTATATGTCTATAAAATGCGCCTACTTTCGACCCTCTAGGACCCTCCGTTTAAGAGTTACGGCCAATTAAAGAAAAACAGTGAACAATTATGCATTAAATGTCTATAAAATGTCTAAAAAAAGGTACGGCCAATTAAAGAAAATTTTTAAAAATCGATTTTCAAAACCTTATTTTTCTGGAACCCACTGATCGAATTATATGAAATTTAGAGTGAAAAATTATGCATTAAATGTCTATAAACGGAGCGTCCCTCTAGGACGCTCCGTTTAGGAGTTACGGCCAATTAAATATAATTTTTTAAAATCGATTTTCAAAACCTTATTATTCTGGAACCCACCGATCGAACTTTCGACCCTCTGGGACCCTCCGTTTAAGAGTTACGGCCAATTAAAGAAAAACAGTGAAAAATTATGCATTATATGTCTATAAAATGCGCCTACTTTCGACCCTCTAGGACGCTCCGTTCAGGAGTTACGGCCAATTAAAGAAAATTTTTAAAAATCGATTTTCAAAACCTTATAATTCCGGAACCCATCGAATTATATGAAATTTAAAGTGAAAAATTATGCATTAAATGTCTATAAACGGAGCGTCCCTCTAGGACGCTCCGTCCTAGAGCGATTTTCAAAACCTTATTATTCTGGAACCCACCGATCGAACTTTCGACCCTCTAGGACCCTCCGCTTAACAGTTACGGCCAATTAAAGAAAAACAGTGAAAAATTATGCATTATATGTCTATAAAATGCGCCAACTTTCGACCCTCTAGGACGCTCCGTTTAGGAGTTACGGACAATTAAAGAAAATTTTTAAAAATCGATTTTCAAAACCTTATAATTCCGGAACCCACCGATCGAATTATATGAAATTTAGAGTGAAAAATTATGCATTAAATGTCTATAAACGGAGCGTCCCTCTAGGACGCTCCGTTTAGGAGTTACGGCCAATTAAATATAATTTTTAAAAATCGATTTTCAAAACCTTATTATTCTGGAACCCACCGATCGAACTTTCGACCCTCTAGGACCCTCCGTTTAAGAGTTACGGCCTATTAAAGAAAAACAGTGAAAAATTATGCATTATATGTCTATAAAATGCGCCAACCTTCGACCCTCTAGGACGCTCCGTTTAGGAGTTACGGCCAATTAAAAAAATTTTTAAAAATCTATTTTCAAAACCTTATTATTCTGGAACCCACCGATCGAATTATATGAAATTTAGAGTGAAAAATTATGCATTAAATGTCTGTAAAATGCCAACTTTCGACCCTCTAGGACGCTCCGTTTAGGAGTTACAGCCAATTAAAGAAAATTTTTAAAAATCGATTTTCAAAACCTTATTATTCTGGAACCCACCGATCGAATTATATGAAATTCAGAGTGAAAAATTATGCATTAAATGTCTATAAAATGTCTATTAAATGTCTATTCGACCCTCTAGGACGCTCCGTTTAGGAGTTACGGCCAATTAAAGAAAAACAGTAAAAAATTATGCATTAAATGTGTATAAAATGCGCCTACTTTCAACCCTCTAGGACGCTCCCTTTAGGAGTTACGGCCAATTAAAGAAAATTTTTAAAAATCTATTTTCAAAACCTTATTATTCTGGAACCCACCCATCGAATTAACTTTCGACCCTCTAGGACGCTCCGTTTAGGAGTTACGGCCAATTAAAGAAAATTTTTAAAAATCGATTTTCAAAACCTTATAATTCCGGAACACACCGATCGAATTATATGAAATTTAGAGTGAAAAATTATGCATTAAATGTCTATAAACGGAGCGTCCCTCTAGGACGCTCCGTTTAGGAGTTACGGCCAATTAAATATAATTTTTAAAAATCGATTTTCAAAACCTTATTATTCTGGAACCCACCGATCGAACTTTCGACCCTCTAGGACCCTCCGTATAAGAGTTACGGCCAATTAAAGAAAAACAGTGAAAAATTATGCGTTATATGTCTATAAAATGCGCCTACTTTCGACCCTCTAGGACGCTCCGTTTAGGAGTTACGGCCAATTAAAGAAAATTTTTAAAAATCTATTTTCAAAACCTTATAATTCCGGAACCCACTGATCGAATGATATGAAATTTAGAGTGAAAAATTATGCATTAAATGTCTATAAAATGCGCCTACTTTCGACCCTCTAGGACGCTCCGTTTAGGAGTTACGGCCAATTAAAGAAAATTTTTAAAAATCGATTTTCAAAACCTTATAATTCCGGAAACCACCGATCGAATTATATGAAATTCAGAGTAAAAAATTATGCATTAAATGTCTGTAAAATGCGCCAACTTTCGACCCTCTAGGACCGTTTAGGAGTTACGGCCAATTAAAGAAAATTTTTAAAAATAGATTTTCAAAACCTTATAATTCCGGAAACCACCGATCGAATTATATGAAATTCAGAGTGAAAAATTATGCATTAAATGTCTATAAAATGCGCCTACTTTCGACCCTCTAGGACGCTCCGTTTAGGAGTTACGGCCAATTAAAGAAAATTTTTAAAAATCGATTTTCAAAACCTTATAATTCCGGAACCCACTGATCGAATGATATGAAATTTAGAGTGAAAAATTATGCATTAAATGTCTATAAAATGCGCCTACTTTCGACCCTCTAGGACGCTCCGTTTAGGAGTTACGGCCAATTAAAGAAAATTTTTAAAAATCGATTTTCAAAACCTTATAATTCCGGAAACCACCGATCGAATTATATGAAATTTAGAGTGAAAAATTATGCATTAAATGTCTATAAAATGCGCCAACTTTCGACCCTCTAGGACGCTCCGTTTAGGAGTTACGGCCAATTAAAGAAAATTTTTAAAATCGATTTTCAAAACCTTATAATTCCGGAAACCACCGATCGAATTATATGAAATTCAGAGTGAAAAATTATGCATTAAATGTCTGTAAAATGCGCCAACTTTCGACCCTCTAGGACCGTTTAGGAGTTACGGCCAATTAAAGAAAATTTTTAAAAATCGATTTTCAAAACCTTATAATTCCGGAAACCACCGATCGAATTATATGAAATTCAGAGTGAAAAATTATGCATTAAATGTCTATAAATACGCCTACTTTCGACCCTCTAGGACCCTCCGTTTAAGAGTTACGGCCAATTAAAGACAATTTTTAAAAATCTATTTTGAAAACCTTATAATTCCGGAACCCACCGATCGAATTAACTTTCGACCCTCTAGGACGCTCCGTTTAGGAGTTACGGCCAATTAAAGAAAATTTTTAAAAATCGATTTTCAAAACCTTATTATTCTGGAACCCACCGATCGAATTATATGAAATTTAGAGCGAAAAATTATGCATTAAATGTCTATAAAATGCGTCTACTTCGACCCTCTAGGACGCTCCGTTTAGGAGTTACGGCCAATTAAAGAAAAACAGTAAAAAATTATGCATTAAATGTGTATAAAACCCTCTAGGACGCTCCGTTTAGGAGTTACGGCCAATTAAAGAAAATTTTTAAAAATCGATTTTCAAAACCTTATTATTCTGGAACCCACCGATCGAATTATATGAAATTCAGAGTGAAAAATTATGCATTAAATCTGTATAAAATGCGCCTACTTTCGACCCTCTAGGACGCTCCCTTTAGGAGTTACGGCCAATTAAAGAAAATTTTTAAAAATCTATTTTATAAACCTTATTATTCTGGAACCCACCGATCGAATTAACTTTCGACCCTCTAGGACGCTCCGTTTAGGAGTTACGGCCAATTAAAGAAAATTTTTAAAAATCGATTTTCAAAACCTTATAATTCCGGAACCCACCGATCGAATTATATGAAATTTAGAGTGAACGAGTTGGGAAAGTTTGGTCACATGGGTAAGTTCGATCACATGGGGCGGATTTTTATAGTCGGTCGGGCCCGACTATGGAATACCCTACACCTTCGGTGGGGATATTAATGTGGGATATTTAATAGCATACCTTAATTTTAAAGTTTTTAATTATGCTTAACCTCACCACCCTCAGAATATTATTCATAAATCAGAAATTTACGTCTTATATCCCCATAAATTAAAAAATTTATATAAAAGTATAAACAACAAAAAAAAAAATTTAAAAATATAATTGGGCGGAACACGTCTATATTTAAAATTTTGAAAGGCTAATATTTAATAGATTTGATTTTAATAATTTACGGATCAAATTTCCACTATGAAAACCCGGGAAATAATGAAAAAAAAAGTGGGCGGATCACGCCCATTTTTGGACCACATATTTTTAGGTGAATTCTAACCATACGTTTTAAATTTTATAACTATATCTTGAATACTTTTCGAGTTATTAGTTCCGAAAGAGTTATATAAAAGTGACTTGTATGGGAGGTGGGCGTGTCCGTTGACCGATTTGGCTCATTTTCTAACTCAGTTCCTACTTTTGGCTAAAATATATTGAGTCGAAATTTCATCGAATTCTGAACAGTATTTCTCAAGTTATTCTGTATTCGGACAGCAAGACAGCAAGGCAGCAAGACAGCAAGACAGCAAGACAGCAAGACAGCAAGACGGACAGACAGACGGACATGGCTAAACGGACTCGGGCAGTGATGCTGATCAAGAAAATATATACTTTTCCATACCGGACACGCCTCCTAAGGGGCGTTACAATATATGCACAAAGTTAATATACCCTGTACCTCATAGGTGTAGGGTATAAAAATTATGCATTAAATGTCTATAAACGGAGCGTCCCTCTAGGACGCTCCCACCGATCGAATTAACTCCCACCGATCGAATTAACTTTCGACCCTCTAGGACGCTCCGTTTAGGAGTTCGGCCAATTAAAGAAAATTTTTAAAAATCGATTTTCAAAAACTTATAATTCCGGAACCCACCGATCGAATTATATGAAATTTAAAGTGAAAAATTATGCATTAAATGTCTGTAAAATGCCAACTTTCGACCCTATAGGACGCTCCGTTCAGGAGTTACAGCCAATTAAAGAAAATTTTTAAAAATCGATTTTCAAAACCTTATTATTCTGGAACCCACTGATCGAATAATATGAAATTTAGAGTGAAAAATTATGCATTAAATGTGTATGAAATGCGCCTACTTTCGACCCTCTAGGACGCTCCCTTTAGGAGTTACGACCAATTAAAGAACATTTTTTAAAAATCGATTTTCAAAACCTAATTATTTATAGTTTATAGTTACGACCAATTAAGAATTTTTTTTAAAAATCGATTTTCATAACCTTATTATTCTGGAACCCACCGATCGAATTATATGAAGTTCAGAGTGAAAAATTATGCATTAAATGTCTATAAAATGCGCCAACTTTCGACCCTCTAGGACGCTCCGTTTAGGAGTTACGGCCAATTAAAGAAAATTTTTAAAAATCTATTTTCAAAACCTTATTATTCTGGAACCCACCGATCGAATTATATGAAATTTAGAGTGAAAAATTATGCATTAAATGTATATAAAATGCGCCTACTTTCGACCCTCTAGGACGCTCCGTTTAGGAGTTACGGCCAATTAAAGAAAATTTTTAAAAATCGATTTTCGAAAACTTATAATTCCGGAACCCACCGATCGAATTATATGAAATTTAAAGTGAAAAATTATGCATTAAATGTCTGTAAAATGCCAACTTTCGACCCTATAGGACGCTCCGTTCAGGAGTTACAGCCAATTAAAGAAAATTTTTAAAAATCGATTTTCAAAACCTTATTATTCTGGAACCCACTGATCGAATAATATGAAATTTAGAGTGAAAAATTATGCATTAAATGTGTATGAAATGCGCCTACTTTCGACCCTCTAGGACGCTCCCTTTAGGAGTTACGACCAATTAAAGAACATTTTTTAAAAATCGATTTTCAAAACCTAATTATTTATAGTTTATAGTTACGACCAATTAAGAATTTTTTTTAAAAATCGATTTTCATAACCTTATTATTCTGGAACCCACCGATCGAATTATATGAAGTTCAGAGTGAAAAATTATGCATTAAATGTCTATAAAATGCGCCAACTTTCGACCCTCTAGGACGCTCCGTTTAGGAGTTACGGCCAATTAAAGAAAATTTTTAAAAATCTATTTTCAAAACCTTATTATTCTGGAACCCACCGATCGAATTATATGAAATTTAGAGTGAAAAATTATGCATTAAATGTATATAAAATGCGCCTACTTTCGACCCTCTAGGACGCTCCGTTTAGGAGTTACGGCCAATTAAAGAAAATTTTTAAAAATCGATTTTCAAAACCTTATTATTCTGGAACCCACCGATCGAATTAACTTTCGACCCTCTAGGACGCTCCGTTTAGGAGTTACGGCCAATTAAAGAAAATTTTTAAAAATCTATTTTCAAAACCTTATTATTCTGGAACCCACCGATCGAATTATATGAAATTTAGAGTGAAAAATTATGCATTAAATGTCTATAAAACGCGCCTACTTTCGACCCTCTAGGACGCTCTGTTTAGGAGTTACAGCCAATTAAAGAAAATTTTTTAAAATCTATTTTCAAAACCTTATTATTCCGGAACCCACCGATCGAATTATATGAAATTCAGAGTGAAAAATTATGCATTAAATGTCTATTAAATGCGTCTACTTTCGACCCTCTAGGACGCTCCGTTTAGGAGTTACGGCCAATTAAAGAAAATTTTTAAAAATCGATTTTCTAAACCTTATAATTCCGGAACCCACCGATCGAATTATATGAAATTTAGAGTGAAAAATTATGCATTAAATGTCTGTAAAATGCGCCAACTTTCGACCCTCTAGGACGCTCCGTTTAGGAGTTACGGCCAATTAAAGAAAATTTTTTAAAAATCGATTTTCAAAACCTTATTATTCCGGAACCCACCGATCGAATTATATGAAATTTAGAGTGAAAAATTATGCATTAAATGTCTATAAAATGCGCCTACTTTCGACCCTCTAGGACGCTCCGTTTAGGAGTTACGGCCAATTAAAGAAAATTTTTAAAAATCTATTTTCAAAACCTTATTATTCTGGAACCCACCGATCGAATTAACTTTCGACCCTCTAGGACGCTCCGTTTAGGAGTTACAGCCAATTAAAGAAAATTTTTAAAAATCGATTTTCAAAACCTTATAATTCCGGAACCCACCGATCGAATTATATGAAATTTAGAGTGAAAAATTATGCATTAAATGTCTATAAAATGCGTCTACTTTCGACCCTCTAGGACGCTCCGTTTAGGAGTTACGGCCAATTAAAGAAAAACAGTAAACAATTATGCATTAAATGTGTATAAAATGTGCCTACTTTCGACCCTCTAGGACGCTCCGTTTAGGAGTTACGGCCAATTAAAGAAAATTTTTAAAAATCTATTTTCAAAACCTTATTATTCTGGAACCCACCGATCGAATTAACTTTCGACCCTCTAGGACGCTCCGTTTAGGAGTTACGGCCAATTAAAGAAAATTTTTAAAAATCTATTTTCAAAACCTTATAATTCCGGAACCCACCGATCGAATTATATGAAATTCAGAGTGAAAAATTATGCATTAAATGTCTATAAAATGCGTCTACTTTCGACCCTCTAGGACGCTCCGTTTAGGAGTAACGGCCAATTAAAGAAAAATTTTAAAAATCTATTTTCAAATCCTTATTATTCTGGAACCCACCGATCGAATTAACTTTCGACCCTCTAGGACGCTCCGTTTAGGAGTTACAGCCAATTAAAGAAAATTTTTAAAAATCGATTTTCAAAACCTTATAATTCCGGAACCCACCGATCGAATTATATGAAATTCAGAGTGAAAAATTATGCATTAAATGTCTATAAAATGCGCCAACTTTCGACCCTCTAGGACCCTCCGTTTAGGAGTTACGGCCAATTAAAGAAAATTTTTAAAAATCTATTTTCAAAACCTTATTATTCTGGAACCCACCCATCGAATTAACTTTCGACCCTCTAGGACGCTCCGTTTAGGAGTTACAGCCAATTAAAGAAAATTTTTAAAAATTGATTTTCAAAACCTTATAATTCCGGAACCCACCGATCGAATTATATGAAATTCAGAGTGAAAAATTTTGCATAAAATGTCTATAAAATGCGTCTACTTTCGACCCTCTAGGACGCTCCGTTTAGGAGTAACGGCCAATTAAAGAAAAATTTTAAAAATCTATTTTCAAATCCTTATTATTCTGGAACCCACCGATCGAATTAACTTTCGACCCTCTAGGACGCTCCGTTTAGGAGTTACAGCCAATTAAAGAAAATTTTTAAAAATCGATTTTCAAAACCTTATAATTCCGGAACCCACCGATCGAATTATATGAAATTCAGAGTGAAAAATTATGCATTAAATGTCTATAAAATGCGTCTACTTTCGACCCTCTAGGACGCTCCGTTTAGGAGTAACGGCCAATTAAAGAAAAATTTTAAAAATCTATTTTCAAATCCTTATTATTCTGGAACCCACCGATCGAATTAACTTTCGACCCTCTAGGACGCTCCGTTTAGGAGTTACAGCCAATTAAAGACAATTTTTAAAAATCTATTTTCAAAACCTTATAATTCCGGAACCCACCGATCGAATTATATGAAATTCAGAGTGAAAAATTATGCATTAAATGTCTATAAAATGCGTCTACTTTCGACCCTCTAGGACGCTCCGTTTAGGAGTAACGGCCAATTAAAGAAAAATTTTAAAAATCTATTTTAAAATCCTTATTATTCTGGAACCCACCGATCGAATTAACTTTCGACCCTCTAGGACGCTCCGTTTAGGAGTTACAGCCAATTAAAGAAAATTTTTAAAAATCTATTTTCAAAACCTTATAATTCCGGAACCCACCGATCGAATTATATGAAATTTAGAGTGCAAAATTATGCATTAAATGTCTATAAAATGCGCCTACTTTCGACCCTCTAGGACGCTCCGTTTAGGAGTTACGGCCAATTAAAGAAAATTTTTAAAAATCTATTTTCAAAACCTTATTATTCTGGAACCCACCCATCGAATTAACTTTCGACCCTCTAGGACGCTCCGTTTAGGAGTTACAGCCAATTAAAGAAAATTTTTAAAAATCGATTTTCAAAACCTTATAATTCCGGAACCCACCGATCGAATTATATGAAATTCAGAGTGAAAAATTATGCATTAAATGTCTATAAAATGCGCCAACTTTCGACCCTCTAGGACCCTCCGTTTAGGAGTTACGGCCAATTAAAGAAAATTTTTAAAAATCTATATTCAAAACCTTATTATTCTGGAACCCACCCATCGAATTAACTTTCGACCCTCTAGGACGCTCCGTTTAGGAGTTACAGCCAATTAAAGAAAATTTTTAAAAATCGATTTTCAAAACCTTATAATTCCGGAACCCACCGATCGAATTATATGAAATTTAGAGTGCAAAATTATGCATTAAATGTCTATAAAATGCGCCTACTTTCGACCCTCTAGGACGCTCCGTTTAGGAGTTACGGGCAATTAAAGAAAAATTTTAAAAATCGATTTTCAAAACCTTATTATTCTGTAACCTACCGATCGAATTAACCTTCGACCCTCTAGGACGCTCCGTTTAGGAGTTACAGCCAATTAAAGAAAATTTTTAAAAATCGATTTTCAAAACCTTATAATTCCGGAACCCACCGATCGAATTATATGAAATTTAGAGTGAAAAATTATGCATTAAATGTCTATAAAATGCGGCAACTTTCGACCCTCTAGGACGCTCCGTTTAGGAGTTACGGCCAATTAAAGAAATTTTTTAAAAATCTATTTTCAAAACCTTATAATTCTGGAACCCACCGATCGAATTAACTTTCGACCCTTAAATTAAAGACCCTTAAATTAAAGAAAATTTTTAAAAATCGATTTTCAAAACCTTATAATTCCGGAACCCACCGATCGAATTATATGAAATTCAGAGTGAAAAATTATGCATTAAATGTCTATAAATGCGGCAACTTTCGACCCTCTAGGACGCTCCGTTTAGGAGTTACGGCCAATTAAAGAAAATTTTAAAAAATCTATTTTCAAAACCTTATAATTCCGGAACCCACCGATCGAATTATATGAAATTCAGAGTGAAAAATTATGCATTAAATGTCTATAAATGCGGCAACTTTCGACCCTCTAGGACGCTCCGTTTAGGAGTTACGGCCAATTAAAGAAAAATTTTAAAAATCGATTTTCAAAACCTTATTATTCTGGAACCCACCGATCGAATTAACTTTCGACCCTCTAGGACGCTCCGTTTAGGAGTTACAGCCAATTAAAGAAAATTTTTAAAAATCGATTTTCAAAACCTTATAATTCCGGAACCCACCGATCGAATTATATGAAATTTAGAGTGAACGAGTTGGGAAAGTTAGGTCACATGGGTAAGTTCGGTCACATGGGGCGGATTTTTATAGTCGGTCGGGCCCGACTATGGAATACCCTACACCTTTGGTGGGGATATTAACCCTCAGAATATTATCCATATATCAGAAATTTACGTCTTATATCCCCATAAATTAAAAAAATTATATAAAGTATAAAAAACTAAAAAAAAAAATTGAAAAATATAATTGGGCGGACCACGCCTATATTTAAAATTTTGAAAGGCTAATATTTCATAGATTTGATTTTAATAATTTATGGATCAAATTTCCACTATGAAAACCCGGGAAATAATGAAAAAAAAAAGTGGGCGGATCACGCCCATTTTTGGACCACATATTTTAAGGTGAATTCTAACAATACGTTTTAAATTTTATAACTATACCTTGAATAACTTTCGAGTTATTAGCTCCGAAAGAGTTATATAAAAGTGACTTGTATGGGAGGTGGGCGTGTCCGTTGACCGATTTGGCTCATTTTCAAACTCAGTTCCTACTTTTGGCTAAAATAGATTGAGACGAAATTTCATCGCATTCTGATCAGTATTTCTCAAGTTATTCTGTATTCGGACAGCAAGACAGCAAGACAGCAAGACAGCAAGACGGACAGACAGACAGACGGACATGGCTAAACGGACTCGGGTAGTGATGCTGATCAAGAATATATATACTTTTCCATACCGGACACGCCTCCTAAGGGGCGTTACAATATATGCACAAAGTTAATATACCCTGTACCTCATAGGTGTAGGGTATAAAAATTATGCATTAAATGTCTATAAAATGCGTCTACTTTCGACCCTCTAGGACGCTCCGTTTAGGAGTTACGGCCTCTAGGACGCTCCGTTTAGGAGTTACAGCCAATTAAAGAAAATTTTTAAAAATCGATTTTCAAAACCTTATAATTCCGGAACCCACCGATCGAATTATATGAAATTTAGAGTGAAAAATTATGCATTAATTGTCTATAAAATGCGTCTACTTTCGACCCTCTAAGACGCTCCGTTTAGGAGTTACGGCCAATTAAAGAAAATTTTTAAAAATCTATTTTCAAAACCTTATAATTCCGGAACCCACCGATCGAATTATATGAAATTTAGAGTGCAAAATTATGCATTAAATGTCTATAAAATGCGCCTACTTTCGACCCTCTAGGACGCTCCGTTTAGGAGTTACGGGCAATTAAAGAAAAATTTTAAAAATCGATTTTCAAAACCTTATTATTCTGGAACCCACCGATCGAATTAACCTTCGACCCTCTAGGACGCTCCGTTTAGGAGTTACAGCCAATTAAAGAAAATTTTTAAAAATCGATTTTCAAAACCTTATAATTCCGGAACCCACCGATCGAATTATATGAAATTTAGAGTGAAAAATTATGCATTAAATGTCTATAAAATGCGGCAACTTTCGACCCTCTAGGACGCTCCGTTTAGGAGTAACGGCCAATTAAAGAAAATTTTTTAAAAATCTATTTTCAAAACCTTATAATTCTGGAACCCACCGATCGAATTAACTTTCGACCCTCTAGGACGCTCCGTTTAGGAGTTACAGCCAATTAAAGAAAATTTTTAAAAATCGATTTTCAAAACCTTATAATTCCGGAACCCACCGATCGAATTATATGAAATTTAGAGTGAAAAATTATGCATTAAATGTCTATAAAATGCGGCAACTTTCGACCCTCTAGGACGCTCCGTTTAGGAGTTACGGCCAATTAAAGAAAATTTTTAAAAATCTATTTTCAAAACCTTATAATTCCGGAACCCACCGATCGAATTATATGAAATTCAGAATTAACTTTCGACCCTCTAGGACGCTCCCTTTAGAAGTTACGACCAATTAAAGAAAATTTTTTAAAAATCGATTTTCAAAAGCTTATTATTCCGGAACCAACCGATCGAATTATATGAAATTCAGAGTGAAAATTATGCATTAAATGTCTATAAAATGCGCCAACTTTCGACCCAAAACCTTATTATTCTGGAACCCACCGATCGAATTAACTTTCGACCCTCTAGGACGCTCCGTTTAGGAGCCAATTAAAGAAAATTTTTAAAAATCGATTTTCAAAACCTTATAATTCCGGAACCCACCGATCGAATTATATGAAATTTAGAGTGAAAAATTATGCATTAAATGTCTATAAAATGCGGCAACTTTCGACCCTCTAGGACGCTCCGTTTAGGAGTTACGGCCAATTAAAGAAAATTTTTAAAAATCTATTTTCAAAACCTTATAATTCTGGAACCCACCGATCGAATTAACTTTCGACCCTCTAGGTCGCTCCGTTTAGGAGTTACAGCCAATTAAAGAAAATTTTTAAAAATCGATTTTCAAAACCTTATAATTCCGGAACCCACCGATCGAATTATATGAAATTTAGAGTGAAAAATTATGCATTAAATGTCTATAAAATGCGGCAACTTTCGACCCTCTAGGACGCTCCGTTTAGGAGTTACGGCCAATTAAAGAAAATTTTTAAAAATCTATTTTCAAAACCTTATAATTCCGGAACCCACCGATCGAATTATATGAAATTCAGAATTAACTTTCGACCCTCTAGGACGCTCCCTTTAGAAGTTACGACCAATTAAAGAAAATTTTTTAAAAATCGATTTTCAAAAGCTTATTATTCCGGAACCAACCGATCGAATTATATGAAATTCAGAGTGAAAATTATGCATTAAATGTCTATAAAATGCGCCAACTTTCGACCCAAAACCTTATTATTCTGGAACCCACCGATCGAATTAACTTTCGACCCTCTAGGACGCTCCGTTTAGGAGCCAATTAAAGAAAATTTTTAAAAATCAATTTTCAAAACCTTATAATTCCGGAACCCACCGATAGAATTATATGAAATTTAGAGTGAAAAATTATGCATTAAATGTCTATAAAATGCGGCAACTTTCGACCCTCTAGGACGCTCCGTTTAGGAGTTACGGCCAATTAAAGAAAAATTTTAAAAATCTATTTTCAAAACCTTATTATTCTGGAACCCACCGATCGAATTATATGAAATTTAGAGTGCAAAATTATGCATTAAATGTCTATAAAATGCGCCTACTTTCGACCCTCTAGGACGCTTCGTTTAGGAGTTACGGCCAATTAAAGAAAAATTTTAAAAATCTATTTTCAAAACCTTATTATTCTGGAACCCACCGATCGAATTATATGAAATTTAGAGTGCAAAATTATGCATTAAATGTCTATAAAATGCGCCTACTTTCGACCCTCTAGGACGCTCCGTTTAGGAGTAACGGCCAATTAAAGAAAAATTTTAAAAATCTATTTTAAAATCCTTATTATTCTGGAACCCACCGATCGAATTAACTTTCGACCCTCTAGGACGCTCCGTTTAGGAGTTACAGCCAATTAAAGAAAATTTTTAAAAATCTATTTTCAAAACCTTATAATTCCGGAACCCACCGATCGAATTATATGAAATTTAGAGTGCAAAATTATGCATTAAATGTCTATAAAATGCGCCTACTTTCGACCCTCTAGGACGCTCCGTTTAGGAGTTACGGCCAATTAAAGAAAATTTTTAAAAATCTATTTTCAAAACCTTATTATTCTGGAACCCACCCATCGAATTAACTTTCGACCCTCTAGGACGCTCCGTTTAGGAGTTACAGCCAATTAAAGAAAATTTTTAAAAATCGATTTTCAAAACCTTATAATTCCGGAACCCACCGATCGAATTATATGAAATTCAGAGTGAAAAATTATTCATTAAATGTCTATAAAATGCGCCAACTTTCGACCCTCTAGGACCCTCCGTTTAGGAGTTACGGCCAATTAAAGAAAATTTTTAAAAATCTATTTTCAAAACCTTATTATTCTGGAACCCACCCATCGAATTAACTTTCGACCCTCTAGGACGCTCCGTTTAGGAGTTACAGCCAATTAAAGAAAATTTTTAAAAATCGATTTTCAAAACCTTATAATTCCGGAACCCACCGATCGAATTATATGAAATTTAGAGTGAAAAATTATGCATTAATTGTCTATAAAATGCGTCTACTTTCGACTTTCGAAAGAAAATTTTTAAAAATCTATTTTCAAAACCTTATAATTCCGGAACCCACCGATCGAATTATATGAAATTTAGAGTGCAAAATTATGCATTAAATGTCTATAAAATGCGCCTACTTTCGACCCTCTAGGACGCTCCGTTTAGGAGTTACGGGCAATTAAAGAAAAATTTTAAAAATCGATTTTCAAAACCTTATTATTCTGGAACCCACCGATAGAATTAACCTTCGACCCTCTAGGACGCTCCGTTTAGGAGTTACAGCCAATTAAAGAAAATTTTTAAAAATCGATTTTCAAAACCTTATAATTCCGGAACCCACCGATCGAATTATATGAAATTTAGAGTGAAAAATTATGCATTAAATGTCTATAAAATGCGGCAACTTTCGACCCTCTAGGACGCTCCGTTTAGGAGTTACGGCCAATTAAAGAAATTTTTTAAAAATCTATTTTCAAAACCTTATAATTCTGGAACCCACCGATCGAATTAACTTTCGACCCTCTAGGACGCTCCGTTTAGGAGTTACGGCCAATTAAAGAAAATTTTTAAAAATCTATTTTCAAAACCTTATAATTCCGGAACCCACCGATCGAATTATATGAAATTTAGAGTGCAAAATTATGCATTAAATGTCTATAAAATGCGCTTACTTTCGACCCTCTAGGACGCTCCGTTTAGGAGTTACGGGCAATTAAAGAAAAATTTTAAAAATCGATTTTCAAAACCTTATTATTCTGGAACCCACCGATAGAATTAACCTTCGACCCTCTAGGACGCTCCGTTTAGGAGTTACAGCCAATTAAAGAAAATTTTTAAAAATCGATTTTCAAAACCTTATAATTCCGGAACCCACCGATCGAATTATATGAAATTTAGAGTGAAAAATTATGCATTAAATGTCTATAAAATGCGGCAACTTTCGACCCTCTAGGACGCTCCGTTTAGGAGTTACGGCCAATTAAAGAAAATTTTTAAAAATCTATTTTCAAAACCTTATAATTCCGGAACCCACCGATCGAATTATATGAAATTCAGAATTAACTTTCGACCCTCTAGGACGCTCCCTTTAGAAGTTACGACCAAT
Organism: Dryomyza anilis; assembly: GCA_951804985.1. Classification (NCBI taxonomy): domain Eukaryota; kingdom Metazoa; phylum Arthropoda; class Insecta; order Diptera; family Dryomyzidae; genus Dryomyza; species Dryomyza anilis. The sequence continues at coordinate 81,954,664 of OX638131.1, forward strand.
TAAAGAAAATTTTTTAAAAATCGATTTTCAAAAGCTTATTATTCCGGAACCAACCGATCGAATTATATGAAATTCAGAGTGAAAATTATGCATTAAATGTCTATAAAATGCGCCAACTTTCGACCCAAAACCTTATTATTCTGGAACCCACCGATCGAATTAACTTTCGACCCTCTAGGACGCTCCGTTTAGGAGCCAATTAAAGAAAATTTTTAAAAATCGATTTTCAAAACCTTATAATTCCGGAACCCACCGATCGAATTATATGAAATTTAGAGTGAAAAATTATGCATTAAATGTCTATAAAATGCGGCAACTTTCGACCCTCTAGGACGCTCCGTTTAGGAGTTACGGCCAATTAAAGAAAATTTTTAAAAATCTATTTTCAAAACCTTATAATTCTGGAACCCACCGATCGAATTAACTTTCGACCCTCTAGGACGCTCCGTTTAGGAGTTACAGCCAATTAAAGAAAATTTTTAAAAATCTATTTTCAAAACCTTATAATTCCGGAACCCACCGATCGAATTATATGAAATTTAGAGTGAAAAATTATGCATTAAATGTCTATAAAATGCGGCAACTTTCGACCCTCTAGGACGCTCCGTTTAGGAGTTACGGCCAATTAAAGAAAATTTTTAAAAATCTATTTTCAAAACCTTATAATTCCGGAACCCACCGATCGAATTATATGAAATTCAGAATTAACTTTCGACCCTCTAGGACGCTCCCTTTAGAAGTTACGACCAATTAAAGAAAATTTTTTAAAAATCGATTTTCAAAAGCTTATTATTCCGGAACCAACCGATCGAATTATATGAAATTCAGAGTGAAAATTATGCATTAAATGTCTATAAAATGCGCCAACTTTCGACCCAAAACCTTATTATTCTGGAACCCACCGATCGAATTAACTTTCGACCCTCTAGGACGCTCCGTTTAGGAGCCAATTAAAGAAAATTTTTAAAAATCAATTTTCAAAACCTTATAATTCCGGAACCCACCGATAGAATTATATGAAATTTAGAGTGAAAAATTATGCATTAAATGTCTATAAAATGCGGCAACTTTCGACCCTCTAGGACGCTCCGTTTAGGAGTTACGGCCAATTAAAGAAAAATTTTAAAAATCTATTTTCAAAACCTTATTATTCTGGAACCCACCGATCGAATTATATGAAATTTAGAGTGCAAAATTATGCATTAAATGTCTATAAAATGCGCCTACTTTCGACCCTCTAGGACGCTTCGTTTAGGAGTTACGGCCAATTAAAGAAAAATTTTAAAAATCTATTTTCAAAACCTTATTATTCTGGAACCCACCGATCGAATTATATGAAATTTAGAGTGCAAAATTATGCATTAAATGTCTATAAAATGCGCCTACTTTCGACCCTCTAGGACGCTCCGTTTAGGAGTAACGGCCAATTAAAGAAAAATTTTAAAAATCTATTTTAAAATCCTTATTATTCTGGAACCCACCGATCGAATTAACTTTCGACCCTCTAGGACGCTCCGTTTAGGAGTTACAGCCAATTAAAGAAAATTTTTAAAAATCTATTTTCAAAACCTTATAATTCCGGAACCCACCGATCGAATTATATGAAATTTAGAGTGCAAAATTATGCATTAAATGTCTATAAAATGCGCCAACTTTCGACCCTCTAGGACCCTCCGTTTAGGAGTTACGGCCAATTAAAGAAAATTTTTAAAAATCTATTTTCAAAACCTTATTATTCTGGAACCCACCGATCGAATTATATGAAATTTAGAGTGCAAAATTATGCATTAAATGTCTATAAAATGCGCCTACTTTCGACCCTCTAGGACGCTTCGTTTAGGAGTTACGGCCAATTAAAGAAAATTTTTAAAAATCTATTTTCAAAACCTTATAATTCTGGAACCCACCGATCGAATTAACTTTCGACCCTCTAGGACGCTCCGTTTAGGAGTTACGGCCAATTAAAGAAAAATTTTAAAAATCTATTTTCAAAACCTTATTATTCTGGAACCCACCGATCGAATTATATGAAATTTAGAGTGCAAAATTATGCATTAAATGTCTATAAAATGCGCCTACTTTCGACCCTCTAGGACGCTTCGTTTAGGAGTTACGGCCAATTAAAGAAAAATTTTAAAAATCTATTTTCAAAACCTTATAATTCCGGAACCCACCGATCGAATTATATGAAATTCAGAATTAACTTTCGACCCTCTAGGACGCTCCCTTTAGAAGTTACGACCAATTAAAGAAAATTTTTTAAAAATCGATTTTCAAAAGCTTATTATTCCGGAACCAACCGATCGAATTATATGAAATTCAGAGTGAAAATTATGCATTAAATGTCTATAAAATGCGCCAACTTTCGACCCAAAACCTTATTATTCTGGAACCCACCGATCGAATTAACTTTCGACCCTCTAGGACGCTCCGTTTAGGAGCCAATTAAAGAAAATTTTTAAAAATCAATTTTCAAAACCTTATAATTCCGGAACCCACCGATAGAATTATATGAAATTTAGAGTGAAAAATTATGCATTAAATGTCTATAAAATGCGGCAACTTTCGACCCTCTAGGACGCTCCGTTTAGGAGTTACAGCCAATTAAAGAAAATTTTTAAAAATCTATTTTCAAAACCTTATAATTCCGGAACCCACCGATCGAATTATATGAAATTTAGAGTGCAAAATTATGCATTAAATGTCTATAAAATGCGCCTACTTTCGACCCTCTAGGACGCTCCGTTTAGGAGTTACGGCCAATTAAAGAAAATTTTTAAAAATCTATTTTCAAAACCTTATTATTCTGGAACCCACCCATCGAATTAACTTTCGACCCTCTAGGACGCTCCGTTTAGGAGTTACAGCCAATTAAAGAAAATTTTTAAAAATCGATTTTCAAAACCTTATAATTCCGGAACCCACCGATCGAATTATATGAAATTTAGAGTGAAAAATTATGCATTAAATGTCTATAAAATGCGGCAACTTTCGACCCTCTAGGACGCTCCGTTTAGGAGTTACGGCCAATTAAAGAAAATTTTAAAAAATCTATTTTCAAAACCTTATAATTCCGGAACCCACCGATCGAATTATATGAAATTCAGAATTAACTTTCGACCCTCTAGGACGCTCCCTTTAGAAGTTACGACCAATTAAAGTAAATTTTTTAAAAATCGATTTTCAAAAGCTTATTATTCCGGAACCAACCGATCGAATTAACTTTCGACCCTCTAGGACGCTCCGTTTAGGAGTTACAGCCAATTAAAGAAAATTTTTAAAAATCGATTTTCAAAACCTTATAATTCCGGAACCCACCGATCGAATTATATGAAATTTAGAGTGAACAAGTTGGGAAAGTTAGGTCACATGGGTAAGTTCGGTCACATGGGGCGGATTTTTATAGTCGGTCGGGCCCGACTATGGAATACCCTACACCTTTGGTGGGGATATTAACCCTCAGAATATTATCCATATATCAGAAATTTACGTCTTATATCCCCATAAATTAAAAAAATTATATAAAGTATAAAAAACTAAAAAAAAAAATTGAAAAATATAATTGGGCGGACCACGCCTATATTTAAAATTTTGAAAGGCTAATATTTCATAGATTTGATTTTAATAATTTACGGATCAAATTTCCACTATGAAAACCCGGGAAATAATGAAAAAAAAAGTGGGCGGATCACGCCCATTTTTGGACCACATATTTTAAGGTGAATTCTAACAATACGTTTTAAATTTTATAACTATACCTTGAATAACTTTCGAGTTATTAGCTCCGAAAGAGTTATATAAAAGTGACTTGTATGGGAGGTGGGCGTGTCCGTTGACCGATTTGGCTCATTTTCAAACTCAGTTCCTACTTTTGGCTAAAATAGATTGAGACGAAATTTCATCGCATTCTGATCAGTATTTCTCAAGTTATTCTGTATTCGGACAGCAAGACAGCAAGACAGCAAGACAGCAAGACAGCAAGACAGCAAGACAGCAAGACAGCAAGACGGACAGACAGACAGACGGACATGGCTAAACGGACTCGGGTAGTGATGCTGATCAAGAATATATATACTTTTCCATACCGGACACGCCTCCTAAGGGGCGTTACAATATATGCACAAAGTTAATATACCCTGTACCTCATAGGTGTAGGGTATAAAAATTATGCATTAAATGTCTATAAAATGCGTCTACTTTCGACCCTCTAGGACGCTCCGTTTAGGAGTTACGGCCTCTAGGACGCTCCGTTTAGGAGTTACAGCCAATTAAAGAAAATTTTTAAAAATCGATTTTCAAAACCTTATAATTCCGGAACCCACCGATCGAATTATATGAAATTTAGAGTGAAAAATTATGCATTAATTGTCTATAAAATGCGCCTACTTTCGACCCTCTAGGACGCTCCGTTTAGGAGTTACGGGCAATTAAAGAAAAATTTTAAAAATCGATTTTCAAAACCTTATTATTCTGGAACCCACCGATCGAATTAACCTTCGACCCTCTAGGACGCTCCGTTTAGGAGTTACAGCCAATTAAAGAAAATTTTTAAAAATCGATTTTCAAAACCTTATAATTCCGGAACCCACCGATCGAATTATATGAAATTTAGAGTGAAAAATTATGCATTAAATGTCTATAAAATGCGGCAACTTTCGACCCTCTAGGACGCTCCGTTTAGGAGTTACGGCCAATTAAAGAAAATTTTTAAAAATCTATTTTCAAAACCTTATAATTCTGGAACCCACCGATCGAATTAACTTTCGACCCTCTAGGACGCTCCGTTTAGGAGTTACAGCCAATTAAAGAAAATTTTTAAAAATCGATTTTCAAAACCTTATAATTCCGGAACCCACCGATCGAATTATATGAAATTTAGAGTGAAAAATTATGCATTAAATGTCTATAAAATGCGGCAACTTTCGACCCTCTAGGACGCTCCGTTTAGGAGTTACGGCCAATTAAAGAAAATTTTTAAAAATCTATTTTCAAAACCTTATAATTCCGGAACCCACCGATCGAATTATATGAAATTCAGAATTAACTTTCGACCCTCTAGGACGCTCCCTTTAGAAGTTACGACCAATTAAAGAAAATTTTTTAAAAATCGATTTTCAAAAGCTTATTATTCCGGAACCAACCGATCGAATTATATGAAATTCAGAGTGAAAATTATGCATTAAATGTCTATAAAATGCGCCAACTTTCGACCCAAAACCTTATTATTCTGGAACCCACCGATCGAATTAACTTTCGACCCTCTAGGACGCTCCGTTTAGGAGCCAATTAAAGAAAATTTTTAAAAATCAATTTTCAAAACCTTATAATTCCGGAACCCACCGATCGAATTATATGAAATTTAGAGTGAAAAATTATGCATTAAATGTCTATAAAATGCGGCAACTTTCGACCCTCTAGGACGCTCCGTTTAGGAGTTACGGCCAATTAAAGAAAATTTTTAAAAATCTATTTTCAAAACCTTATAATTCCGGAACCCACCGATCGAATTATATGAAATTCAGAATTAACTTTCGACCCTCTAGGACGCTCCCTTTAGAAGTTACGACCAATTAAAGAAAATTTTTTAAAAATCGATTTTCAAAAGCTTATTATTCCGGAACCAACCGATCGAATTATATGAAATTCAGAGTGAAAATTATGCATTAAATGTCTATAAAATGCGCCAACTTTCGACCCAAAACCTTATTATTCTGGAACCCACCGATCGAATTAACTTTCGACCCTCTAGGACGCTCCGTTTAGGAGCCAATTAAAGAAAATTTTTAAAAATCAATTTTCAAAACCTTATAATTCCGGAACCCACCGATCGAATTATATGAAATTTAGAGTGAAAAATTATGCATTAAATGTCTATAAAATGCGGCAACTTTCGACCCTCTAGGACGCTCCGTTTAGGAGTTACAGCCAATTAAAGAAAATTTTTAAAAATCTATTTTCAAAACCTTATAATTCCGGAATTCACCGATCGAATTATATGAAATTTAGAGTGCAAAATTATGCATTAAATGTCTATAAAATGCGCCTACTTTCGACCCTCTAGGACGCTCCGTTTAGGAGTTACGGCCAATTAAAGAAAATTTTTAAAAATCTATTTTCAAAACCTTATTATTCTGGAACCCACCCATCGAATTAACTTTCGACCCTCTAGGACGCTCCGTTTAGGAGTTACGGCCAATTAAAGAAAAATTTTAAAAATCGATTTTCAAAACCTTATTATTCTGGAACCCACCGATCGAATTAACTTTCGACCCTCTAGGACGCTCCGTTTAGGAGTTACAGCCAATTAAAGAAAATTTTTAAAAATCGATTTTCAAAACCTTATAATTCCGGAACCCACCGATCGAATTATATGAAATTTAGAGTGAACGAGTTGGGAAAGTTAGGTCACATGGGTAAGTTCGGTCACATGGGGCGGATTTTTATAGTCGGTCGGGCCCGACTATGGAATACCCTACACCTTTGGTGGGGATATTAACCCTCAGAATATTATCCATATATCAGAAATTTACGTCTTATATCCCCATAAATTAAAAAAATTATATAAAGTATAAAAAACTAAAAAAAAAAATTGAAAAATATAATTGGGCGGACCACGCCTATATTTAAAATTTTGAAAGGCTAATATTTCATAGATTTGATTTTAATAATTTACGGATCAAATTTCCACTATGAAAACCCGGGAAATAATGAAAAAAAAAAGTGGGCGGATCACGCCCATTTTTGGACCACATATTTTAAGGTGAATTCTAACAATACGTTTTAAATTTTATAACTATACCTTGAATAACTTTCGAGTTATTAGCTCCGAAAGAGTTATATAAAAGTGACTTGTATGGGAGGTGGGCGTGTCCGTTGACCGATTTGGCTCATTTTCAAACTCAGTTCCTACTTTTGGCTAAAATAGATTGAGACGAAATTTCATCGCATTCTGATCAGTATTTCTCAAGTTATTCTGTATTCGGACAGCAAGACAGCAAGACAGCAAGACGGACAGACAGACAGACGGACATGGCTAAACGGACTCGGGTAGTGATGCTGATCAAGAATATATATACTTTTCCATACCGGACACGCCTCCTAAGGGGCGTTACAATATATGCACAAAGTTAATATACCCTGTACCTCATAGGTGTAGGGTATAAAAATTATGCATTAAATGTCTATAAAATGCGTCTACTTTCGACCCTCTAGGACGCTCCGTTTAGGAGTTACGGCCTCTAGGACGCTCCGTTTAGGAGTTACAGCAAATTAAAGAAAATTTTTAAAAATCGATTTTCAAAACTTTATAATTCCGGAACCCACCGATCGAATTATATGAAATTTAGAGTGAAAAATTATGCATTAATTGTCTATAAAATGCGTCTACTTTCGACCCTCTAGGACGCTCCGTTTAGGAGTTACGGCCTCTAGGACGCTCCGTTTAGGAGTTACAGCCAATTAAAGAAAATTTTTAAAAATCGATTTTCAAAACTTTATAATTCCGGAACCCACCGATCGAATTATATGAAATTTAGAGTGCAAAATTATGCATTAAATGTCTATAAAATGCGCCTACTTTCGACCCTCTACGGGCAATTAAAGAAAAATTTTAAAAATCGATTTTCAAAACCTTATTATTCTGGAACCCACCGATCGAATTAACCTTCGACCCTCTAGGACGCTCCGTTTAGGAGTTACAGCCAATTAAAGAAAATTTTTAAAAATCGATTTTCAAAACCTTATAATTCCGGAACCCACCGATCGAATTATATGAAATTTAGAGTGAAAAATTATGCATTAAATGTCTATAAAATGCGGCAACTTTCGACCCTCTAGGACGCTCCGTTTAGGAGTTACGGCCAATTAAAGAAAATTTTTAAAAATCTATTTTCAAAACCTTATTATTCCGGAACCCACCGATCGAATTATATGAAATTCAGAGTGAAAAATTGTGCATTAAATGTCTATAAAATGCGCCTACTTTCGACCCTCTAGGACGCTCCGATTAGGAGTAACGGCCAATTAAAGAAAAACAGTGAAAAATTATGCATTATATGTCTATAAAATGCGCCTACTTTCGACCATCTAGGACGCTCCGTTTAGGAGTTACGGCCAATTAAAGAAAATTTTTAAAAATCGATTTTCAAAACCTTATAATTCCGGAACCCACCGATCGAATTATATGAAATTTAGAGTGAAAAATTATGCATTAAATGTATGTAAAATGCCAACTTTCGACCCTCTAGGACGCTCCGTTTAGGAGTTACAGCCAATTAAAGAAAATTTTTAAAAATCGATTTTCAAAACCTTATTATTCTGGAACCCACTGATCGAATTATATGAATTTTAGAGTGAAAAATTATGCATTAAATGTCTATAAAATGCGCCTACTTTCGACCCTCTAGGACCCTCCGTTTAAGAGTTACGGCCAATTAAAGAAAAACAGTGAAAAATTATGCATTATATGTCTATAAAATGCGCCTACTTTCGACCCTCTAGGACGCCCCGTTTAGGAGTTACGGCCAATTAAAGAAAATTTTTAAAAATCTATTTTCAAAACCTTATAATTCCGGATCCCACTGATCGAATTATATGAAATTCAGAGTGAAAAATTATGCATTAAATGTCTAAAAATGCGTCTACTTTCGACCCTCTTATTATGCATTAAATGTCTATAAAATGCGCCTACTTTCGACGCTCTAGGACACTCCGTTTCGAATTATATGAAATTTAGAGTGAAAAATTATGCATTAAATGTCTATAAAATGCGCCTACTTTCGACCTTCTAGGACGCCCCGTTTAGGAGTTACGGCCAATTAAAGAAAATATTTAAAAATCTATTTTCAAAACCTTATAATTCCGGATCCCACCGATCGAATTATATGAAATTCAGAGTGAAAAATTATGCATTAAATGTCTATAAAATGCGACCCTCTAGGACGCTCCGTTTAGGAGTTACGGCCAATTAAAGAAAATTTTTAAAAATCGATTTTCAAAACCTTATAATTCCGGAACCCACCGATCGAATTATATGAATTTTAGAGTGAAAAATTATGCATTAAATGTCTATAAAATGCGCCTACTTTCGACCCTCTACGACCCTCCGTTTAAGAGTTACGGCCAATTAAAGAAAAACAGTGAAAAATTATGCATTATATGTCTATAAAATGCGCCTACTTTCGACCCTCTAGGACGCTCCGTTTAGGAGGTACGGCCAATTAAAGAAAATTTTTAAAAATCTATTTTCAAAACCTTATTATTCCGGAACCCACCGATCGAATTAACTTTCGACCCTCTAGGACGCTCCGGTTAGGAGTTACAGCCAATTAAAGAAAATTTTTAAAAATCGATTTTCAAAACCCTATAATTCCGGAACCCACCGATCGAATTATATGAAATTTAAAGTGAAAAATTATGCATTAAATGTCTATAAAACTTTCGACCCTCTAGGACCCTCCGTTTAGGAGTTACGGTCAATTAAAGAAAAACAGTAAAAAATTATGCATTAAATGTGTATAAAATGCGCCTACTTTCGACCCTCTAGGACGCTCCGTTTAGGAGTTACGGCCAATTAAAGAAAATTTTTAAAAATCGATTTTCAAAACCTTATAATTCCGGAACCCACCGATCGAATTATATGAAATTTAGAGTGAAAAATTATGCATTAAATGTCTGTAAAATGCCAACTTTCGACCCTCTAGGACGCTCCGTTTAGGAGTTACGGCCAATTAAAGACAATTTTTAAAAATCTATTTTCAAAACTATTTTCGAATTAACTTTCGACCCTCTAGGACGCTCCGTTTAGGAGTTACAGCCAATTAAAGAAAATTTTTAAAAATCGATTTTCAAAACCTTATAATTCCGGAACCCACCGATCGAATTATATGAAATTTAAAGTGAAAAATTATGCATTAAATGTCTATAAAATGCGCCTACTTTCGACCCTCTAGGAACCTCCGTTTAGGAGTTACGGTCAATTAAAGAAAAACAGTGAAAAATTATGCATTATATGTCTATAAAATGCGCCTACTTTCGACCCTCTAGGACGCTCCGTTTAGGAGGCACGGCCAATTAAAGAAAATTTTTAAAAATCTATTTTCAAAACCTTATTATTCCGGAACCCACCGATCGAATTAACTTTCGACCCTCTAGGACGCTCCGTTTAGGAGTTACAGCCAATTAAAGAAAATTTTTAAAAATCGATTTTCAAAACCTTATAATTCCGGAACCCACCGATCGAATTATATGAAATTTAAAGTGAAAAATTATGCATTAAATGTCTATAAAATGCGCCTACTTTCGACCCTCTAGGAACCTCCGTTTAGGAGTTACGGTCAATTAAAGAAAAACAGTGAAAAATTATGCATTATATGTCTATAAAATGCGCCTACTTTCGACCCTCTAGGACGCTCCGTTTAGGAGGTACGGCCAATTAAAGAAAATTTTTAAAAATCTATTTTCAAAACCTTATTATTCCGGAACCCACCGATCGAATTAACTTTCGACCCTCTAGGACGCTCCGTTTAGGAGTTACAGCCAATTAAAGAAAATTTTTAAAAATCGATTTTCAAAACCTTATTATTCTAGAACCCACTGATCGAATTATATGAAATTTAGAGTGAAAAATTATGCATTAAATGTCTATAAAATGCGCCTACTTTCGACCCTCTAGGACCCTCCGTTTAGGAGTTACGGCCAATTAAAGAAAATTTTTAAAAATCTATTTTCAAAACCTTATTATTCCGGAACCCACCGATCGAATTATATGAAATTTAGAGTGAAAAATTATGCATTAAATGTCTGTAAAATGCCAACTTTTGACCCTCTAGGACGCTCCGTTTAGGAGTTACAGCCAATTAAAGAAAATTTTTAAAAATCGATTTTCAAAACCTTATTATTCTAGAACCCACTGATCGAATTATATGAAATTTAGAGTGAAAAATTATGCATTAAATGTCTATAAAATGCGCCTACTTTCGACCCTCTAGGACCCTCCGTTTAAGAGTTACGGCCAATTAAAGAAAAACAGTGAAAAATTATGCATTATATGTCTATAAAATGCGCCTACTTTCGACCCTCTAGGACGCTCCGTTTAGGAGGTACGGCCAATTAAAGAAAATTTTTAAAAATCTATTTTCAAAACCTTATTATTCCGGAACCCACCGATCGAATTAACTTTCGACCCTCTAGGACGCTCCGTTTAGGAGTTACAGCCAATTAAAGAAAATTTTTAAAAATCGATTTTCAAAACCTTATAATTCCGGAACCCACCGATCGAATTATATGAAATTTAGAGTGAAAAATTATGCATTAAATGTCTGTAAAATGCCAACTTTCGACCCTCTAGGACGCTCCGTTTAGGAGTTACAGCCAATTAAAGAAAAACAGTGAAAAATTATGCATTATATGTCTATAAAATGCGCCTACTTTCGACCCTCTAGGACGCTCCGTTTAGGAGTTACGGTCAATTAAAGAAAAACAGTAAAAAATTATGCATTAAATGTGTATAAAATGCGCCTACTTTCGACCCTCTAGGACCCTCCGTTTAAGAGTTACGGCCAATTAAAGAAAAACAGTGAAAAATTATGCATTATATGTCTATAAAATGCGCCTACTTTCGACCATCTAGGACGCTCCGTTTAGGAGTTACGGCCAATTAAAGAAAATTTTTAAAAATCGATTTTCAAAACCTTATAATTCCGGAACCCACCGATCGAATTATATGAAATTTAGAGTGAAAAATTATGCATTAAATGTATGTAAAATGCCAACTTTCGACCCTCTAGGACGCTCCGTTTAGGAGTTACAGCCAATTAAAGAAAATTTTTAAAAATCGATTTTCAAAACCTTATTATTCTGGAACCCACTGATCGAATTATATGAATTTTAGAGCGAAAAATTATGCATTAAATGTCTATAAAATGCGCCTACTTTCGACCCTCTAGGACCCTCCGTTTAAGAGTTACGGCCAATTAAAGAAAAACCGTGAAAAATTATGCATTATATGTCTATAAAATGCGCCTACTTTCGACCCACTAGGACGCCCCGTTTAGGAGTTACGGCCAATTAAAGAAAATTTTTAAAAATCTATTTTCAAAACCTTATAATTCCGGATCCCACTGATCGAATTATATGAAATTCAGAGTGAAAAATTATGCATTAAATGTCTAAAAATGCGTCTACTTTCGACCCTCTTATTATGCATTAAATGTCTATAAAATGCGCCTACTTTCGACCTTCTAGGACGCCCCGTTTAGGATTTACGGCCAATTAAAGAAAATATTTAAAAATCTATTTTCAAAACCTTATAATTCCGGATCCCACCGATCGAATTATATGAAATTCAGAGTGAAAAATTATGCATTAAATGTCTATAAAATGCGACCCTCTAGGACGCTCCGTTTAGGAGTTACGGTCAATTAAAGAAAAACAGTAAAAAATTATGCATTAAATGTGTATAAAATGCGCCTACTTTCGACCCTCTAGGACGCTCCGTTTAGGAGTTACGGCCAATTAAAGAAAATTTTTAAAAATCGATTTTCAAAACCTTATAATTCCGGAACCCACCGATCGAATTATATGAAATTTAGAGTGAAAAATTATGCATTAAATGTCTGTAAAATGCCAACTTTCGACCCTCTAGGACGCTCCGTTTAGGAGTTACAGCCAATTAAAGAAAATTTTTAAAAATCGATTTTCAAAACCTATATTATTCTAGAACCCACTGATCGAATTATATGAAATTTAGAGTGAAAAATTATGCATTAAATGTCTATAAAATGCGCCTACTTTCGACCCTCTAGGACCCTCCGTTTAAGAGTTACGGCCAATTAAAGAAAAACAGTGAAAAATTATGCATTATATGTCTATAAAATGCGCCTACTTTCGACCCTCTAGGACCCTCCGTTTAGGAGTTACGGCCAATTAAAGAAAATTTTTAAAAATCTATTTTCAAAACCTTATTATTCCGGAACCCACCGATCGAATTATATGAAATTTAGAGTGAAAAATTATGCATTAAATGTCTGTAAAATGCCAACTTTCGACCCTCTAGGACGCTCCGTTTAGGAGTTACAGCCAATTAAAGAAAATTTTTAAAAATCGATTTTCAAAACCTTATTATTCTAGAACCCACTGATCGAATTATATGAAATTTAGAGTGAAAAATTATGCATTAAATGTCTATAAAATGCGCCTACTTTCGACCCTCTAGGACCCTCCGTTTAAGAGTTACGGCCAATTAAAGAAAAACAGTGAAAAATTATGCATTATATGTCTATAAAATGCGCCTACTTTCGACCCTCTAGGACGCTCCGTTTAGGAGGTACGGCCAATTAAAGAAAATTTTTAAAAATCTATTTTCAAAACCTTATTATTCCGGAACCCACCGATCGAATTAACTTTCGACCCTCTAGGACGCTCCGTTTAGGAGTTACAGCCAATTAAAGAAAATTTTTAAAAATCGATTTTCAAAACCTTATAATTCCGGAACCCACCGATCGAATTATATGAAATTTAGAGTGAAAAATTATGCATTAAATGTCTGTAAAATGCCAACTTTCGACCCTCTAGGACGCTCCGTTTAGGAGTTACAGCCAATTAAAGAAAATTTTTAAAAATCGATTTTCAAAACCTTATTATTCTAGAACCCACTGATCGAATTATATGAAATTTAGAGTGAAAAATTATGCATTAAATGTCTATAAAATGCGCCTACTTTCGACCCTCTAGGACCCTCCGTTTAAGAGTTACGGCCAATTAAAGAAAAACAGTGAAAAATTATGCATTATATGTCTATAAAATGCGCCTACTTTCGACCCTCTAGGACCCTCCGTTTAGGAGTTACGGCCAATTAAAGAAAATTTTTAAAAATCTATTTTCAAAACCTTATTATTCCGGAACCCACCGATCGAATTATATGAAATTTAGAGTGATAAATTATGCATTAAATGTCTATAAAATGCGCCTACTTTCGACCCTCTAGGACCCTCCGTTTAAGAGTTACGGCCAATTAAAGAAAAACAGTGAAAAATTATGCATTATATGTCTATAAAATGCGCCTACTTTCGACCCTCTAGGACGCTCCGTTTAGGAGTTACGGCCAATTAAAGAAAATTTTTAAAAATCGATTTTCAAAACCTTATAATTCCGGAACCCACCGATCGAATTATATGAATTTTAGAGTGAAAAATTATGCATTAAATGTCTATAAAATGCGCCAATTAAAGAAAAACAGTGAAAAATTATGCATTATATGTCTATAAAATGCGCCTACTTTCGACCCTCTAGGACGCTCCGTTTAGGAGTTACGGCCAATTAAAGACAATTTTTAAAAATCTATTTTCAAAACTATTTTCGAATTAACTTTCGACCCTCTAGGACGCTCCGTTTAGGAGTTACGGCCAATTAAAGAAAATTTTTAAAAATCGATTTTCAAAACCTTATAATTCCGGTACCCACCGATCGAATTATATGAAATTTAAAGTGAAAAATTATGCATTAAATGTCTATAAAATGCGCCTACTTTCGACCCTCTAGGAACCTCCGTTTAGGAGTTACGGTCAATTAAAGAAAAACAGTGAAAAATTATGCATTATATGTCTATAAAATGCGCCTACTTTCGACCCTCTAGGACGCTCCGTTTAGGAGGTACGGCCAATTAAAGAAAATTTTTAAAAATCTATTTTCAAAACCTTATTATTCCGGAACCCACCGATCGAATTAACTTTCGACCCTCTAGGACGCTCCGGTTAGGAGTTACAGCCAATTAAAGAAAATTTTTAAAAATCGATTTTCAAAACCCTATAATTCCGGAACCCACCGATCGAATTATATGAAATTTAAAGTGAAAAATTATGCATTAAATGTCTATAAAACTTTCGACCCTCTAGGACCCTCCGTTTAAGAGTTACGGCCAATTAAAGAAAAACAGTGAAAAATTATGCATTATATGTCTATAAAATGCGCCTACTTTCGACCCTCTAGGACGCTCCGTTTAGGAGTTACGGCCAATTAAAGAAAATTTTTAAAAATCGATTTTCAAAACCTTATAATTCCGGAACCCACCGATCGAATTATATGAATTTTAGAGTGAAAAATTATGCATTAAATGTCTATAAAATGCGCCAATTAAAGAAAAACAGTGAAAAATTATGCATTATATGTCTATAAAATGCGCCTACTTTCGACCCTCTAGGACGCTCCGTTTAGGAGTTACGGCCAATTAAAGACAATTTTTAAAAATCTATTTTCAAAACTATTTTCGAATTAACTTTCGACCCTCTAGGACGCTCCGTTTAGGAGTTACGGCCAATTAAAGAAAATTTTTAAAAATCGATTTTCAAAACCTTATAATTCCGGAACCCACCGATCGAATTATATGAAATTTAAAGTGAAAAATTATGCATTAAATGTCTATAAAATGCGCCTACTTTCGACCCTCTAGGAACCTCCGTTTAGGAGTTACGGTCAATTAAAGAAAAACAGTGAAAAATTATGCATTATATGTCTATAAAATGCGCCTACTTTCGACCCTCTAGGACGCTCCGTTTAGGAGGTACGGCCAATTAAAGAAAATTTTTAAAAATCTATTTTCAAAACCTTATTATTCCGGAACCCACCGATCGAATTAACTTTC
Source organism: Dryomyza anilis (assembly GCA_951804985.1). NCBI lineage: Eukaryota > Metazoa > Arthropoda > Insecta > Diptera > Dryomyzidae > Dryomyza > Dryomyza anilis. The sequence continues at coordinate 81,970,301 of OX638131.1, forward strand.
GACCCTCTAGGACGCTCCGGTTAGGAGTTACAGCCAATTAAAGAAAATTTTTAAAAATCGATTTTCAAAACCCTATAATTCCGGAACCCACCGATCGAATTATATGAAATTTAAAGTGAAAAATTATGCATTAAATGTCTATAAAACTTTCGACCCTCTAGGACCCTCCGTTTAGGAGTTACGGTCAATTAAAGAAAAACAGTAAAAAATTATGCATTAAATGTGTATAAAATGCGCCTACTTTCGACCCTCTAGGACGCTCCGTTTAGGAGTTACGGCCAATTAAAGAAAATTTTTAAAAATCGATTTTCAAAACCTTATAATTCCGGAACCCACTGATCGAATTATATGAATTTTAGAGTGAAAAATTATGCATTAAATGTCTATAAAATGCGCCTACTTTCGACCCTCTACGACCCTCCGTTTAAGAGTTACGGCCAATTAAAGAAAAACAGTGAAAAATTATGCATTATATGTCTATAAAATGCGCCTACTTTCGACCCTCTAGGACGCTCCGTTTAGGAGTTACAGCCAATTAAAGAAAATTTTTAAAAATCTATTTTCAAAACCTTATTATTCCGGAACCCACCGATCGAATTAACTTTCGACCCTCTAGGACGCTCCGTTTAGGAGTTACGGCCAATTAAAGAAAATTTTTAAAAATCGATTTTCAAAACCTTATAATTCCGGAACCCACCGATCGAATTATATGAAATTTAGAGTGAAAAATTATGCATTAAATGTCTGTAAAATGCCAACTTTCGACCCTCTAGACGCTCCGTTTAGGAGTTACAGCCAATTAAAGAAAATTTTTAAAATCGATTTTCAAAACATATATTATTCTAGAACCCACTGATCGAATTATATGAAATTTAGAGTGAAAAATTATGCATTAAATGTCTATAAAATGCGCCTACTTTCGACCCTCTAGGACCCTCCGTTTAAGAGTTACGGCCAATTAAAGAAAAACAGTGAAAAATTATGCATTATATGTCTATAAAATGCGCCTACTTTCGACCCTCTAGGACCCTCCGTTTAGGAGTTACGGCCAATTAAAGAAAATTTTTAAAAATCTATTTTCAAAACCTTATTATTCCGGAACCCACCGATCGAATTATATGAAATTTAGAGTGAAAAATTATGCATTAAATGTCTGTAAAATGCCAACTTTCGACCCTCTAGGACGCTCCGTTTAGGAGTTACAGCCAATTAAAGAAAATTTTTAAAAATCGATTTTCAAAACCTTATTATTCTAGAACCCACTGATCGAATTATATGAAATTTAGAGTGAAAAATTATGCATTAAATGTCTATAAAATGCGCCTACTTTCGACCCTCTAGGACCCTCCGTTTAAGAGTTACGGCCAATTAAAGAAAAACAGTGAAAAATTATGCATTAAATGTCTATAAAATGCGCCTACTTTCGACCCTCTAGGACGCTCCGTTTAGGAGTTACGGCCAATTAAAGAAAATTTTTAAAAATCGATTTTCAAAACCTTATAATTCCGGAACCCACCGATCGAATTATATGAAATTCAGAGTGAAAAATTATGCATTAAATGTCTATAAAATGCGTCTACTTTCGACCCTCTAGGACGCTCCGTTTAGGAGTTACGGCCAATTAAAGAAAATTTTTAAAAATCGATTTTCAAAACCTTATAATTCCGGAACCCACCGATCGAATTATATAAAATTTAGAGTGAAAAATTATGCATTAAATGTATGTAAAATGCCAACTTTCGACCCTCTAGGACGCTCCGTTTAGGAGTTACAGCCAATTAAAGAAAATTTTTAAAAATCGATTTTAAAAACCTTATTATTCTGGAACCCACTGATCGAATTATATGAATTTTAGAGTGAAAAATTATGCATTAAATGTCTATAAAATGCGCCTACTTTCGACCCTCTAGGACCCTCCGTTTAAGAGTTACGGCCAATTAAAGAAAAACAGTGAAAAATTATGCATTATATGTCTATAAAATGCGCCTACTTTCGACCCTCTAGGACGCTCCGTTTAGGAGGTACGGCCAATTAAAGAAAATTTTTAAAAATCTATTTTCAAAACCTTATTATTCCGGAACCCACTGATCGAATTAACTTTCGACCCTCTAGGACGCTCCGTTTAGGAGTTACGGTCAATTAAAGAAAAACAGTAAAAAATTATGCATTAAATGTGTATAAAATGCGCCTACTTTCGACCCTCTAGGACGCTCCGTTTAGGAGTTACGGCCAATTAAAGAAAATTTTTAAAAATCTATTTTCAAAACCTTATTATTCTGGAACCCACTGATCGAATTATATGAAATTTAGAGTGAAAAATTATGCATTAAATGTCTATAAAATGCGCCTACTTTCGACCCTCTAGGACGCCCCGTTTAGGAGTTACGGCCAATTAAAGAACATTTTTAAAAATCGATTTTCAAAACCTTATTATTCTGGAACCCACTGATCGAATTATATGAAATTTAGAGTGAAAAATTATGCATTAAATGTCTATAAAATGCGCCTACTTTCGACCCTCTAGGACCCTCCGTTTAAGAGTTACGGCCAATTAAAGAAAAACAGTGAAAAATTATGCATTATATGTCTATAAAATGCGCCTACTTTCGACCATCTAGGACGCTCCGTTTAGAAGTTACGGCCAATTAAAGAAAAACAGTAAAAAATTATGCATTAAATGTGTATAAAATGCGCCTACTTTCGACCCTCTAGGACGCTCCGTTTAGGAGTTACGGCCAATTAAAGAAAATTTTTAAAAATCGATTTTCAAAACCTTATAATTCCGGAACCCACCGATCGAATTATATGAAATTTAGAGTGAAAAATTATGCATTAAATGTCTGTAAAATGCCAACTTTCGACCCTCTAGATGCTCCGTTTAGGAGTTACAGCCAATTAAAGAAAATTTTTAAAAATCGATTTTCAAAACATATATTATTCTAGAACCCACTGATCGAATTATATGAAATTTAGAGTGAAAAATTATGCATTAAATGTCTATAAAATGCGCCTACTTTCGACCCTCTAGGACCCTCCGTTTAAGAGTTACGGCCAATTAAAGAAAAACAGTGAAAAATTATGCATTATATGTCTATAAAATGCGCCTACTTTCGACCCTCTAGGACCCTCCGTTTAGGAGTTACGGCCAATTAAAGAAAATTTTTAAAAATCTATTTTCAAAACCTTATAATTCCGGAACCCACCGATCGAATTATATGAAATTTAGAGTGAAAAATTATGCATTAAATGTCTGTAAAATGCCAACTTTCGACCCTCTAGGACGCTCCGTTTAGGAGTTACAGCCAATTAAAGAAAATTTTTAAAAATCGATTTTCAAAACCTATATTATTCTAGAACCCACTGATCGAATTATATGAAATTTAGAGTGAAAAATTATGCATTAAATGTCTATAAAATGCGCCTACTTTCGACCCTCTAGGACCCTCCGTTTAAGAGTTACGGCCAATTAAAGAAAAACAGTGAAAAATTATGCATTATATGTCTATAAAATGCGCCTACTTTCGACCCTCTAGGACCCTCCGTTTAGGAGTTACGGCCAATTAAAGAAAATTTTTAAAAATCTATTTTCAAAACCTTATTATTCCGGAACCCACCGATCGAATTATATGAAATTTAGAGTGAAAAATTATGCATTAAATGTCTGTAAAATGCCAACTTTCGACCCTCTAGGACGCTCCGTTTAGGAGTTACAGCCAATTAAAGAAAATTTTTAAAAATCGATTTTCAAAACCTTATTATTCTAGAACCCACTGATCGAATTATATGAAATTTAGAGTGAAAAATTATGCATTAAATGTCTATAAAATGCGCCTACTTTCGACCCTCTAGGACCCTCCGTTTAAGAGTTACGGCCAATTAAAGAAAAACAGTGAAAAATTATGCATTAAATGTCTATAAAATGCGCCTACTTTCGACCCTCTAGGACGCTCCGTTTAGGAGTTACGGCCAATTAAAGAAAATTTTTAAAAATCGATTTTCAAAACCTTATAATTCCGGAACCCACCGATCGAATTATATGAAATTCAGAGTGAAAAATTATGCATTAAATGTCTATAAAATGCGTCTACTTTCGACCCTCTAGGACGCTCCGTTTAGGAGTTACGGCCAATTAAAGAAAATTTTTAAAAATCGATTTTCAAAACCTTATAATTCCGGAACCCACCGATCGAATTATATAAAATTTAGAGTGAAAAATTATGCATTAAATGTATGTAAAATGCCAACTTTCGACCCTCTAGGACGCTCCGTTTAGGAGTTACAGCCAATTAAAGAAAATTTTTAAAAATCGATTTTAAAAACCTTATTATTCTGGAACCCACTGATCGAATTATATGAATTTTAGAGTGAAAAATTATGCATTAAATGTCTATAAAATGCGCCTACTTTCGACCCTCTAGGACCCTCCGTTTAAGAGTTACGGCCAATTAAAGAAAAACAGTGAAAAATTATGCATTATATGTCTATAAAATGCGCCTACTTTCGACCCTCTAGGACGCTCCGTTTAGGAGGTACGGCCAATTAAAGAAAATTTTTAAAAATCTATTTTCAAAACCTTATTATTCCGGAACCCACTGATCGAATTAACTTTCGACCCTCTAGGACGCTCCGTTTAGGAGTTACGGTCAATTAAAGAAAAACAGTAAAAAATTATGCATTAAATGTGTATAAAATGCGCCTACTTTCGACCCTCTAGGACGCTCCGTTTAGGAGTTACGGCCAATTAAAGAAAATTTTTAAAAATCTATTTTCAAAACCTTATTATTCTGGAACCCACTGATCGAATTATATGAAATTTAGAGTGAAAAATTATGCATTAAATGTCTATAAAATGCGCCTACTTTCGACCCTCTAGGACGCCCCGTTTAGGAGTTACGGCCAATTAAAGAACATTTTTAAAAATCGATTTTCAAAACCTTATTATTCTGGAACCCACTGATCGAATTATATGAAATTTAGAGTGAAAAATTATGCATTAAATGTCTATAAAATGCGCCTACTTTCGACCCTCTAGGACCCTCCGTTTAAGAGTTACGGCCAATTAAAGAAAAACAGTGAAAAATTATGCATTATATGTCTATAAAATGCGCCTACTTTCGACCATCTAGGACGCTCCGTTTAGAAGTTACGGCCAATTAAAGAAAAACAGTAAAAAATTATGCATTAAATGTGTATAAAATGCGCCTACTTTCGACCCTCTAGGACGCTCCGTTTAGGAGTTACGGCCAATTAAAGAAAATTTTTAAAAATCGATTTTCAAAACCTTATAATTCCGGAACCCACCGATCGAATTATATGAAATTTAGAGTGAAAAATTATGCATTAAATGTCTGTAAAATGCCAACTTTCGACCCTCTAGACGCTCCGTTTAGGAGTTACAGCCAATTAAAGAAAATTTTTAAAAATCGATTTTCAAAACATATATTATTCTAGAACCCACTGATCGAATTATATGAAATTTAGAGTGAAAAATTATGCATTAAATGTCTATAAAATGCGCCTACTTTCGACCCTCTAGGACCCTCCGTTTAAGAGTTACGGCCAATTAAAGAAAAACAGTGAAAAATTATGCATTATATGTCTATAAAATGCGCCTACTTTCGACCCTCTAGGACCCTCCGTTTAGGAGTTACGGCCAATTAAAGAAAATTTTTAAAAATCTATTTTCAAAACCTTATTATTCCGGAACCCACCGATCGAATTATATGAAATTTAGAGTGAAAAATTATGCATTAAATGTCTGTAAAATGCCAACTTTCGACCCTCTAGGACGCTCCGTTTAGGAGTTACAGCCAATTAAAGAAAATTTTTAAAAATCGATTTTCAAAACCTTATTATTCTAGAACCCACTGATCGAATTATATGAAATTTAGAGTGAAAAATTATGCATTAAATGTCTATAAAATGCGCCTACTTTCGACCCTCTAGGACCCTCCGTTTAAGAGTTACGGCCAATTAAAGAAAAACAGTGAAAAATTATGCATTATATGTCTATAAAATGCGCCTACTTTCGACCCTCTAGGACGCTCCGTTTAGGAGGTACGGCCAATTAAAGAAAATTTTTAAAAATCTATTTTCAAAACCTTATTATTCCGGAACCCACCGATCGAATTAACTTTCGACCCTCTAGGACGCTCCGTTTAGGAGTTACAGCCAATTAAAGAAAATTTTTAAAAATCGATTTTCAAAACCTTATAATTCCGGAACCCACCGATCGAATTATATGAAATTTAGAGTGAAAAATTATGCATTAAATGTCTGTAAAATGCCAACTTTCGACCCTCTAGGACGCTCCGTTTAGGAGTTACAGCCAATTAAAGAAAATTTTTAAAAATCGATTTTCAAAACCTTATTATTCTAGAACCCACTGATCGAATTATATGAAATTTAGAGTGAACAATTATGCTTTAAATGTCTATAAAATGCGCCTACTTTCGACCCTCTAGGACCCTCCGTTTAAGAGTTACGGCCAATTAAAGAAAAACAGTGAAAAATTATGCATTATATGTCTATAAAATGCGCCTACTTTCGACCCTCTAGGACGCTCCGTTTAGGAGTTACGGCCAATTAAAGAAAATTTTTAAAAATCGATTTTCAAAACCTTATAATTCCGGAACCCACCGATCGAATTATATGAATTTTAGAGTGAAAAATTATGCATTAAATGTCTATAAAATGCGCCAATTAAAGAAAAACAGTGAAAAATTATGCATTATATGTCTATAAAATGCGCCTACTTTCGACCCTCTAGGACGCTCCGTTTAGGAGTTACGGCCAATTAAAGACAATTTTTAAAAATCTATTTTCAAAACTATTTTCGAATTAACTTTCGACCCTCTAGGACGCTCCGTTTAGGAGTTACAGCCAATTAAAGAAAATTTTTAAAAATCGATTTTCAAAACCTTATAATTCCGGAACCCACCGATCGAATTATATGAAATTTAAAGTGAAAAATTATGCATTAAATGTCTATAAAATGCGCCTACTTTCGACCCTCTAGGAACCTCCGTTTAGGAGTTACGGTCAATTAAAGAAAAACAGTGAAAAATTATGCATTATATGTCTATAAAATGCGCCTACTTTCGACCCTCTAGGACGCTCCGTTTAGGAGGCACGGCCAATTAAAGAAAATTTTTAAAAATCTATTTTCAAAACCTTATTATTCCGGAACCCACCGATCGAATTAACTTTCGACCCTCTAGGACGCTCCGTTTAGGAGTTACAGCCAATTAAAGAAAATTTTTAAAAATCGATTTTCAAAACCTTATAATTCCGGAACCCACCGATCGAATTATATGAAATTTAAAGTGAAAAATTATGCATTAAATGTCTATAAAATGCGCCTACTTTCGACCCTCTAGGAACCTCCGTTTAGGAGTTACGGTCAATTAAAGAAAAACAGTGAAAAATTATGCATTATATGTCTATAAAATGCGCCTACTTTCGACCCTCTAGGACGCTCCGTTTAGGAGGCACGGCCAATTAAAGAAAATTTTTAAAAATCTATTTTCAAAACCTTATTATTCCGGAACCCACCGATCGAATTAACTTTCGACCCTCTAGGACGCTCCGTTTAGGAGTTACAGCCAATTAAAGAAAATTTTTAAAAATCGATTTTCAAAACCTTATAATTCCGGAACCCACCGATCGAATTATATGAAATTTAAAGTGAAAAATTATGCATTAAATGTCTATAAAATGCGCCTACTTTCGACCCTCTAGGACCCTCCGTTTAGGAGTTACGGTCAATTAAAGAAAAACAGTAAAAAATTATGCATTAAATGTGTATAAAATGCGCCTACTTTCGACCCTCTAGGACGCTCCGTTTAGGAGTTACGGCCAATTAAAGAAAATTTTTAAAAATCGATTTTCAAAACCTTATAATTCCGGAACCCACCGATCGAATTATATGAAATTCAGAGTGAAAAATTATGCATTAAATGTCTATAAAATGCGTCTACTTTCGACCCTCTAGGACGCTCCGTTTAGGAGTTACGGCCAATTAAAGAAAATTTTTAAAAATCGATTTTCAAAACCTTATAATTCCGGAACCCACCGATCGAATTATATAAAATTTAGAGTGAAAAATTATGCATTAAATGTATGTAAAATGCCAACTTTCGACCCTCTAGGACGCTCCGTTTAGGAGTTACAGCCAATTAAAGAAAATTTTTAAAAATCGATTTTCAAAACCTTATTATTCTGGAACCCACTGATCGAATTATATGAATTTTAGAGTGAAAAATTATGCATTAAATGTCTATAAAATGCGCCTACTTTCGACCCTCTAGGACCCTCCGTTTAAGAGTTACGGCCAATTAAAGAAAAACAGTGAAAAATTATGCATTATATGTCTATAAAATGCGCCTACTTTCGACCCTCTAGGACGCTCCGTTTAGGAGGTACGGCCAATTAAAGAAAATTTTTAAAAATCTATTTTCAAAACCTTATTATTCCGGAACCCACTGATCGAATTAACTTTCGACCCTCTAGGACGCTCCGTTTAGGAGTTACGGTCAATTAAAGAAAAACAGTATAAAATTATGCATTAAATGTGTATAAAATGCGCCTACTTTCGACCCTCTAGGACGCTCCGTTTAGGAGTTACGGCCAATTAAAGAAAATTTTTAAAAATCTATTTTCAAAACCTTATTATTCTGGAACCCACTGATCGAATTATATGAAATTTAGAGTGAAAAATTATGCATTATATGTCTATAAAATGCGCCTACTTTCGACCCTCTAGGACGCTCCGTTTAGAAGTTACGGCCAATTAAAGAAAATTTTTAAAAATCGATTTTCAAAACCTTATTATTCTGGAACCCACCGATCGAATTATATGAAATTCAGAGTGAAAAATTATGCATTAAATGTCTATAAAATGCGCCTACTTTCGACCCTCTAGGACGCTCCGTTTCGAATTATATGAAATTTAAAGTGAAAAATTATGCATTAAATGTCTGTAAAATGCGCCTACTTTCGACCCTCTAGGACGCTCCGTTTAGAAGTTACGGCCAATTAAAGAAAATTTTTAAAAATCGATTTTCAAAACCTTATTATTCTGGAACCCACCGATCGAATTATATGAAATTCAGAGTGAAAAATTATGCATTAAATGTCTATAAAATGCGCCTACTTTCGACCCTCTAGGACGCTCCGTTTCGAATTATATGAAATTTAAAGTGAAAAATTATGCATTAAATGTCTGTAAAATGCGCCTACTTTCGACCCTCTAGGACGCTCCGTTTAGGAGTTACGGCCAATTAAAGAAAATTTTTAAAAATCTATTTTCAAAACCTTATAATTCCGGAACCCACCGATCGAATTATATGAAATTCAGAGTGAAAAATTATGCATTAAATGTCTATAAAATGCGTCTACTTTCGACCCTCTTATTATGCATTAAATGTCTATAAAATGCGCCTACTTTCGACGCTCTAGGACGCTCCGTTTCGAATTATATGAAATTTAGAGCTCCGTTTAGGAGTTACGACCAATTAAAGAAAATTTTTAAAAATCGATTTTCAAAACCTTATAATTCCGGAACCCACCGATCGAATTATATGAAATTTAGAGTGAAAAATTATGCATTAAATGTCTGTAAAATGCCAACTTTCGACCCTCTAGGACGCTCCGTTTAGGAGTTACGGCCAATTAAAAATAATTTTTAAAAATCGATTTTCAAAACCTTATTATTCTGGAACCCACCGGTCGAACTTTCGACCCTCTAGGACCCTCCGTTTAAGAGTTACGGCCAATTAAAGAAAAACAGTGAAAAATTATGCATTATATGTCTATAAAATGCGCCTACTTTCGACCCTCTAGGACGCTCCGTTTAGGAGTTACGGCCAATTAAAGAAAATTTTTAAAAATCGATTTTCAAAACCTTATTATTCTGGAACCCACCGATCGAATTATATGAAATTCAGAGTGAAAAATTATGCATTAAATGTCTATAAAATGCGCCTACTTTCGACCCTCTAGGACGCTCCGTTTAGGAGTAACGGCCAATTAAAGAAAAACAATTAAAAAAATGTGTATAAAATGCGCCTACTTTCGACCCTCTAGGACGCTCCCTTTAGAAGTTACGGCCAATTAAAGAAAATTTTTAAAAATCTATTTTCAAAACCTTATAATTCCGGAACCCACCGATCGAATTATATGAAATTTAGAGCGAAAAATTATCCATTAAATGTCTATAAAATGCGCCAACTTTCGACCCTCTAGGACGCTCCATTTAGGAGTTACGGCCAATTAAAGAAAATTTTTAAAAATCTATTTTCAAAACCTTATAATTCCGGAACCCACCGATCGAATTATATGAAATTCAGAGTGAAAAATTATGCATTAAATGTCTATAAATTAAATGTCTGAACAGTTATGCATTAAATGTCTTTAAAATGCGCATATCTATTTTCAAAACCTTATTATTCTGGAACCCACGATCGAATTAACTTTCGACCCTCTAGGACGCTCCGTTTAGGAGTTACGGCCAATTAAAGAAAATTTTTAAAAATCTATTTTCAAAACCTTATAATTCCGGAACCCACCAATCGAATTATATGAAATTTAGAGTGAAAAATTATGCATTAAATGTCTATGAAATGCGCCTACTTTCGACCCTCTAGGACGCTCCGTTTATGCATTAAATGTCTATAAAATGCGCCTACTTTCGACCCTCTAGGACGCTCCGTTTAGGAGTTACGGCCAATTAAAGAAAATTTTTAAAAATCTATTTTCAAAACCTTATTATTCTGGAACCCACGATCGAATTAACTTTCGACCCTCTAGGACGCTCCGTTTAGGAGTTACGGCCAATTAAAGAAAATTTTTTAAAAATCGATTTTCAAAACCTTATAAATCCGGAACCCACCGATCGAATTATATGAAATTCAGAGTGAAAAATTATGCATTAAATGTCTTTAAAATGCGGCAACTTTCGACCCTCTAGGACGCTCCGTTTAGGAGTTACGGCCAATTAAAGAAAATTTTTAAAAATCTATTTTCAAAACCTTATAATTCCGGAACCCACCGATCGAATTATATGAAATTCAGAGTGAAAAATTATGCATTAAATGTCTATAAAATGTGCCTACTTTCGACCCTCTAGGACGCACCGTTTAGGAGTTACGGCCAATTAAAGAAAATTTTTAAAAATCGATTTTCAAAACCTTATTATTCTGGAACCCACCGATCGGATTATATGAAATTCAGAGTGAAAAATTATGCATTAAATGTCTATTAAATGCGTCTACTTTCGACCCTCTAGGACGCTCCGTTTAGGAGTTACGGCCAATTAAATAAAAACAGTAAAAAATTATGCATTAAATGTCTATAAAATGCGCCTACTTTCGACCCTCTAGGACGCTCCGTTCAGGAGTTACGGCAAATTAAAGAAAATTTTTAAAAATCGATTTTCAAAACCTTATTATTCTGGAACCAACCGATCGAATTATATGAAATTTAGAGTGAAAAATTATGCATTAAATGTCTGTAAAATGCGCCTACTTTCGACCCTCTAGGACGCTCCGTTTAGGAGTTACGGCCAATTAAAGAAAATTTTTAAAAATCTATTTTCAAAACCTTATTATTCTGGAACCCACGATCGAATTAACTTTCGACCCTCTAGGACGCTCCGATCGAATTATATGAAATTCAGAGTGAAAAGTTATGCATTAAATGTCTTTAAAATGCGCCTATCTATTTTCAAAACCTTATTATTCTGGAACCCACGATCGAATTAACTTTCGACCCTCTAGGACGCTCCCTTTAGGAGTTACGGCCAATTAAAGAAAATTTTTAAAAATCGATTTTTCAAAACCTTATTATTCTGGAACCCACCGATCGAATTATATGAAATTCAGAGTGAAAAATTATGCATTAAATGTCTATTAAATGCGTCTACTTTCGACCCTCTAGGACGCTCCGTTTAGGAGTTACGGCCAATTAAAGAAAAACATTAAAAAATTATGCATTAAATGTGTATAAAATGCGCCAACTTTCGACCCTCAAGGACGCTCCGTTTAGGAGTTACGGCCAATTAAAGAAAATTTTTAAAAATCGATTTTCAAAACCTTATTATTCTGGAACCCACCGATCGAATTATATGAAATTCAGAGTGAAAAATTATGCATTAAATGTCTATAAAATGCGCCTACTTTCGACCCTCTAGGACGCTCCGTTTAGGAGTAACGGCCAATTAAAGAAAAACAACTAAAAAAATGTGTATAAAATGCGCCTACTTTCGACCCTCTAGGACGCTCCCTTTAGAAGTTACGGCCAATTAAAGAAAATTTTTAAAAATCTATTTTCAAAACCTTATAATTCCGGAACCCACCGATCGAATTATATGAAATTTAGAGCGAAAAATTATCCATTAAATGTCTATAAAATGCGCCAACTTTCGACCCTCTAGGACGCTCCATTTAGGAGTTACGGCCAATTAAAGAAAATTTTTAAAAATCTATTTTCAAAACCTTATAATTCCGGAACCCACCGATCGAATTATATGAAATTCAGAGTGAAAAATTATGCATTAAATGTCTAAATTAAATGTCTGAAAAGTTATGCATTAAATGTCTTTAAAATGCGCCTATCTATTTTCAAAACCTTATTATTCTGGAACCCACGATCGAATTAACTTTCGACCCTCTAGGACGCTCCGTTTAGGAGTTACGGCCAATTAAAGAAAATTTTTAAAAATCTATTTTCAAAACCTTATAATTCCGGAACACACCGATCGAATTATATGAAATTTAGAGTGAAAAATTATGCATTAAATGTCTATGAAATGCGCCTACTTTCGACCCTCTAGGACGCTCCGTTTATGCATTAAATGTCTATAAAATGCGCCTACTTTCGACCCTCTAGGACGCTCCGTTTAGGAGTTACGGCCAATTAAAGAAAATTTTTAAAAATCTATTTTCAAAACCTTATTATTCTGGAACCCACGATCGAATTAACTTTCGACCCTCTAGGACGCTCCGTTTAGGAGTTACGGCCAATTAAAGAAAATTTTTTAAAAATCGATTTTCAAAACCTTATAAATCCGGAACCCACCGATCGAATTATATGAAATTCAGAGTGAAAAATTATGCATTAAATGTCTTTAAAATGCGGCAACTTTCGACCCTCTAGGACGCTCCGTTTAGGAGTTACGGCCAATTAAAGAAAATTTTTAAAAATCTATTTTCAAAACCTTATAATTCCGGAACCCACCGATCGAATTATATGAAATTCAGAGTGAAAAATTATGCATTAAATGTCTGTAAAATGCGCCAACTTTCGACCCTCTAGGACGCTCCGTTTAGGAGTTACGGCCAATTAAAGAAAATTTTTAAAAATCTATTTTCAAAACCTTATAATTCCGGAACCCACCGATCGAATTATATGAAATTCAGAGTGAAAAATTATGCATTAAATGTCTATAAAATGTGCCTACTTTCGACCCTCTAGGACGCACCGTTTAGGAGTTACGGCCAATTAAAGAAAATTTTTAAAAATCGATTTTCAAAACCTTATTATTCTGGAACCCACCGATCGGATTATATGAAATTCAGAGTGAAAAATTATGCATTAAATGTCTATTAAATGCGTCTACTTTCGACCCTCTAGGACGCTCCGTTTAGGAGTTACGGCCAATTAAAGAAAAACAGTAAAAAATTATGCATTAAATGTGTATAAAATGCGCCTACTTTCGACCCTCTAGGACGCTCCCTTTAGAAGTTACGGCCAATTAAATAAAATTTTTAAAAATCTATTTTCAAAACCTTATAATTCCGGAACCCACCGATCGAATTATATGAAATTCAGAGTGAAAAGTTATGCATTAAATGTCTTTAAAATGCGCCTATCTATTTTCAAAACCTTATTATTCTGGAACCCACGATCGAATTAACTTTCGACCCTCTAGGATGCTCCGTTTAGGAGTTACGGCCAATTAAAGAAAATTTTTAAAAATCTATTTTCAAAACCTTATAATTCCGGAACCCACCGATCGAATTATATGAAATTTAGAGTGAAAAATTATGCATTAAATGTCTATAAAATGCGCCTACTTTCGACCCTCTAGGACGCTGCGTTTAGGAGTTACGGCCAATTAAAGAAAATTTGTTAAAAATCGATTTTCAAAACCTTATAATTCCGGAACCCACCGATCGAATTATATGAAATTCAGAGTGAAAAGTTATGCATTAAATGTCTTTAAAATGCGCCTATCTATTTTCAAAACCTTATTATTCTGGAACCCACGATCGAATTAACTTTCGACCCTCTAGGACGCTCCGTTTAGGAGTTACGGCCAATTAAAGAAAATTTTTAAAAATCTATTTTCAAAACCTTATAATTCCGGAACCCACCGATCGAATTATATGAAATTTAGAGTGAAAAATTATGCATTAAATGTCTATAAAATGCGCCTACTTTCGACCCTCTAGGACGCTCCGTTTAGGAGTTACGGGCAGTAAAACAGTAAAAAATTATGCATTAAATGCGCCTACTTTCGACCCTCTAGGACGCTCCGTTTAGGAATTACGGCCAATTAAAGAAAATTTGTTAAAAATCGATTTTTCAAAACCTTATTATTCTGGAACCCACCGATCGAATTATATGAAATTCAGAGTGAAAAATTATGCATTAAATGTCTATTAAATGCGTCTACTTTCGACCCTCTAGGACGCTCCGTTTAGGAGTTACGGCCAATTAAAGAAAAACATTAAAAAATTATGCATTAAATGTGTATAAAATGCGCCAACTTTCGACACTCAAGGACGCTCCGTTTAGGAGTTACGGCCAATTAAAGAAAATTTTTAAAAATCTATTTTCAAAACCTTATAATTCCGGAACCCACCGATCGAATTATATGAAATTCAGAGTGAAAAATTATGCATTAAATGTCTATAAAATGCGCCTACCTTCGACCCTCTAGGACGCTCCTTTTAGGAGTAACGTCCAATTAAAGAAAATTTTTAAAAATCGATTTTCAAAACCTTATTATTCTGGAACCCACTTTCGACCCTCTAGGACGCTCCGTTTAGGAGTTACGGCCAATTAAAGAAAATCAGTAAAAAATTATGCATTAAATGTGTATAAAATGCGCCTACTTTCGACCCTCTAGGACGCTTCCTTTAGGAGTTACGACCAATTAAAGAAATTTTTTTTAAAAATAGATTTTCAAAACCTTATAATTCTGGAACCCACCGATCGAATTATATGAAATTTAGAGTGAAAAATTATGCATTAAATGTCTGTAAAATGCGCCAACTTTCGACCCTCTAGGACGCCCCGTTATGAGTTACGGCCAATTAAAGAAAATTTTTAAAAATCTATTTTCAAAACCTTATAACCCACCGATCGAATTATATGAAATTCAGAGTGAAAAATTATGCATTAAATGTCTTTAAAATGCGTCTACTTTCGACCCTCTAGGACGCTCCGTTTAGGAGTTACGGCCAATTAAAGAAAAACAGTAAAAAATTATGCATTAAATGTGTATAAAATGCACCTACTTTCGACCCTCTAGGACGCTCCCTTTAGAAGTTACGGCCAATTAAAGAAAATCAGTAAAAAATTATGCATTAAATGTGTATAAAATGCGCCTACTTTCGACCCTCTAGGACGCTCCGTTTAGGAGTTACGGCCAATTAAAGAAAATTTTTAAAAATCGATTTTCAAAACCTTATAATTCTGGAACCCACCGATCGAATTATATGAAATTTAGAGTGAAAAATTATGCATTAAATGTGTATAAAATGCGCCAACTTTCGACCCTCTAGGACGCTCCCTTTAGGAGTTACGGCCAATTAAATAAAATTTTTAAAAATCGATTTTCAAAACCTTCTTATTCTGGAACCCACCGATCGAATTATATGAAATTCGGAGTGAAAAATTATGCATTAAATGTCTATTAAATGCGTCTACTTTCGACCCTCTAGGACGCTCCGTTTAGGAGTTACGGCCAGTAAAACAGTAAAAAATTATGCATTAAATGCGCCTACTTTTGACCCTCTAGGACGCTCCCTTTAGGAGTTACGACCAATTAAAGAAAATTTGTTAAAAATCGATTTTCAAAATCTTCTAATTCCGGAACCCACCGATAGAATTATATGAAATTCAGAGTGAAAAATTATGCATTAAATGTCTATAAAATGTGTCTACTTTCGACCCTCTAGGACGCTCCGTTTAGGAGTTACGGCCAATTAAAGAAAAACAGTAAAAAATTATGCATTAAATGTCTATAAAATGCGCCTACTTTCGACCCTCTAGGACGCTCCCTTTAGGAGTTACGACCAATTAAAGAAATTTTTTTAAAAATCGATTTTCAAAACCTTATAATTCTGGAACCCACCGATCGAATTATATGAAATTTAGAGTGAAAAATTATGCATTAAATGTCTGTAAAATTCGTCTACTTTCGTCCCTCTAGGACGCTCCGTTTAGGAGTTACGGCCAATTAAAGAAAATTTAGAATGAAATTTAGAGTGAAAAATTATGCATTAAATGTGTATAAAATGCGCCTACTTTCGACCCTCTAGGACGCTCGCTTTAGGAGTTCGGCCAATTAAAGAAAATTTTTAAAAATCTATTTTCAAAACCTTATAATTCCGGAACCCACCGATTGAATTATATGAAATTCAGAGTGAAAAATTATGCATTAAATGTCTATAAAATTCGTCTACTTTCGACCCTCTAGGACGCTCCGTTTAGGAGTTACGGGCAATTAAAGAAAATCAGTAAAAAATTATGCATTAAATGTGTATAAAATGCGCCTATATTCGACCCTCTAGGACGCTTCCTTTAGGAGTTACGACCAATTAAAGAAAATTTTTAAAAATCTATTTTCAAAACCTTATTATTCTGGAACCCACCGATCTAATTAACTTTCGACCCTCTAGGACGCTCCGTTTAGGAGTTACGGCCAATTAAAGAAAATTTTTAAAAATCTATTTTCAAAAACTTATTATTCTGGAACCCACGATCGAATTAACTTTCGACCCTCTAGGACGCTCCGTTTAGGAGTTACGGCCAATTAAAGAAAATTTGTTAAAAATCGATTTTCAAAACCTTATAAATCCGGAACCCACCGATCGAATTATATGAAATTCAGAGTGAAAAATTATGCATTAAATGTCTTTAAAATGCGGCAACTTTCGACCCTCTAGGACGCTCCGTTTAGGAGTTACGGCCAATTAAAGAAAATTTTTAAAAATCTATTTTCAAAACCTTATAATTCCGGAACCCACCGATCGAATTATATGAAATTCAGAGTGAAAAATTATGCATTAAATGTCTATAAAATGCGTCTACTTTCGACTCTCTAGGACGCTCCGTTTAGGAGTTACGGCCAATTAAAGAAAATCAGTAAAAAATTATGCATTATATGTGTATAAAATGCGCCTACTTTCGACCCTCTAGGACGCTCCCTTTAGAAGTTACGGCCAATTAAAGAAAATTTTTAAAAATCAATTTTCAAAACCTTATTATTCTGGAACCCACCGATCTAATTAACTTTCGACCCTCTAGGACGCTCCGTTTAGGAGTTACGGCCAATTAAAGAAAATTTTTAAAAATCGATTTTCAAAACCTTATAATTCTGGAACCCACCGATCGAATTATATGAAATTCAGAGTGAAAAATTATGCATTAAATGCGGCCAATTAAAGAAAATTTTTAAAAATCGATTTTCAAAACCTTATAATTCTGAAACCCACCGATCGAATTATATGAAACTTAGAGTGAAAAATTATGCATTAAATGTCTTTAAAATGCGGCAACTTTCGACCCTCTTTAGGAGGTTACGGTTTAGGAGTTACGGCCAATTAAAGAAAATCAGTAAAAAATTATGCATTATATGTGTATAAAATGCGCCTACTTTCGACCCTCTAGGACGCTCCCTTTAGAAGTTACGGCCAATTAAAGAAAATTTTTAAAAATCTATTTTCAAAACCTTATAATTCCGGAACCCACCGATCGAATTATATGAAATTCAGAGTGAAAAATTATGCATTAAATGTCTATAAAATGCGTCTACTTTCGACCCTCTAGGACGCTCCGTTTAGGAGTTACGGCCAATTAAAGAAAAACAATAAAAAATTATGCATTAAATGTCTATAAAATGCGCCTACTTTCGACCCTCTAGGACGCTCCGTTTAGGAGTTACGGCCAATTAAAGAAAATTTTTAAAAATCTATTTTCAAAACCTTATTATTCTGGAACCCACCGATCGAATTAACTTTCGACCCTCTAGGACGCTCCGTTTAGGAGTTACGGCCAATTAAAGAAAATTTAGAATGAAATTTAGAGTGAAAAATTATGCATTAAATGTGTATAAAATGCGCCTACTTTCGACCCTCTAGGACGCTCCCTTTAGGAGTTCGGCCAATTAAAGAAAATTTTTAAAAATCTATTTTCAAAACCTTATAATTCCGGAACCCACCGATTGAATTATATGAAATTCAGAGTGAAAAATTATGCATTAAATGTCTATAAAATTCGTCTACTTTCGACCCTCTAGGACGCTCCGTTTAGGAGTTACGGCCAATTAAAGAAAATTTTTAAAAATCTATTTTCAAAACCTTATAATTCCGGAACCCACCGATCGAATTATATGAAATTCAGAGTGAAAAATTATGCATTAAATGTGTATAAAATGCGCCTACTTTCGAACCTCTAGGACGCTCCGTTTAGGAGTTACGGCCAATTAAAGAAAATTTTTAAAAATCTATTTTCAAAACCTTATAATTCCGGAACCCACCGATCGAATTATATGAAATTCAGAGTGAAAAATTATGCATTAAATGTCTATAAAATGCGTCTACTTTCGACCCTCTAGGACGCTCCGTTTAGGAGTTACGGCCAATTAAAGAAAAACAATAAAAAATTATGCATTAAATGTCTATAAAATGCGCCTACTTTCGACCCTCTAGGACGCTCCGTTTAGGAGTTACGGCCAATTAAAGAAAATTTTTAAAAATCTATTTTCAAAACCTTATAATTCCGGAACCCACCGATCGAATTATATGAAATTCAGAGTGAAAAATTATGCATTAAATGTCTATAAAATGCGTCTACTTTCGACCCTCTAGGACGCTCCGTTTAGGAGTTACGGCCAATTAAAGAAAAACAATAAAAAATTATGCATTAAATGTCTATAAAATGCGCCTACTTTCGACCCTCTAGGACGCTCCGTTTAGGAGTTACGGCCAATTAAAGAAAAACAATAAAAAATTATGCATTAAATGTCTATAAAATGCGCCTACTTTCGACCCTCTAGGACGCTCCGTTTAGGAGTTACGGCCAATTAAAGAAAATTTTTAAAAATCTATTTTCAAAACCTTATTATTCTGGAACCCACCGATCGAATTAACTTTCGACCCTCTAGGACGCTCCGTTTAGGAGTTACGGCCAATTAAAGAAAATTTTTAAAAATCGATTTTCAAAACCTTATAATTCCGGAACCCACCGATCGAATTATATGAAATTCAGAGTGAAAAAATATTAAATGTCTATAAAATGCGTCTACTTTCGACCCTCTAGGACGCTCCGTTTAGGAGTTACGGCCAATTAAAGAAAAACAGTAAAAAATTATGTATTAAATGTGTATAAAATGCGCCTACTTTCGACCCTCTAGGACGCTCCCTTTAGGAGTTACGACCAAATAAAGATAATTTTTTAAAAATCGATTTTCAAAACTTTATTATTTATAGTTTATAGTTACGACCAATTAAAGATTTTTTTTTAAAAATCGATTTTCAAAACCTTATTATTCTGGAACCCACCGATCGAATTATATGAAATTTAGAGTGAAAAATTATGCATTAAATGTCTATAAAATGCGCCTACTTTCGACCCTCTAGGACGCTCCCTTTAGGAGTTACGACCAATTAAAGAATATTTGTTAAAAATCGATTTTCAAACCTTATTATTCCGGAACCCACCGATCGAATTATATGAAATTTAGAGTGAAAAATTATGCATTAAATGTCTATAAAATGCGCCTACTTTCGACCCTCTAGGACGCTCCGTTCAGGAGTTACGGCCAATTAAAGAAAATGCTTAAAAATCGATTTTCAAAACCTTATAATTCCGGAACCACCGATCGAATTATATTAAATTCAGAGTGAAAAATTATGCATTAAATGTCTATAAAATGCGTCAACTTTCGACCCTCTAGGAGTTACGGCCAATTAAAGAAAAACAATAAAAAATTATGCATTAAATGTCTATAAAATGCGCCTACTTTCGACCCTCTAGGACGCTCCGTTTAGGAGTTACGGCCAATTAAAGAAAATTTTTAAAAATCTATTTTCAAAACCTTATAATTCCGGAACCCACCGATCGAATTATATGAAATTCAGAGTGAAAAATTATGCATTAAATGTCTATAAAATGCGTCTACTTTCGACCCTCTAGGACGCTCCGTTTAGGAGTTACGGCCAATTAAAGAAAAACAATAAAA
This sequence comes from Dryomyza anilis, assembly GCA_951804985.1. Lineage (NCBI taxonomy): Eukaryota > Metazoa > Arthropoda > Insecta > Diptera > Dryomyzidae > Dryomyza > Dryomyza anilis. The sequence goes on from OX638131.1 coordinate 81,990,774, forward strand.
AATTATGCATTAAATGTCTATAAAATGCGCCTACTTTCGACCCTCTAGGACGCTCCGTTTAGGAGTTACGGCCAATTAAAGAAAATTTTTAAAAATCTATTTTCAAAACCTTATTATTCTGGAACCCACCGATCGAATTAACTTTCGACCCTCTAGGACGCTCCGTTTAGGAGTTACGGCCAATTAAAGAAAATGCTTAAAAATCGATTTTCAAAACCTTATAATTCCGGAACCACCGATCGAATTATATTAAATTCAGAGTGAAAAATTATGCATTAAATGTCTATAAAATGCGTCAACTTTCGACCCTCTAGGAGTTACGGCCAATTAAAGAAAAACAGTAAAAAATTATGCATTAAATGTGTATAAAATGCGCCTACTTTCGACCCTCTAGGACGCTCCCTTTAGGAGTTACGACCAATTAAAGAAAATTTTTTAAAAATCGATTTTCAAAACCTTATTATTCTGGAACCCACCGATCGAATTATATGAAATTTAGAGTGAAAATTTATGCATTAAATGTCTATAAAATGCGCGTACTTTCGACCCTCTAGGACGCTCCGTTTAGGAGTTACGGCCAGTAAAACAGTAACAAATTATGCATTAAATGAGTATAAAATGCGCCTACTTTCGACCCTCTAGGACGCTCCCTTTAGGAGTTACGACCAATTAAAGAATTTTTTTTAAAAATCGATTTTCAAAAACTTATTATTCTGGAACCCACCGATCGAATTATATGAAATTCAGAGTGAAAAATTATGCATTAAATGTCTATAAAATGCGTCAACTTTCGACCCTCTAGGAGTTACGGCCAATTAAAGAAAAACAGTCAAAAATTATGCATTAAATGTGTATAAAATGCGCCTACTTTCGACCCTCTAGGACGCTCCCTTTAGGAGTTACGACCAATTAAAGAATTTTTTTTAAAAATCGATTTTCAAAAACTTATTATTCTGGAACCCACCGATCGAATTATATGAAATTTAGAGTGAAAATTTATGCATTAAATGTCTATAAAATGCGCGTACTTTCGACCCTCTAGGACGCTCCCTTTAGGAGTTACGACCAATTAAAGAAAATTTTTTAAAAATCGATTTTCAAAACCTTATTATTCCGGAACCCACCGATCGAATTATATGAAATTTAGAGTGAAAAATTATTAAATGTCTATAAAATGCGCCTACTTTCGACCCTCTAGGACGCTCCGTTTAGGAGTTACGGCCAATTAAAGAAAATTTTTAAAAATCGATTTTCAAAACCTTATAATTCCGGAACCACCGATCGAATTATATGAAATTCAGAGTGAAAAATTATGCATTAAATGTCTATAAAATGCGTCAACTTTCGACCCTCTAGGAGTTACGGCCAATTAAAGAAAAACAGTCAAAAATTATGCATTAAATGTGTATAAAATGCGCCTACTTTCGACCCTCTAGGACGCTCCCTTTAGGAGTTACGACCAATTAAAGAATTTTTTTTAAAAATCGATTTTCAAAAACTTATTATTCTGGAACCCACCGATCGAATTATATGAAATTTAGAGTGAAAATTTATGCATTAAATGTCTATAAAATGCGCCTACTTTCGACCCTCTAGGACGCTCCCTTTAGGAGTTACGACCAATTAAAGAAAATTTTTTAAAAATCGATTTTCAAAACCTTATTATTCCGGAACCCACCGATCGAATTATATGAAATTTAGAGTGAAAAATTATTAAATGTCTATAAAATGCGCCTACTTTCGACCCTCTAGGACGCTCCGTTTAGGAGTTACGGCCAATTAAAGAAAATTTTTAAAAATTGATTTTCAAAACCTTATAATTCCGGAACCACCGATCGAATTATATTAAATTCAGAGTGAAAAATTATGCATTAAATGTCTATAAAATGCGTCAACTTTCGACCCTCTAGGAGTTACGGCCAATTAAAGAAAAACAGTCAAAAATTATGCATTAAATGTGTATAAAATGCGCGTACTTTCGACCCTCTAGGACGCTCCGTTTAGGAGTTACGGCCAGTAAAACAGTAACAAATTATGCATTAAATGTGTATAAAATGCGCCTACTTTCGACCCTCTAGGACGCTCCCTTTAGGAGTTACGACCAATTAACATTTTTTTTTTTAAAATCGATTTTCAAAACCTTATTATTCTGGAACCCACCGATCGAATTATATGAAATTTAGAATGAAAAATTATGCATTAATTGTCTATAAAATGCGCATACCTTCGACCCTCTAGGATGCTCCGCTCCGTTACGGCCAATTAAATAAAAACAGTAAAAAATTATGCATTAAATGTCTATAAAATGCGCCTACTTTCGACCCTCTAGGACGCTCCCTTTAGGAGTTACGGCCAATTAAAGAAAATTTTTAAAAATCGATTTTCAAAACCTTATAATTCCGGAACCACCGATCGAATTATATGAAATTGAGAGTGAAAAATTATGCATTAAATGTCTATAAAATGCGTCTACTTTCGACCCTCTAGGAGTTACGGCCAATTAAAGAAAAACAGTCAAAAATTATGCATTAAATGTGTATAAAATGCGCCTACTTTCGACCCTCTAGGACGTTCCCTTTAGGAGTTACGACCAATTAAAGGTTTTTTTTTAAAAATCGATTTTTCAAAACCTTATAATTCCGGAACCCACCGATCGAATTATATGAAATTTAGAGTGAAAAATTATGCATTAAATGTCTATAAAATGCGCCAACTTTCGACCCTCTAGGACGCTCCGTTTAGGAGTTACGGCCAATTAAAGAAAATTTTTAAAAATCTATTTTCAAAACGTTATAATTCCGAAACCCACCGATCGAATTATATGAAATTCAGAGTGCATTAAATGTCTATAAAATGCGCCTACTTTCGACCCTCTAGGACGCTCCGTTTAGGAGTTACGGCCAATTAAATATAATTTTTAAAAATCGATTTTCAAAACCTTATTATTCTGGAACCCACCGATCGAATTACGGTAAGAGTTACGGCCAATTAAAGAAAAACAATGAAAAATTATGCATTATATGTCTATAAAATGCGCCTACTTTCGACCCTCTAGGACGCTCCGTTTAGGAGTCACGGCCAATTAAAGAAAATTTTTAAAAATCTATTTTCAAAACCTTATAATTCCGGAACCCACCGATCGAATTATATGAAATTCAGAGTGAAAAATTATGCATTAAATGTGTATAAAATGCGCCTACTTTCGACCCTCTAGGACGCTCCCTTTAGGAGTTACGACCAATTAAAGAAAATTTGTTAAAAATCGATTTTCAAAACCTTATAATTCCAAAACCCACCGATCGAATTATATGAAATTTAGAGTGAAAAATTATTAAATGTCTATAAAATGCGCCTACTTTCGACCCTCTAGGACGCTCCGTTTAGGAGTTACGGCCAATTAAATATAATTTTTAAAAATCGATTTTCAAAACCTTATAATTCTGGAACCCACCGATCGAATTATATGAAATTTAGAGTGAAAAATTATGCATTAAATGTCTATAAAATGCGCCTACTTTCGACCCTCTAGGACGCTCCCTTTAGGAGTTACGACCAATTAAAGAAAATTTGTTAAAAATCGATTTTCAAAACCTTATAATTCCGGAACCCACCGATCGAATTATATGAAATTCAGAGTGCATTAAATGTCTATAAAATGCGCCTACTTTCGACCCTCTAGGACGCTCCGTTTAGGAGTTACGGCCAATTAAATATAATTTTTAAAAATCGATTTTCAAAACCTTATTATTCTGGAACCCACCGATCGAATTACGGTAAGAGTTACGGCCAATTAAAGAAAAACAATGAAAAATTATGCATTATATGTCTATAAAATGCGCCTACTTTCGACCCTCTAGGACGCTCCGTTTAGGAGTTACGGCCAATTAAATATAATTTTTAAAAATCGATTTTCAAAACCTTATAATTCTGGAACCCACCGATCGAATTATATGAAATTTAGAGTGAAAAATTATGCATTAAATGTCTATAAAATGCGCCTACTTTCGACCCTCTAGGACGCTCCCTTTAGGAGTTACGACCAATTAAAGAAAATTTGTTAAAAATCGATTTTCAAAACCTTATAATTCCGGAACCCACCGATCGAATTATATGAAATTCAGAGTGAAAAATTATGCATTAAATGTCTTTAAAATTCGACCCTCTAGGACCTTCCGTTTAAGAGTTACGGCCAATTAAAGAAAAACAGTAAAAAATTATGCATTAAATGTGTATAAAATGCGCCTACTTTCGACCCTCTAGGACGCTCCCTTTAGGAGTTACGACCAATTAAAGAAAATTTGTTAAAAATCGATTTTCAAAACCTTATAATTCCAAAACCCACCGGTCGAATTATATGAAATTCAGAGTGAAAAATTATGCATTAAATGTCTTTAAAATGCGCCAACTTTCGACCCTCTAGGACGCTCCGTTTAGGAGTTACGGCCAGTAAAACAGTAAAAAATTATGCATTAAATGTGTATAAAATGCGCCTACTTTCGACACTCTAGGACGCTCCGTTTTGGAGTTACGGCCAGTAAAACAGTAAAAAATTATGCATTAAATGTGTATAAAATGCGCCTACTTTCGACACTCTAGGACGCTCCGTTTAGGAGTTACGGCCAATTAAAGAAAAACAGTAAAAAATTATGCATTAAATGTCTATAAAATGCGCCTACTTTCGACCCTCTAGGACGCTCCGTTTAGGAGTTACGGACAATTAAAGAAAATTTTTAAAATCGATTTTCAAAACCTTATAATTCCGGAACCCACCGATCGAATCATATGAAATTTAGAGTGAAAAATTATGCAATAAATGTCTATAAAATGCGCTTACTTTCGACCCTCTAGGATGCTCCGTTTAGGAGTTACGGCCAATTAAAGAAAATGCTTAAAAATCGATTTTCAAAACCTTATTATTCTGGAACCCACCGATCGAATTATATGAAATTTAGAATGACAAATTATGCATTAAATGTCTGTAAAATGCGCCAACTTTCGACCCTCTAGGACGCTCCGTTTAGGAGTTACGGCCAAATAAAGAAAAACAGTAAAAAATTATGCATTAAATGTCTATAAAATGCGCCTACTTTCGACCCTCTAGGACGCTCCGTTTAGGAGTTACGGCCAAATAAAGAAAAACAATAAAAAATTATGCATTAAATGTCTATAAAATGCGCATACTTTCGACCCTCTAGGACGCTCCGTTCAGGAGTTACGGCCAATTAAAGAAAATGCTTAAAAATCGATTTTTAAAACCTTATTATTCTGGAACCCACCGAATTATATGAAATATAGAATGAAAAATTATGCATTAAATGTCTATAAAATGCGCATACTTTCGACCGTCTAGGAAGCTCCGTTTAGGAGTTACGGCCAATTAAAGAAAAACAGTAAAAAATTATGCATTAAATGTCTATAAAATTCGCCTACTTTCGACCCTCTAGGACGCTCCGTTTAGGAGTTACGGCCAATTAAAGAACATTTTTAAAAATTGATTTTCAAAACCTTATTATTCCGGAACCCACCGATCGAATTATATGGAATTTAGAGTGAAACATTATGCATTATATGTCTACAAAATGCGCCTACTTTCGACCCTCTACGATGCACCGTTTAGGAGTTACGGCCAATTAAAGAAAATGCTTAAATATCGATTTTCAAAACCTTATTATTCTGGAACCCACCGATCGAATTATATGAAATTTAGAATGAAAAATTATGCATTAAATGTCTGTAAAATGCGCCAACTTTCGACCCTCTAGGACGCTCCGTTTAGGAGTTACGGCCAAGAAAAAGAGTGAAAAATTATGCATTAAATGTCTATAAAATGCGCCTACTTTCGACCCTCTAGGACGCTCCGATTAGGAGTAACGGCCAATTAAAGAAAAACAATAAAAAATTATGCATTAAATGTCTATAAAATGCGCCTACTTTCGACCCTCTAGGACGCTCCGTTCAGGAGTTACGGCCAATTAAAGAACATTTTTAAAAATCGATTTTCAAAACCTTATTATTCTGGAACCCACCGATCGAATTATATGAAATATAGAATGAAAAATTATGCATTAAATGTCTATAAAATGCGCCTACTTTCGACCCTCTAGGACGTTCCGTTCAGGAGTTACGGCCAATTAAAGAACATTTTTAAAAATCGATCTTCAAAACCTTATTATTCTGGAACCCACCGATCGAATTATATGGAATTTAGAATGAAAAATTATGCATTAAATGTCAATAAAATGCGCATACTTTCGACCCTCTCTAACGCTCCGATTAGGAGTAACGGCCAATTAAAGAAAAACAATAAAAAATTATGCATTAAATGAATATAAAATGCGCCTACTTTCGACCCTCTAGGACGCTCCGTTCAGGAGTTACGGCCAATTAAAGAAAATTTTTAAAAATCGATTTTCAAAACCTTATTATTCTGGAACCCACCGATCGAATTATATGGAATTTAGAGTGAAAAATTATGCATTAAATGTCTATAAAATGCGCCTACATTCGACCCTCTAGGACGCTCCGTTCAGGAGTTACGGCCAATTAAAGAAAATTTTTAAAAATCGATTTTCAAAACCTTATTATTCTGGAACCCACCGATCGAATTATATGGAATTTAGAGTGAAAAATTATGCATTAAATTTCTATAAAATGCGCCTACTTTCTACCCCCTAGGACGCTCCGTTTAGGAGTTACGGCCAATTAAAGAAAATTTTTAAAAATCGCTTTTCTAAACCTTATTATTCTGGAACCCACCGATCGAATTATATGAAATTTAGAATGAAAAATTATGCATTAAATGTCTATAAAATGCGCATACTTTCGACCCTCTAGGATGCTCCGTTTACGGCCAAATAAAGAAAAACAGTAAAAAATTATGCATTAAATGTCTATAAAATGCGCCTACTTTCGACTCTCTAGGACGCTCTGATTAGGAGTAACGGCCAACTAAAGAAAAACAATAAAAAATTATGCATTAAATGTCTATAAAATGCGCCTACTTTCGACCCTCTCTAACGCTCCGATTAGGAGTAACGGCCAATTAAAGAAAAACAATAAAAAATTATGCATTAAATGTATATAAAATGCGCCTACTTTCGACCCTCTAGGACGCTCCGTTCAGGAGTTACGGCCAATTAAAGAAAATGCTTAAAAATCGATTTTCAAAACCTTATTATTCTGGAACCCACCGATCGAATTATATGAAATATAGAATGAAAAATTATGCATTAAATGTCTATAAAATGCGCATACTTTCGACCCTCTAGGATGCTCCGTTTAGGAGTTACGGCCAATTAAATAAAAACAGTAAAAAATTATGCATTAAATGTCTATAAAATGCGCCAACTTTCGACCCTCTAGTACGCTCCGTTTAGGAGTTACGGCCAATTAAAGAAAATTTTTAAAAATTGATTTTCAAAACCTTATTATTCCGGAACCCACCGATCGAATTATATGAAATTTAGAATGAAAAATTATGCATTAAATGTCTATAAAATGCGCCTACTTTCGACCCTCTAGGACGTTCCGTTCAGGAGTTACGGCCAATTAAAGAACATTTTTAAAAATCTATTTTCAAAACCTTATTATTCTGGAACCCACCGATCGAATTATATGGAATTTAGAATGAAAAATTATGCATTAAATGTCAATAAAATGCGCATACTTTCGACCCTCTCTAACGCTCCGATTAGGAGTAACGGCCAATTAAAGAAAAACAATAAAAAATTATGCATTAAATGTATATAAAATGCGCCTACTTTCGACCCTCTAGGACGCTCCGTTCAGGAGTTACGGCCAATTAAAGAAAATTCTTAAAAATCGATTTTCAAAACCTTATTATTCTGGAACCCACCGATCGAATTATATGAAATATAGAATGAAAAATTATGCATTAAATGTCTATAAAATGCGCATACTTTCGACCCTCTAGGATGCTCCGTTTAGGAGTTACGGCCAATTAAATAAAAACAGTAAAAAATTATGCATTAAATGTCTATAAAATGCGCCTACTTTCGACCCTCTAGGACGCTCCGTTCAGGAGTTACGGCCAATTAAAGAAAATTTTTAAAAATCGATTTTCAAAACCTTATTATTCTGGAACCAACCGATCGAATTATATGAAATTTAGAGTGAAAAATTATGCATTAAATGTCTATAAAATGCGCCTACTTTAGACCCTCTAGGATGCTCCGTTTAGGAGTTACGGCCAATTAAATAAAAACAGTGAAAAATTATGCATTATAAGTCTATAAAATGCGCCTACTTTCGACCCTCTTGGACGCTCCGTTTAGGAGTTACAGCCAATTAAAAAAAATCTGCATTAAATGTCTCTAAAATGCGCCAACTTTCGACCCTCTAGGACCCTCCGTTTAAGAGTTACGGCCAATTAAAGAAAATGCTTAAAAATCGATTTTTAAAACCCTATTATTCTGGAACCCACCGATCGAATTATATGAAATATAGAATGAAAAATTATGCATTAAATGTCTATAAAATGCGCATACTTTCGACCGTCTAGGAAGCTCCGTTTAGGAGTTACGGCCAATTAAAGAAAAACAGTAAAAAATTATGCATTAAATGTCTATAAAATTCGCCTACTTTCGACCCTCTAGGATGCTCCGTTTAGGAGTTACGGCCAATTAAAGAAAAACAGTAAAAAATTATGCATTAAATGTCTATTAAATGCGCCTACTTTCGACCCTCTAGGATGCTCCGTTTAGGAGTTACGGCCAATTAAAGAAAAACAGTAAAAAATTATGCATTAAATGTCTATAAAATGCGCCTACTTTCGACCCTCTAGGACGCTCCGTTCAGGAGTTACGGCCAATTAAAGAAAATTTTTAAAAATCGATTTTCAAAACCTTATTATTCTGGAACCCACCGATCGAATTATATGGAATTTAGAGTGAAAAATTATGCATTAAATGTCTATAAAATGCGCCTACTTTCTACCCTCTAGGACGCTCCGTTCAGGAGTTACGGCCAATTAAAGAAAATTTTTAAAAATCGATTTTCAAAACCTTATTATTCTGGAACCAACCGATCGAATTATATGAAATTTAGAGTGAAAAATTATGCATTAAGTGTCTATAAAATGCGCCTACTTTAGACCCTCTAGGATGCTCCGTTTAGGAGTTACGGCCAATTAAATAAAAACAGTGAAAAATTATGCATTATAAGTCTATAAAATGCGCCTACTTTCGACCCTCTTGGACGCTCCGTTTAGGAGTTACAGCCAATTAAAGAAAATTTTTAAAAATCTGCATTAAATGTCTCTAAAATGCGCCAACTTTCGACCCTCTAGGACCCTCCGTTTAAGAGTTACGGCCAATTAAAGAAAATGCTTAAAAATCGATTTTTAAAACCCTATTATTCTGGAACCCACCGATCGAATTATATGAAATATAGAATGAAAAATTATGCATTAAATGTCTATAAAATGCGCCTACTTTCGACCTTCTTGGACGCTCCGTTTAGGAGTTACGGCCAATTAAAGAAAATTTTTAAAAATCTGCATTAAATGTCTCTAAAATGCGCCTACTTTCGACCCTCTAGGACGCTCCGTTCAGGAGTTACGGCCAATTAAAAAAAAAATTTAAAAATCGATTTTCAAAACCTTATTATGGAACCCACCGATCGAATTATATGGAATTTAGAGTGAAAAATTATTAAAAATTATTTAGTCTATAAAATGCGCCTACTTTCGACCCTCTAGGATGCTCCGTTTAGGAGTTACGGCCAATTAAATAAAAACAGTGAAAAATTATGCATTAAATGTCTATAAAATGCGCCTACTTTCGACCCTCATGGACCTCCGTTTAGGAGTTACAGCCAATTAAAGAACATTTTTAAAAATCGATTTTCAAAACCTTATTATTCTGGAACCCACCGATCGAATTATATGAAATTTAGAGTGAAAAATTATGCATTAAATGTCTATAAAATGCGCCTACTTCGACCTTCTAGGATTCTCCGTTTAGGAGTTACGGCCAATTAAAGAACATTTTTAAAAATCGACTTTCAAAACCTTATTATTCTGGAACCCACCGATCGAATTATATGAAATTTAGAATGAAAAATTATGCATTAAATGTCTGTAAAATGCGCCAACTTTCGACCCTCTAGGACGCTCCGTTTAGGAGTTACGGCCAAGAAAAAGAGTGAAAAATTATGCATTAAATGTCTATAAAATGCGCCTACTTTCGACCCTCTAGGACGCTCCGATTAGGAGTAACGGCCAATTAAAGAAAAACAATAAAAAATTATGCATTAAATGTCTATAAAATGCGCCTACTTTCGACCCTCTAGGACGCTCCGTTCAGGAGTTACGGCCAATTAAAGAAAATTTTTAAAAATCGATTTTCAAAACCTTATTATTCTGGAACCCACCGATCGAATTATATGGAATTTAGAGTGAAAAATTATGCATTAAATTTCTATAAAATGCGCCTACTTTCTACCCCCTAGGACGCTCCGTTTAGGAGTTACGGCCAATTAAAGAAAATTTTTAAAAATCGCTTTTCAAAACCTTATTATTCTGGAACCAACCGATCGAATTATATGGAATTTAGAGTGAAAAATTATGCATTAAATGTCTATAAAATGCGCCTACTTTCTACCCTCTAGGACGCTCCGTTTAGGAGTTACGACCAATTAAAGAAAAACAGTGAAAAATTATGCATTATATGTCTATAAAATGCGCCTACTTTCGAGGACGCTCCGTTTAGGAGTTACGGCCAATTAAAGAAAATTTTTAAAAATCGATTTTCAAAACCTTATTATTCTGGAACCCACCGATCGAATTATATGAAATTTAGAATGAAAAATTATGCATTAAATGTCAATAAAATGCGCATACTTTCGACCCTCTCTAACGCTCCGATTAGGAGTAACGGCCAATTAAAGAAAAACAATAAAAAATTATGCATTAAATGTCTACAAAGTGCGCTTAATCGTTTTTCAAAACCTTATTATTCTGGAACCAACCGATCGAATTATATGAAATTCAGAGTGAAAAATTATGCATTAAATGTCTATAAAATGCGCCTACTTTCGACACTCTAGGATGCTCCGTTTAGGAGTTACGGCCAATTAAAGAAAATGCTTAAAAATCGATTTTCAAAACCTTATTATTCTGGAACCCACCGATCGAATTATATGAAATTTAGAATGAAAAATTATGCATTAAATGTCTATAAAATGCGCCTACTTTCGACCCTCTAGGACGCTCCGCTTAGGAGTTACGGTCAATGAAATAAAAATGTGAAAAATTATGCAATATATGTCTATAAAATGCGCCTACTTTCGACCCTCTAAGACGCTCCGTTCAGGAGTTACGGCCAATTAAAGAAAATTTTTAAAAATCGCTTTTCAAAACCTTATTATTCTGGAACCAACCGATCGAATTATATGCAATTTAGAGTGAAAAATTATGCATTAAATGTCTATAAAATGCGCCTACTTTAGACCCTCTAGGATGCTCCGTTTAGGAGTTACGCCCAATTAAATAAAAACAGTGAAAAATTATGCATTATATGTCTATAAAATGCGCCTACTTTCGACCCTCTTGGACGCTCCGTTTAGGAGTTACAGCCAATTAAAGAACATTTTTAAAAATCGCTTTTCAAAACCTTATTATTCCGGAACCCACCGATCGAATTATATGAAATTCAGAGTGAAAAATTATGCATTAAATGTCTATAAAATGCGCCTACTTTAGACCCTCTAGGATGCTCCGTTTAGGAGTTACGGCCAATTAAATAAAAACAGTGAAAAATTATGCAATATATGTCTATAAAATGCGCCTACTTTCGACCTTCTTGGACGCTCCGTTTAGGAGTTACGGCCAATTAAAGAAAAACAGTGAAAAATTATGCATTATATGTCTATAAAATGCGCCTACTTTCGACCTTCTTGGACGCTCCGTTTAGGAGTTACGGCCAATTAAAGAAAATTTTAAAAAATCTGCATTAAATGTCTCTAAAATGCTTTTCAAAACCTTATTATTCTGGAACCCACCGATCAAATTATATGAAATTTAGACTGAAAAATTATGCATTAAATATCTATAAAATGCGCATACTTTCGACCCTCTAGGATGCTCCGTTTAGGAGTTACGGCCAATTAAAGAAAAACAGTAAAATAATATGCATTAAATGTCTATAAAATGCGCCTACTTTCGACCCTCTAGGACGCTCCGTTCAGGAGTTACGGCCAATTAAAGAAAAATTATGCATTAAATGTCTATAAAATGCGCCTATTTTCTACCCTCTAGGAAGCTCCGTTTAGGAGTTACGGACAATTAAAGAAAATTTTTAAAAATCGATTTTCAAAACCTTATTATTCTGGAACCAACCGATCGAATTATATGAAATTTAGAGTGAAAAATTATGCATTAAATGTCTATAAAATGCGCCTACTTTCGACCCTCTAGGACGCTCCGCTTAGGAGTTACGGTCAATGAAATAAAAATGTGAAAAATTATGCAATATATGTCTATAAAATGCGCCTACTTTCGACCTTCTTGGACGCTCCGTTTAGGAGTTACGGCCAATTAAAGAAAATTTTTAAAAATCTGCATTAAATGTCTCTAAAATGCTTTTCAAAACCTTATTATTCTGGAACCCACCGATCGAATTATATGAAATTTAGAATGAAAAATTATGCATTAAATGTCTATAAAATGCGCATACTTTCGACCCTCTAGGATGCTCCGTTTAGGAGTTACGGCCAATTAAAGAAAAACAGTAAAAAATTATGCATTAAATGTCTATTAAATGCGCCTACTTTCGACCCTCTAGGATGCTCCGTTTAGGAGTTACGGCCAATTAAAGAAAAACAGTAAAAAATTATGCATTAAATGTCTATAAAATGCGCCTACTTTCGACCCTCTAGGACGCTCCGTTCAGGAGTTACGGCCAATTAAAGAAAATTTTTAAAAATCGATTTTCAAAACCTTATTATTCTGGAACCCACCGATCGAATTATATGGAATTTAGAGTGAAAAATTATGCATTAAATGTCTATAAAATGCGCCTACTTTCTACCCTCTAGGACGCTCCGTTCAGGAGTTACGGCCAATTAAAGAAAATTTTTAAAAATCGATTTTCAAAACCTTATTATTCTGGAACCAACCGATCGAATTATATGAAATTTAGAGTGAAAAATTATGCATTAAGTGTCTATAAAATGCGCCTACTTTAGACCCTCTAGGATGCTCCGTTTAGGAGTTACGGCCAATTAAATAAAAACAGTGAAAAATTATGCATTATAAGTCTATAAAATGCGCCTACTTTCGACCCTCTTGGACGCTCCGTTTAGGAGTTACAGCCAATTAAAGAAAATTTTTAAAAATCTGCATTAAATGTCTCTAAAATGCGCCAACTTTCGACCCTCTAGGACCCTCCGTTTAAGAGTTACGGCCAATTAAAGAAAATGCTTAAAAATCGATTTTTAAAACCCTATTATTCTGGAACCCACCGATCGAATTATATGAAATATAGAATGAAAAATTATGCATTAAATGTCTATAAAATGCGCATACTTTCGACCGTCTAGGAAGCTCCGTTTAGGAGTTACGGCCAATTAAAGAAAAACAGTAAAAAATTATGCATTAAATGTTTATAAAATTCGCCTACTTTCGACCCTCTAGGACGCTCCGTTTAGGAGTTACGGCCAATTAAAGAAAATTTTTAAAAATTGATTTTCAAAACCTTATTATTCCGGAACCCACCGATCGAATTATATGAAATTTAGAATGAAAAATTATGCAAAATGTCTATAAAATGCGCCTACTTTCGACCCTCTACGATGCACCGTTTAGGAGTTACGGCCAATTAAAGAAAATGCTTAAATATCGATTTTCAAAACCTTATTATTCTGGAACCCACCGATCGAATTATATGAAATTTAGAATGAAAAATTATGCATTAAATGTCTATAAAATGCGCCTACTTTCGACCCTCTAGGACGCTCCGATTAGGAGTAACGGCCAATTAAAGAAAAACAGTAAAAAATTATGCATTAAATGTCTATAAAATGCGCCTACTTTCGACCCTCTAGGACGCTCCGTTCAGGAGTTACGGCCAATTAAAGAAAATGCTTAAAAATCGATTTTTAAAACCCTATTATTCTGGAACCCACCGATCGAATTATATGAAATATAGAATGAAAAATTATGCATTAAATGTCTATAAAATGCGCATACTTTCGACCGTCTAGGAAGCTCCGTTTAGGAGTTACGGCCAATTAAAGAAAAACAGTAAAAAATTATGCATTAAATGTTTATAAAATTCGCCTACTTTCGACCCTCTAGGACGCTCCGTTTAGGAGTTACGGCCAATTAAAGAAAATTTTTAAAAATTGATTTTCAAAACCTTATTATTCCGGAACCCACCGATCGAATTATATGAAATTTAGAATGAAAAATTATGCAAAATGTCTATAAAATGCGCCTACTTTCGACCCTCTACGATGCACCGTTTAGGAGTTACGGCCAATTAAAGAAAATGCTTAAATATCGATTTTCAAAACCTTATTATTCTGGAACCCACCGATCGAATTATATGAAATTTAGAATGAAAAATTATGCATTAAATGTCTATAAAATGCGCCTACTTTCGACCCTCTAGGACGCTCCGATTAGGAGTAACGGCCAATTAAAGAAAAACAGTAAAAAATTATGCATTAAATGTCTATAAAATGCGCCTACTTTCGACCCTCTAGGACGCTCCGTTCAGGAGTTACGGCCAATTAAAGAAAATTTTTAAAAATCGATTTTCAAAACCTTATTATTCTGGAACCCACCGATCGAATTATATGGAATTTAGGCCAATTAAAGAAAATTTTTAAAAATCGATTTTCAAAACCTTATTATTCTGGAACCCACCGATCGAATTATATGGAATTTAGAGTGAAAAATTATGCATTAAATTTCTATAAAATGCGCCTACTTTCTACCCCCTAGGACGCTCCGTTTAGGAGTTACGGCCAATTAAAGAAAATTTTTAAAAATCGCTTTTCAAAACCTTATTATTCTGGAACCAACCGATCGAATTATATGGAATTTAGAGTGAAAAATTATGCATTAAATGTCTATAAAATGCGCCTACTTTCTACCCTCTAGGACGCTCCGTTTAGGAGTTACGACCAATTAAAGAAAAACAGTGAAAAATTATGCATTATATGTCTATAAAATGCGCCTACTTTCGAGGACGCTCCGTTTAGGAGTTACGGCCAATTAAAGAAAATTTTTAAAAATCGCTTTTCAAAACCTTATTATTCTGGAACCAACCGATCGAATTATATGAAATTCAGAGTGAAAAATTATGCATTAAATGTCTATAAAATGCGCCTACTTTCGACACTCTAGGATGCTCCGTTTAGGAGTTACGGCCAATTAAAGAAAATGCTTAAAAATCGATTTTCAAAACCTTATTATTCTGGAACCCACCGATCGAATTATATGAAATTTAGAATGAAAAATTATGCATTAAATGTCTATAAAATGCGCCTACTTTCGACCCTCTAGGACGCTCCGCTTAGGAGTTACGGTCAATGAAATAAAAATGTGAACAATTATGCAATATATGTCTATAAAATGCGCCTACTTTCGACCCTCTAAGACGCTCCGTTCAGGAGTTACGGCCAATTAAAGAAAATTTTTAAAAATCGCTTTTCAAAACCTTATTATTCTGGAACCAACCGATCGAATTATATGCAATTTAGAGTGAAAAATTATGCATTAAATGTCTATAAAATGCGCCTACTTTAGACCCTCTAGGATGCTCCGTTTAGGAGTTACGGCCAATTAAATAAAAACAGTGAAAAATTATGCATTATATGTCTATAAAATGCGCCTACTTTCGACCCTCTTGGACGCTCCGTTTAGGAGTTACAGCCAATTAAAGAACATTTTTAAAAATCGCTTTTCAAAACCTTATTATTCCGGAACCCACCGATCGAATTATATGAAATTCAGAGTGAAAAATTATGCATTAAATGTCTATAAAATGCGCCTACTTTAGACCCTCTAGGATGCTCCGTTTAGGAGTTACGGCCAATTAAATAAAAACAGTGAAAAATTATGCAATATATGTCTATAAAATGCGCCTACTTTCGACCTTCTTGGATGCTCCGTTTAGGAGTTACGGCCAATTAAATAAAAACAGTGAAAAATTATGCAATATATGTCTATAAAATGCGCCTACTTTCGACCTTCTTGGACGCTCCGTTTAGGAGTTACGGCCAATTAAAGAAAAACAGTAAAATAATATGCATTAAATGTCTATAAAATGCGCCTACTTTCGACCCTCTAGGACGCTCCGTTCAGGAGTTACGGCCAATTAAAGAAAAATTATGCATTAAATGTCTATAAAATGCGCCTATTTTCTACCCTCTAGGAAGCTCCGTTTAGGAGTTACGGACAATTAAAGAAAATTTTTAAAAATCGATTTTAAAAACCTTATTATTCTGGAACCCACCGATCGAATTATATGAAATTTAGAATGAAAAATTATGCATTAAATGTCTATAAAATGCGCCTACTTTCGACCCTCTAGGACGCTCCGCTTAGGAGTTACGGTCAATGAAATAAAAATGTGAAAAATTATGCAATATATGTCTATAAAATGCGCCTACTTTCGACCTTCTTGGACGCTCCGTTTAGGAGTTACGGCCAATTAAAGAAAATTTTTAAAAATCTGCATTAAATGTCTCTAAAATGCTTTTCAAAACCTTATTATTCTGGAACCCACCGATCGAATTATATGAAATTTAGAATGAAAAATTATGCATTAAATGTCTATAAAATGCGCATACTTTCGACCCTCTAGGATGCTCCGTTTAGGAGTTACGGCCAATTAAAGAAAAACAGTAAAAAATTATGCATTAAATGTCTATAAAATGCGCCTACTTTCGACCCTCTAAGACGCTCCGTTCAGGAGTTACGGCCAATTAAAGAAAATTTTTAAAAATCGCTTTTCAAAACCTTATTATTCTGGAACCAACCGATCGAATTATATGCAATTTAGAGTGAAAAATTATGCATTAAATGTCTATAAAATGCGCCTACTTTAGACCCTCTAGGATGCTCCGCTTAGGAGTTACGGCCAATTAAAGAAAAACAGTGAAAAATTATGCATTAAATGTCTATAAAATGCGCCTACTTTCGACCCTCTAAGACGCTCCGTTCAGGAGTTACGGCCAATTAAAGAAAATTTTTAAAAATCGCTTTTCAAAACCTTATTATTCTGGAACCAACCGATCGAATTATATGCAATTTAGAGTGAAAAATTATGCATTAAATGTCTATAAAATGCGCCTACTTTAGACCCTCTAGGATGCTCCGTTTAGGAGTTACGGCCAATTAAAGAAAATTTTTAAAAATCGCTTTTCAAAACCTTATTATTCTGGAACCAACCGATCGAATTATATGCAATTTAGAGTGAAAAATTATGCATTAAATGTCTATAAAATGCGCCTACTTTAGACCCTCTAGGATGCTCCGTTTAGGAGTTACGGCCAATTAAAGAAAATTTTTAAAAATCGCTTTTCAAAACCTTATTATTCTGGAACCAACCGATCGAATTATATGCAATTTAGAGTGAAAAATTATGCATTATATGTCTATAAAATGCGCCAACTTTCGACCCTCTAGGAGCCTCCATTTAAGAGTTACGGCCAATTAAAGAAAAACAGTGAAAAATGATGCATTATATGCATTATATTAAATGCGCCTACTTTCGCCTTTTCGAAAAATGTGAAAAATTATGCAATATATGTCTATAAAATGCGCCTACCTTCAACCCTCTAGGATGCTCCGTTTAGGAGTTACGGACAATTAAATAAAAACAGTGAAAAATTATGCATTATATGTCTATAAAATGCGCCAACTTTCGACCCTCTTGGACGCTCCGTTTAGGAGTTACGGCCAATTAAAGAAAATTTTTAAAAATCGATTTTTCAAAACCTATAAAATGCGCCTACTTTCGACCCTTTAGGACGCTCCGTTTAGGAGTTACGGCCAATTAAAGAAAATTTTTAAAAATATATTTTCAAAACCTTATTATTCTGGAACCAACCGATCGAATTATATGAAATTTAGAGTGAAAAATTATGCATTAAATGTCTATAAAATGCGCCTACTTTCGACCCTTTAGGACGCTCCGTTTAGGAGTTACGGCCAATTAAATATAATTTTTAAAAATCGATTTTCAAAACCTTATAATTCCGCAACCCATAGATCGAATTATATGAAATTTAAAGTGAAAAATTATGCATTAAATGTCTATAAATTGCATTAAATGTCTTTAGACCCTCTAGGATGCTCCGTTTAGGAGTTACGGCCAATTAAATAAAAACAGTGAAAAATTATGCAATATATGTCTATAAAATGCGCCTACTTTCGACCTTCTTGGACGCTCCGTTTAGGAGTTACGGCCAATTAAAAAAAAATTTAAAAATCTGCATTAAATGTCTCTAAAATGCGCCAACTTTCGAGCCTCTAGGACCCTCCGTTTAAGAGTTACGGCCAATTAAAGAAAAACAGTAAAAAATTATGCATTAAATGTCTATAAAATGCGCCTACTTTCGACCCTCTAGGACGCTTCGTTTAGGAGTTACGGCCAATTAAAGAAAATTTTTAAAAATCGATTTTCAAAACCTTTTAATTCCGGAACCCACCGATCGAATTATATGAAATTTAGAGAGAAAAATTATGCATTAAATGTCTATAAAAAGTGCCTACTTTCGACCCTCTAGGACGCTCCGTTTAGGAGTTACGGCCAATTAAAGAATTTTTTTAAAAATCTGCATTAAATGTCTGTAAAATGCGCCAACTTTCGACCCTCTAGGGCCCTCCGTTTAAGAGTTACGGCCAATTAAAGAAAAACAGTAAAAAATTATGCATTAAATGTCTATAAAATGCGCCTACTTTCGACCCTCTAGGACGCTTCGTTTAGGAGTTACGGCCAATTAAAGAAAATTTTTAAAAATCGATTTTCAAAACCTTTTAATTCCGGAACCCACCGATCGAATTATATGAAATTTAGAGAGAAAAATTATGCATTAAATGTCTATAAAATGCGCCTACTTTCGACCCTCTAGGACGCTCCGTTTAGGAGTTACGGCCAATTCAAGAAAATTTTTAAAAATCGATTTTCAAAACCTTCCTATTCTGGAACCCACCGATCGCATTATATGAAATTTAGAGTGAAAAATTATGCATTAAATGTCTATAAAATGCGCCTAGGATGCTCCGTTTAGGAGTTACGGCCAATTAAATAAAAACAGTAAAAATTATGCATTAAATGTCTATAAAATGCGCGTACTTTCGACCCTCTAGGATGCTCCGTTTGGAGTTACGGCCAATTAAATAAAAACAGTGAAAAATTATGCATTATATGTCTATAAAATGCGCCTACTTTCGACCCTCATGGACCTCCGTTTAGGAGTTACAGCCAATTAAAGAAAATTTTTAAAAATCGATTTTCAAAACCTTCCTATTCTGGAACCCACCGATCGAATTATATGAAATTTAGAATGAAAAATTATGCATTAAATGTCTATAAAATGCGCATTAAATGTCTAGGACGCTCCGTTCAGGAGTTACGGCCAATTAAAGAAAATTTTTAAAAATCGATTTTCAAAACCTTATTATTCTGGAACCCACCGATCGAATTATATGGAATTTAGAGCGAAAAATTATGCATTAAATGTCTATAAAATGCGCGTACTTTCGACCCTCTAGGATGCTCCGTTTGGAGTTACGGCCAATTAAATAAAAACAGTGAAAAATTATGCATTATATGTCTATAAAATACGCCTACTTTCGACCCTCTAGGATGCTCCGTTTAGGAGTTACGGCCAATTAAATAAAAACAGTGAAAAATTATGCATTATATGTCTATAAAATGCGCCTACCTTCGACCCTCTAGGACGCTCCGTTCAGGAGTTACGGCCAATTAAAGAAAATTTCTAAATATCGCTTTTCAAAACCTTATTATTCTGGAACCAACCGATCGAATTATATGCAATTTAGAGTGAAAAATTATGCATTAAATGTCTATAAAATGCGCCTACTTTCGACCCTCTAGGACGCTCCGTTTAGGAGTTACGGCCAATTAAAGAAAATTTTTAAAAATCGATTTTCAAAACCTTATTATTCCGGAACCCACCGATCGAATTATATGAAATTTAGAATGAAAAATTATGCACTAAATGTCAATAAATTGCGTCTACTTTCGACCCTCAAGGACGCTCCGTTCAGGAGTTACGGCCAATTAAAGAAAACAGTGAAAAATTATGCATTATACGTCTATAAAATGCGCCTACTTTCTACCCTCTAGGACGCTCCGTTTAGGAGTTACGGCCAATTAAAGAAAAACAGTGAAAAATTATGCATTAAATGTCTATAAAATGCGCCTACTTTCGACCCTCTAGGACCCTCTGTTTAAGAGTTACGGCTAATTAAAGAAAATTTTTAAAAATCTATTTTCAAAACCTTATTATTCCGGAACCCACCGATCGAATTATATGAAATTCAGAGTGAAAAATTATGCATTAAATGTCTATAAAATGCGCCTACTTTCGACCCTCTAGGACGCTCCGTTCAGGCCAATTAAAGAAAAACAGTAAAAAAGTATGCATTAAAAGTCTATGAAATGCGCCTTCTTTCGACCCTCTAGGACGCTCCGTTTAGGAGTTACGGCCAATTAAAGAAAATTTTTAAAAATCGATTTTCAAAACCTTTTTATTCTGGAACCCACCAATCGAATTATATGAAATTTACAGTGAAAAATTACGCATTATCTATATATATAAAACTCTTGGTCCGTCTGTCAGTCTGTCTGTTTGTCTGTCTGTCTGTCTGTCTGTCTGTCTGTCTGTCTGTCACGTCTAAACCGCTGAACCGATTTAACTGAAAGTTTGCCACAGGATACTAAGGAGTCCGGATGGTGTCATTGGCTATATATGGGCGGGATTGGACAAAGGGGCGTTGTACCTCCCATACAACCTAAACTTTCAAAACGACATAACTCAGCACATACACAATCTAAAAAGATGAAACAAAAAACTAAAACTCACCACACTAAAACTCACCACAATAAAACTCACCATGCTAAAACTCACCACACTAAAAATTCACCATACTAAAACTCACCACACCAAAATTCACCACACTAAAACTCACCACACTAAAACTCACCACACTAAAAATTCGCCACACTAAAACTCAACACACTAAAACTCACCATACTAAAACTTACCGCACTAAAACTCACCACAATAAAACTCACCACACTAAAACTCACTACACTAAAAATTCACCACACTAAAACTCACCACACTGAAACTCACCACACCAAAACTCACCACACTAAAACACACCACACTAAAACTCACTGCACTAAAAATTCACCACACTAAAACTCACCACATTAAAACTAAGTACACTAAAACTTCTACTGGGAAAAACTCTACGGGGAAGAATTCTACGGTAAAGCGTTCTATGGGGAAGAATTTTACGGCGAAGATTTCTACTGGGAAGAATTCTGCGGCGAAATATTCTACTGTCTGAAAAGTTGTTTTGAGAAAAGTTGTTTTGGCGGAGAATTATTATTTGGTTACTACATTTATAAAACCAATAAAAACTTCCACAGCGAAGCACGGGCCCCTGATATAAAAAATAATATTAATGTTTTTTTATATTAATAAAATCGCTTTATATCTATGAATTCACAAAATCTTGGCACGAGTCGTGCACGGGTCCAGCTAGTCTATATATATAAAACTCTTGGTCCGTCTGTCAGTCTGTTTGTTCCAGCATCACGTCTAACCCGCTGAACCGATTTAACTGAAATTTTGCACCAGGATACTATGGAGTCCGGAGGGTGTCATAGGCTATATATGGGTGGGATTAGACAAAGGGGCGTGGCACCTCCCATACAACCTAAACTTTCAAAACGACATAACTCGGCACATACACAAGCTAAGAAGATGAAACAAAAAACTCAAATACAAAAAAAAAACACAAAAGCAAAAACACAAAAACAAAACCAAAAATCAAATGCAAAAACAAAAGTAAAAGCACAAAACTTAAGCTATATCTCAAAAACAACAGGAAAATAAAAAAGTATGGAAACAAAATCAACCAGGATCGTAAAATTCACCACACTAAAATTCACCACACTAAAATTCACCACACTAAAATTAACCACACTAAAACTCACCACACTAAAATTCATCACACTAAAACTCACCACACTAAAATTTACCAGACTAATATTCAACACACTAAAATTCACCACACAAAAACTCACCACACTACATTTCACCACAATAAAACTCACCACACTAAAATTATAATAATATAATAGTTTGGCGCTACAGTCCTGTATAGAACTTCGGCCGAGCTCTTTCACCACACTAAAATTCACCACATTCAAATTGACCCACTTAAACTGACCTGAAATTCACCACATTTCACCACACTAACACACAACAATAAAATTCACTACACTTAAACTCACCACACTAAAATTCACCACACTAAAACTCACCACACTAAAACTAACCACACTAAAACTTCTACTGGGAATAACTCTACGGGGAAGAATTCTACGGGAAAGAATTCTACTGGGAAGAATTTTACGGGGAAGCACAGTCTGAGAAAGAATTGTCTATGAGAAAAGTTGTTTTATCGGATAATTAGTATGGTTTTAGTTACTACATTTATAAAACCAATAAAAAAACGTCCACAGCGAAGCACGGGTCCCTGATATAAATAATAAAAATGTTATTTATATTAATAAAATTGCTCAATAACCTTGCATTCACATAATATTTGCACGAGTCGTGTACGGGTCCAGCTAGTTAAATTATAATCGAAGATGAATTTATTTTTGCTCATGTGTAAACATTATTATATTGTCCAGAAGAATCTGTCAAATTTACCATAAATATGTTACAATACCAACATAAAATTCATACCAACATAAAAAAAATCTAAATTTTAAAAATCAATATAGTCGCACGAGTGCGAGAAAATTGTGTGAGTCGCATACAGACCGCACGAATGCTGAAAAAATAAAAACCATCTTTTCGTAAATTCATTACGTGACCTTTAGGGCATCTATATATCCCATCATTCGGGAGAACCCTCATTCCTGAAGTTGCCTAATCAGCCCTAAACCACACGGATAGAAAAGGTTTGTTTGAATATGCTTGAATGTAATTAAAAAGTAATACGAAATTATAATCGAAGATGAATTTATTTTTGTTCACGTGTAAACATTTTTATATTGTCCAGCAGAATCTGTCAAATTTACCATAAATATGTTACAATACCAACATAAAATTTTAATTGAATTTGAATAAACTGTTTCTTGGCAATTTACTTGGTTAAAACTATGTTTCGAAACTCAGAAAATGCTAATCAAATCTAAATACAACGTATGTTCGCCACGCTCGTCTTTATTCGATAATTTATAGACTGACGAAGTTGGCAACGTTGTGCAGAATTTTCTACCTACGTCTCTTTTGTCGTCGTTTGAAGTATGTATAGAGTCATTTCAAACATACTGATGTTTGAAAACAAACAAAAAATTAATTCTTGTATATAAAGTTGACACTCGGTGATCGGCATTTTCTGCGTACGTGTCTTTTATTGTTCGTTGAGAAAACGTGTTCGCGTCGGTAATAATTTTGTTATTTGTAAATTAAATAAATATATAAATTTTGTTATAGAAAGTACTAATGGTAACAGAGTATAATATAGTACAGTATATAATTTCTGAAACTAATGTGAAAAAACCACAAATAAAAATCTGTGTTTCGATTTTCAAACAGAATTTGGCATGTTTTTTTACAAAAGCCTCCGTGAATTCCTTGCCTACGCTATGTGCTGTACTGAGATCAACTGTAACTGTACCAATATAAAGCGAGCCTGGATCGTCTGGTTTAGCGTCTGCTGATGCAATTGTGCATTTATTGATGCTGTCACTTGTACTTGCAGTTTTAAATTAATTATTTATTTATGCATTTAAAAATTCGTATATGAATTCTATTATTATAATTTTCCACTGTGCATGTTTAAAGATTTTTATTAAAAATAAATAAAAAAAACATTTTATTTTTATTTTATTTTCAGGATTTCTTTCCAAAAATATTTAAATATGTTTCTATGCAAACATACTACTTTTTGAACTGAAACAACTGATATGTTTCACTGGAAACATATTTATATTCAGGTCGTTCAAAATCATGTTTTATTTTGAACATATTTATGTTTCGGTTCAAATATTAATTTTATTTGGATGCAGTAATTATTATGTAGTAAATATATATGTTTCCGTGATATCATAATATAAATCAGAGCTCATTACAACACTGTTCAAGTCTCAAGACATCCCTGTTTACAAATGATTTATCAGGCAATTATATATTATGTTTACATGTTAATGCCTGCAAAATTATGTTTGGGAGAGCCCTTTTTTTTGCAACGTACATAGTCAACATTATGCAATCGCTCAATTGCGCACGTATTGAAAAAACGTGTAAGTTCTGTCATGGTATTTTTAAACTACATATCGTCACTGTCATGCCAAAGGGGCGAATGTGCATTTTTAAAAATGTTGGGAAATCAAATTTAAAAGTTTGAAGTGCTTCAAAAATGAGCAAAATTTTTATTTTTTCGATTTTTTCTGTTATTTTGGTTTATTTGTCAATTATTATAACGAATGTAAAATAACTTTAGATTTGGACAACCTACTGAATTATAAATACGGATTTTCTGAGACTATATCCTGATCAAAACGCAAATATTTTTGTTTTTTATGCTATAAATTTTTATTAGCGCAAGATAAAATAGTAATGTAAAGGCATTAATTGTTTAGTTTTAAAGCGCCTATCTATTGGCATCATTAATTAAAAATATTTTGTCAAATATTAATTTGCCATTTGTTATTTGCAGGAAAAAATGTTTGGAAAAATATTTTTAAATAATGATGCCAATCGATAGGTGCTTTAAAAACAAATACCTTTACACTACTATTTTATCTTGCACCTATAAAAAATTATAGCAAAAAAATGAAGAAATTGGAAAAATTAAAAATCTTGTCATGCCAAAAGGGCGAATCATTTCGTTTTTTGCTATAACTCTTTAATGGTACAAATTAAAATAGTGATGTAAAGGTATTAATTGTTTGTTTTTAAAGCACCTATCAAAGCACCTATCGATCTGCATCATTAATTACAAATATTTTGCCAAAAATATTTGCCTGCAAATAACAAATAACAAATTATTGTTCCGCAAAATATTTTTAATTTATGATGCATAGGTGCTTTGAAAACAAACAATAAGTGCCTTTACACCACTATTTTATCTTATACCAATAAAAAGTTATGGCGAAAAAACGAAAAGATTCGTCCTTTTGGCTAGAAATATCCAACAAAATGACACGCGATTTTGGCACAGCATACTTGAAGATAAACTACATTCAAAAATGTAAAAAAAACGCAAATGTCAAAAATTGCACATTCACCCCTTTGGCATGATAGTGACGATATAACTTTATAACTACATATAACAACATTATAAATTTAATAATAAGCTGTAGGGTGTCGCATTTTTGTATTTTTTCATGTAAAATTTTCAAAAATTTCAGTTCAGTCGCTGTATTACATATTTTTTTAACCCATTTAAGCCTTTCCGACTGGAATATACACCAGGAGATTACGCAGTGCAATTTTCCTTATCATGTTTCCCCATTATGCGGACATCAAATGCTAAGGATTTTGTACGATTTTGCACCTAGCATCACTACATTACAACAGTATGAAATTGCATACCTCTGCGTGCATTTCCCTCCATTTTAATCAAATATTTCATAAACAAATATTTCAAAAATATTCCGAAAATTTTCAGTAAGATAAAGTTTAAAACATTTTTTAGAAATTTTGACAGCAAACACATTGCGAGCTAATATTAAAATATTTTTTAAGAGAGCTTAGAGAATTGTGATAAATTACTCTCCCGACACACTCTTTTGGTAATGCAAATTTCATTTAATTTTTTGCAAAAACTAATATTATTATAATATTTTTTTTGCCAATTATCCGTAGGGCAAGATTCATATTTTATTTTGTGATAAAGTTTGAATCTGCTACATGTCGAAATCTTGCGATATAAAGTATCAAAAATGGACGTTTTTTGCAACTTTGACACGATTTTTTGCAAAATATCGACGTACAGGAAAAATTCTGAGTACGCTGCAAGAATCAGGAGACCGAAATTTACCAGAAATGATAAGTTACATTTCTGTGGACGCCAACAACTCTCAATTTACAGAACTGAAATTCAGAATGGTACATAAGGTCAAATGTCTACTCGATCGGATCCAGTTAACACTAGAAAATTTCGCCCTAAGATCGAAAAAAGATTAACACTTTTTTTACACACTGCTGTGTTCAACTTAATACAAGTAATTTTATATATAAAGACTTTTGTATATCTTAAAGATAGTATTATAAATGCTTTAAAAAATATTGATTTAATTTGTGTAAATCCCGGGACTAATCCCATAATCCCGGGATTGTAATTTTGAAATCCCGGGATTGCGAAAACGTTGCGGGATCGACATCCCTAGTGTAGATGTACAATACCTATATCTTTTGCTCGTACGATAACGTTTAAAAATCATGAGTAAGTATTCATTTAATATCTCGAAGGAAAATTAATGAATTTACTTCATTTTTGCTCAAGTATTATTTAAATAGGACTGATGAATTGCAAAAAATTATTGGTCGATCTTGACGGGACAAAAACGGGAGTGCATGTCGAGGTTCATATGGAAATGCCAAAAATTCAGCAAACTCTGCCTTCAAATTATTTTTTAAAATTATTTTTAAAAATAGCTGAAATCATGTGCTTTCTTTGTATACCCAAGAAACGTTTCTACGGAGCCTACCACACTCACGGAATCATAATACCGTCATTGACGGCATGTTTACGGAGTATTGACCAAGTATCCGTCGTAGCATATACGATTACGGTCCGTTAATGTACCGTCAAATCGGACGACTTCGTTAGAATTCCGTTTTGCTCCGTTTTTCTATATTACTCTGTATGATTGCCGTTTGTTGTAGTCGTTTACGTTACCGTTGAAACGGAGTACTCCGAATTGTTTCCGTAAATAATCCATTACAACGGTGTCGTTTTTCTTCCGTTAGTACTGGATTCCTTAATTTGCTATTCATTTTAAAAAATATTCAATCAGAATAATAGCTATTGCCAGATTGTGTAACAGACGTACATGTGGAATAGAAAAAATGTAAGTGGAAATACAAATACAATAAGAAACATTTTATGGTAACTAAATTATTTTAGATAAGTAACAAACTAAATCCAACGGAATACATTGCTGGCAAACCATCGTGAGAAATTAAAAATCCTTAGCACATAACGTATTGAACGCGAAGAGCTGTTGCTCAGAAACTCCAAGTTCTTTTCTAATGGCTTGCACTTCTTCGGAATGATTCGATTGGCTTGATGGTGCTCAACTTTCCAATTGCGATGGCTAGTCGTTGTAGCTTGGCGCTAAATACGCGCATCTGATTTCAAATTTCGAATTATTAACAACAAATGTAAGTAAATGTCATTAATAAGTAAATGACAGTAGTCATTGGTTGCCATTCTGTAGGAAATTTACTATTTGTGGCGTAGTTGCCAACTTTAATATAATTTTCTCATTTGTGGTATTTTTAATCGTTGCGAGAAAGGGGTAATTTTGTAATATAATTTTTTTGTATAAATTAATTTGTTTTACACTTATTTCCACACAATTGAAAAATTGTCTTAGTCGAATTAAATTTTGAATTGGTGTGAATTCATTTAAATATTAGTTTTTTACTAAGCATTTTTAATTACTATATTATTCTTTATATGGGTTTGAAACTCTGTTGACGTGGGGTTAAAATCCATTCTTGAGATTAAATTATTTTTGTTAAAATTAATAAATTTTTTTTTATTTATTTACAGATATTGATATCAAGGAATAGATATATGTTAGAACGACGATTCAACGAATAAATGTTTAATTACAGTATATTAATTAATTCTGAAATATTGTAATATTTTAATCCGTAAACGTACCGTCGAAACGTAGTCTCAACGGACTCACTCCGTTTGTCATCCACTATGACGGTCCGTTAACGTACCGTCGAAACGTACTCTCAAAGGATTCGAAATCCGTTTCGATGTTCCTCTTTATCCGTTCACTGGACCGTTTTGTATCCAGAAAACGGAACGTTTACGGAATCGTATTCCGTATTGCTGTTCCGTATACGGCACCGTTAACGGACCGTTTTGTTTCTTGGGTATTTACACGTTGTTCCTAAAGTTTATAGTTTATTCATAATAAATAAAAAAAAAAAAAATCTGGACGGGACACAAAATTCCGTATAGAAATTATCAGTACGATTTTTATTCTAAACATTATTTTTGTCTACAATATATTTTTTGTAATTTTGGTACTACAGCTCCGGACGGGACAAATTTTAATTAGCTTTCAAAAATTTTTGGAAATTACTAGAAAATAGATGTATACAAATAAATGTTGAGGAAATTCAGATTTAGGAACTGAGGATTCAACTATTTTAATAAAATTTGTTAGATTTTTATGATAATAAATGTATATGTTTGGTTCCGGACGGGACAATAGGGGACCCTTATACAAAAATCAAAATGTTTCTGTTATTTTTGTTTCAATGATTATTAGAAATATTAATTAAGGCTTTCAAAAAAAAAACAATCTGTATATCTTTAAAGTTAGTTAATTTGGTTACTCAAAGTACATTAAATTTGGTATATTTACAAGTTGTGTAACTTTAGGTAACGTATACAAATACGTTACCGTTAACGGAATTATTTTCAGATATTTAAATTCACATATATCAGATTACAAATCCACCGTTATTTCAAAGATTTGAACATTTTGATTTTTTCGTTCCTGGTTGATGTTTTTCTGGTAATGCCCGCCCATATGCGTGGAAAAACTGAAGGAAAACGTGAGCAGCCGAAGAAGTACGAGAATAACCGAAGTATCGTAATACGAGAAGAACCGAAGAAATTTAGGAACAACCGTAGAAATACTAACACAATCGCCACAAGTCGCACGCATGATACTGAAATGCGGATACTGCGTGCGACTTATAAGATGGTACAATAGAATTAAGAAAACATCATATGTCGGACAAACAAAAGACAGTCTTTCGTCCGAGGTTGTGTAAACTTTTTTTCGTTAGTGGTGAGTTTTGTATGGTGATTTTATTTATGTAACTTTTTAGATGTGAGTTGTAAAACTCAGGTAACATAAGAAATATTTCACCTTTTTCACTGTACTCGTTTCTTTTTTGCATAAAAAATATTACAAAAATGAAATTTTTTTTTTTAATTTTGCCGAGTTCTGCTTTGTCATTGCAAAACAGCTGCTACACGAAGCCATCGAAACTGTTGCTTCGTTACAACGCTGACGTTTTTCATTTAGGATTGTTTTACACATATGTTTTTTTTTAATTAACGTACATTCCTACAGAACCGGCACCAAAGCTCCTGCGAAATCAGCTGCTGGCAACTGTGATTCTCGAAAGACTACGCTTCGCAACGCAAGGAAGGAATACATTTTGGAACAAAACAATAACATATTAGCTCAAAACGAAAAAATGGCCACAAAACTGGATAGAATACACACCATAATTCAAAATAAAATTGCGTAATAGAAGCGCAACTTAATTCTTCCATGTTAGAACCACTTCCTGGGTTCCCAATGCGCGCTGTGGACGAGTTTCTTAATTTTGAAGATGAAAATAATAATGACATGAGAAGTGACATGGTGTGGTGACTCAGTTTTACAAAAATACTTTGTAAACTAAATACTTTGTAATATTTATTTGTTTTTTAAACATAGTTTTCATGTAAAAATTCTTTAAAGTGAAAATGAAAAATTTATTGAGAGATTATTAAATTCAGAAAAGTTGAAAAAACGTGTTTAATAAATACAACAATGCTAAAATTCACTTTTCTTCTTTTTCTATTCTATTTCTATTTAAATAATTTAACCATCAGTTGATGACTGGCAGAATAGTTCAAGAATTCACGTGGAAAGGCAGCCAAAAAACAAAAAAGTTTTTTGATTCAAAATTATGCAACATGTTTTGTGAGTATTTATAAATGTTTCAAATTCCAAATAATTATTTATAATAATGCCAAACAGTGTTCACGGTTTCCTGGCCCTCACTCTGCTTCAGAGTTCAAAGAAGACCTGATCGGAGTTCTACGCGCCATTGAACAAAGTGACAGGAAACGAAAATTTTGAAAATCGGTATCGGAGTTGGAGGCAGGTTTCGAGAAAATCAATTTAGAAATTATGAAAACAAGAAAACTCTCAACTGAGACGTTGGATTCGTATCGCTCGAATGAGAATTAAATATATTAATACAAAAAAATTCAAAAAAGTATTGAAAAAAAAAAAACTCAAAAATTTGTTCCATGCTTTGATGTAAAAATTTTACAAAAAAAAACTGAAACAAATAAAATTACAAAGTATTTAGTTTACAAAGTATTTTTATAAATCTAATATGGCTCATTGGCTGCTCGTGAGCGAGTGACGATATGCATTATAAGTACCCAGAACTCCGAAGAGATTGTTTTCACAATCTTTTGCCTGAGCCTGAGCGCTCATGTTTCATTCCGAAAAGAGTCTCGAAATATACATTTTCTGATAAAAATGCGTCATTCAGAACTGTACATAGGTAGATGTCTCTTTTATGAATCTTGTATCGGAGCCTAAAAGCAATTTAGCAAATGAGCCTAAAAGTAAAATACTGAACCTTATAAGATTCATTTTTATTGAAATACGCTTCAGTAAAGATTCCCAAATGAATCTAAAATGAGCCTTTGTGAACCGGAAAATTTTCTGAAATGGCTATTGTAAAATTACAATTTTTGCAATAATTCTAAATAAAACAGGTTCAAATATATTAGTCATTTTTTAATATTTTGAATTGTGCATAAGATATGGCAAAACATGAAATTATTACTTTTTTTTGTCGGGTAAAAAACTGCTGCAACTTCTTTAAGAGTTCGTACTTGTTTTCTTAAGCTGTGAATTTCTTCGAAACACTGGCCAAGTAAGTAGGTTTAAAATTTATTCTTTCAACTCATTGTTTTTATTCTATACAACTTTATCTACAACATTCCCCTTTCTTGAATTAAGGGTATTTCTTCATCATCACTCTCTAAATAATTTTCCGTTTTAAAGTAATTTGATGACTTGCAACTCTTACTTGGCTGTTTGGCAATTTTGCACTTTCAACTAAATAAAAATAAATAAATTTAGATTTTACTTTGATAATTTTTTTATTTTTTATTACCCACATTTTTTTTGTATCCGGAATTAAAGACATATAAATATTATAATCAGTACATTTACTCAGATGGACAATTTGGTTTTCGATTAGTTCAATTTTGTGTTGAAAGATTAAATTTGTAAATACTCCGTTCGGTTGTACACATCATAATTTGAAATAACTCGGAATCCAATGGGTTTGAAAAATATGGTTCTAAATGTAATAACATTGTACTTGATATAATAATTTCGTTTTTCTTGCTCATTTTTGCCTAATCAATAAGGGGTATATAAAAATTAGATTCGTCCGTTTTGCTAAGATGAATTATTTTACCTTCAATTTCTTCAATTTTATAAATACGGAATTGTGAAAATATTTTTATTTTTTATGCTATAACTTTTTATTATCGCAAGATAAAATAGTAATGTAAAGGCATTAATTGTTGGCTATTAAAGCACCTATCTATTGGCATCATTAATTACAAATATTTTGTCAAACATTAATTTTCCATTTGTTATTTGCAGGAAAACATGATTGGCAAAATATTTTTAAATATTGATGCCAATCGATGGGTGCTTTAACAATTACAGCAACAACAACATGCAACGATCACCAATTTCACAAATCTTTTAGATTTAGATATAGTTTTTTTTATTATTGACCGTCCCGCTAGACTCGAAAATCTTGCAAAAATAAAGTAAATATCTATAGCATGAACTTGGTTGTGATTTGGTTGAGCTTAAAGCCACACATCAATTTACGCGTAAAACCGCATCGCACGCAATGCTTCACGCATAATTCATTACGATGCAATGCATTTTCTTGTATTACCAATGCATTTTCTTGTATTTTTAATCGAATTCATGTGTCTCCATTTCAATGGTGGTCCATTAAAATTTAAAACATTTTTAATAATATAATCAGATATATATGAATTTGGCTTTACTCGAAATGCACTATAATGATTACTGAAACAAACCACCTCAATTTCTTTACATATAATAAATATTGTTAAATAATTGAAATCGGATACTATATGCACAATCTGATATATACAAACATTGTCATTGCATATTGATAAATATTGACCTGCCTTTTAGAATGCTCCGTTAAATTTATAATCATTATAAAAAAATATATATTGTTTTTGCAGACCGAGAACATGTTCTACTAATTTATACATATCTGAAATAACATCATTTACTATATTGTTTTTAATAGTTTTTTCAGAATTTATAAGATAATTAGCAAATTTTAGCTGATATTTTTTTAGCCAATGTTAAGCATATATTTGTTCTTGATTGTATAACGTTAGCTTAGGTTTTAAAACTTCAGTGTTTTGCCTCATAACGAAAACACCAGTAATGTCGTGGAGGACCTGATTGAATAATTTCTGTTATGTAGTGTAAAAGAATATGAAATTTTGGTTTTAAAGTATCATTAAATAAATGTATATATTCCATGTTGTTATCTTGTATTTTATTTCTAACGATATTTAAATTATTAATTGGCAATCTGAAGCATAATAACATATTAACTATATCTAAAAAAATGGAAAAAATGTCCATACTTCATCTTCAAGTGGTACAAGATCGCCTATCTTCAATGAAAACAATTAATGAAACACATCATTTCGCGTGCAGACATTTTCAAACGACATTTCTTTAAATGTTCAATTTTGATAACTCCAGATATATTACATACTTCTTGTTGACCATATTTAAATGTTTGATTACGTAAATTAAAACTTTATAATGTAAAAAATTTCTTGGATTTAATAAGTACAGAAAATGTGACACATAGAATAATGCGCAACCGCCAACAGAATAATTTGTAGTAGTATGAAATAAATTGATTGCATTAAAAATTGAATTAACAAAAATTCCAAAATCCAAATTTTTCAAATCACTTTCGAAATTTAAAGTATTTCTCAAATTTTGTAAGTTTTCTTTGCAATCTGTTTTTGTTAAATTTTTATGGGCTCCTTTATTAATTTTTTCGCTAAATGTGGGCTCTTTTTTCTCTATCGAGGATTTCAGTATTTATAGTAAATTCAGTAAGAGATTGAGTTTGAGCCAATTAAGAAGCATCCCAAGTAACAATTAGCTGTTTAATATGGATGGTTAAGGGTTGTGGTATTGCTTGTCCAATTTGTTATAAAACCGATAATGCTCTACAAGCAGCTCTCAAACCTAATTCAAACCCTTATGCAATCTTTTTGACGTAATTAAACAGCTAACGAAATATTTATTTGCTGTATTATTTGGCTGTTGAAAAGCTCAATTATACCTGACAGACAGACATCTAGTAAATTTATTTTAATTATAATAACAATACTATAATATTCTAAATACAGATTGGTGACAGACATAACGTAGTATAGTTTGTGTAGTAAATAAAGCTATGCGAAACAAATATTACAGCATTTTTATTTTTGTTGGGTACCACGGTTACTAGAGAATAATATATTCTAGTCCGCTGTAAAGAGCACTATTTTTTGAAAGTCGTGACAATTTTTATTTTTTGTTTTTCTATTACAGACTTCTAATAAAAGTGAAAACAACGTTTTTGTACACGATAGGTTTCCTTTACTTGCAGATCCACAGTGGACACTTATATTTTTTCTTAATATTGTAGCTTTACTACATTGAAATTTGCAAGGTCGTGGTCATTTTATTTTTGTGCTGCTAATTAAATGCAGTTCAATAAAATTCAGTTTCTAATATTCATTTTTCAATAAACTTTTAAAAAACAAATAATTTATTTATTTTTTGAATTTATTATGACATTTCAGTACAAAAAGCTTTTTTTGACAAAAAGCTTTCGGAAAGCTTTTGAAATTTGGCTGTGTTTAAACGAAAACTACAAAAATACTATGAATAGTTTCGTGGTATTTGTACCAGATAAATACCACAATGAAATCAACGAATACTACAAAAATATTATAATATTGTGAGACACACATCTAGTTTCAAATACTATGATATGAATACCAGATGTCTGTCTCAGGTATTAATGTCTTATTATATAGCTCTACTACAGCTAATGTTATTTAAATAAGCAAATTTCCCAGAAAAAAATTTTGTGTCAACAACTCAGGTGATAGAGTGTCTGACTCCTAACTTATGTGTGCCGGTTCAATTCTCTTCGCTGCCAATTTGTTTTTTATTATTTTTTTTTATTAAAAAAATATTTGTGTTCTTTTCAGAACAAATATGCAACTTCAACATTAAAAATGCAACCGTATTACTATTATTTCTATTTTATTTATTTAAAAATCATTTCTTCATTTTACCATTTTGCGGAATTGAACCTGGTCTTTTTCATTTCATGAAATTGAAGGTGCTGCTTAGACCGATCAGACACACATCATATATTTTGTTTCAGGGAAAATGAAATATAGTTTCTTTTTTTTAGTTTTCGTTTTGTGTATTGTGGAAGTTTGCATACAAATATATGAAACTTCAAACAGATAATCATTAAAAATTTACGTCTTTATTTAAACGATGCAAGGAACTATTATGATAGTTAATAATGCTATCGAAAAGTGATTCTTTATGGATCAAAAGTATCCAAGTCTGTGGGGAGTAATCTTCATCTGACCACTCGCAACTACTTGAACGCAGAAGGGGGTTGCAAGGCGTCAGCATACAATTCATAACTCCACAATTATGACATAGGACTTACATCATTACTGGATTACAATCATTCTTTTCGTGAAAGTCGAAAATGTTTCTTATTTTCTCAAAATTATGAAAATAAATTTATTTTATGTTTAAACAACCTCATGCTTGCTGAATAGGATGTTGGCACAATCTCATTCGTACTGACTAGGAGGTTGGTACAATATACTAATCAGCCAGTTTCCGCAACCGAATAATTGGGTAGGGCAATTAAGTTGGTTGCCGCAACAAATCAATTTTCTGTTTGTGTAAGCTTTTTTAATAGTATTATGGGCATTACCCTCTATGTATATTATTAGAATTTGTCATTCCTGAACTTTTGATATTTAGAAATATAATTTTATTTTTGTAAAATAGGGAATAAATTTTTATTACTGTCAACATTTGTGTTGTGCGTGTTTTCAGTCGCAGGGATAAACGACTTTTTGACTCGTCCAATATTAATCCATAATTATCATGAAATTTCAGTATATTAAATAATTACGTAACTTCAATGCTGATTATAAGATGAAATTTTATACATCGCGTTTGTTACAAAAAGTTAATTAATATAAAATACGGGCGTACCTGTTTATATTATTGCCAGGTAAATTGTCTGCTCTAATAGCATAAAAAAAGTTTGCTTAAGCAGCAAACTGTCATTTGCAGTTTCCGCGAAATTCGACGCTTTCCTCTTTTCAGCAAACATTTTTGCTATTTTTTTTATTTAGCATAAAAAAAGATAAATTAAAGACATCTTTCAGACATAATTTGTCAAGTTGGGATTGTAAAAATTTTTTTTTTACCAATTTTAAATTAACTCTAATATTTAAAAAAAATATAAATAAATATAAAAAAGCAAAATTTGTTTTTATTTTATTCAGTTTTTTAAGTTTTTATGATTAAAACATTGCTTACTATTTTAATGGATCATATACAAAAAATAATAATTTTATATATATAATATATTTTGGATAATTTTTATCGTTTAAAAAATTTTCAGAAATGTTATCTATCAAAAAATATAAGAAAAGTACATGTTACTGAAGAAAAAAAATATAGTACGGATATTTGCGTATAAGTCCAATTTTCCAAAAAAAAAATCAAAAAAAATTTCAATTTTAAGTTTTTATATTTTCTAAACCACTTGAGTTATTTAAAAACTATTTTCAGTTTGTGATTTATGTGTTAATTGTTTATAAAATTTGCATACAAATATTTTGATGTTATGATAAAATGTACAATCTATGTATAAATATGTAAAGTAAAGTCTTAAAAAATTAAAACAAAAATTCATGTTCAAGTCTATATCTTTAAATCTGAACAAGATATTTTCTTAAGTAAGCACATTTTCTTTAGATCTCAATGAAGGCTTTTCAAAATCGGTTAACTTTTGGATTTTTTACAATTGTTGAAAAATTTTTCATGAAAAAAATCTCAATTTTACTGATTTTTATATCCATAACCATTAAAGGTACAAACAGAATAAAGATACAATTTTAGAACTTAAGTTCTCTCAAGTTCTCTCTGTACAACACTTTTTAAATTGTTAAAATCGGTTCCGAAAATACACATGTGAGGTGTTACTTCAGGCTCAATATGCAATTGAGGGGTGGAGCCCTCTCTCTAAGTACAAAAATTACGCTCTATAGGTCGATTATCATGCCAGTTTTCCTCTATGGCGTTGAGGCATGGACGCTTGCCAACACCGATGAGCGATGAGAAAGATTCTTCGGAAAATCTATCTAGATACAAAAATTACGCTCTATAGGTCGATCATCATGCCAGTTCTCCTCTATGGCGTTGAGACTTGGACGCTTGCCAACACCGATGAGCGAGCTTTAGGAGCGTTCGAGAGAAAGATTCTTCGGAAAATCTATGACCCGATATGCGTTGAAAACGAGTACAGAATCAGATTGAACGACGAGCTGTGTGAGCTCTATACCGACATTGACATAGTCAGGCGCATTTAGATCAGAGATGGGCATTCACAATTACAAAAATTTTCAATTACAATTACATGTAATTGTAATTAATAAAATTCCAATTACAATTAAATGTAATTGTAATTGAAAATTTTGCAATTACAATTACAATTAATTGCATATTAGACTAATTTTTTCCAATTACAAAAATAATTGAAAAATGTAATTTAAAAAAATGTAATTGAAGCTAAAAACGGAACCATTACTTTTTTTTTCAATTAATTACATGAAAATTAATGTATTACATCCAGGTGCGTCATTAGAACTTTTTTGGATGAAACTGTTCCAATGGGCTTAGATTCACATCCAGGTGCGTCATTGGAACTTTTTTGGATGCATCTGTTCCAATGGGCATAGATTCACATCCAGGTGCGTCATTGGAACTTTTTTGGATGCATCTGTTCCAATGGACATAGATTCACATCCAGGTGCGTCATTGGAACTTTTTTGGATGCATCTGTTCCAATGGGCATAGATTCACATCCAGGTGCGTCATTGGAACTTTTTTGGATGCATCTGTTCCAATGGACATAGATTCACATCCAGGTGCGTCATTGGAACTTTTTTTGATGCATCTGTTCCAATGGGCATAGATTCACATCCAGGTGCGTCATTGGAACTTTTTTGGATGCATCTGTTCCAATGGGCATAGATTCACATCCAGGTGCGTCATTGGAACTTTTTTGGATGCATCTGTTCCAATGGACATAGATTCACATCCAGGTGCGTCATTGGAACTTTTTTGGATGCATCTGTTCCAATGGGCATAGGTTCACATCCAGGTGCGTCATTGGAACTTTTTTGGATGCATCTGTTCCAATGGGCATAGATTCACATCCAGGTGCGTCATTGGAACTTTTTTGGATGCATCTGTTCCAATGGGCATAGATTCACATCCAGGTGCGTCATTGGAACTTTTTTGGATGCATCTGTTCCAATGGGCATAGATTCACATCCAGGTGCGTCATTGGAACTTTTTTGGATGCATCTGTTCCAATGGGCATAGATTCACATTCAGGTGCGTCATTGGAACTTTTTTGGATGCATCTGTTCCAATGGACATAGATTCACATCCAGGTGCGTCATTGGAACTTTTTTGGATGCATCTGTTCCAATGGGCATAGATTCACATCCAGGTGCGTCATTGGAACTTTTTTGGACGAAACTGTTCCAATGGGCATAGATTCACATCCAGGTGCGTCATTGGAACTTTTTTGGGTGAAATAATACAAAAGTTCGGGTGGACTTTTTTATAATATAAGTATAACACTGTATATAAACATCGTTGTAACGTTGAAGTAACATTCATCGTGACAGCATTAATTGAGTTCTATAGTGAATTTTGTAAATTCAAAGTAAATTTTGAATTAAAAATATTAAAACGCGGGTGGCCCTTTTTCATAATATAACTTATAACACTGATTATAAACATCGTTGTATGTTACATTCATCGGGTTCGGTAGTGATTTTTGTGAATTCAGAGTGAATTCATAGTGAATTTTTATTTAAAAATATTAAAACGCGGGTGGACTTTTTTCATAATATAAGTTATTGCACTGTTTATAAACAACGTTGTGATTAAAGTGACCAAAGATTGAAGTTACATTCATCGTGACAGCATTTTGATTTAAAAAAAAAACATGGATCAAAAGGAATTGTCTGGTCCTAGTGAGATTCTATTTAATAAATATTTTAAAAAAGAGGTAAGTCCAGTATTCTGCAAAATAAAGTGTATTTTTCGATTAAACGATCTTTTCAGATATCTGAAAATGAAGGAGATTCTGCTAATAAAGTAAACGCGAAATGTTTATTATGTACCCACAAGACGACAATTTTAAAATCTGATCCTGGAGTGACCACGAATCATATAAATTATTTAAAACGGAATTGTGTAGCCAACCGAAATATTCAAAACAGGACGTATTTAACCACGACATTGCCGATTTCATCATACACACAGCAACTCCGCTATCCGCTGTTGAGTCTCCGCACTTTAAAAAATTATTTAAAAAAAGGGTTAATCTTCATACCCCCAGTCGGCGAACAATTACACGTGTAATTAGAGACAGATTTCAGAGCAATAGATTAAATATAGTGCAATCACTTATGAAATCGCAATACGTCTGCACAACAGCTGATTTGTGGTCGAATAAGCACAAAAGCTTCTTTGGCTATACCTGCCATTGGTTGGATATGAATTTTAAAAGGGTATCAGCAGCTTTAGCCTGCAAGCGCTTCACTGGGACGCATTCATTCGATCGCATTGCCGACATGATTAATCAAATAAATATTGATTATGAGTTGACTGCAACGAAGGTTGTGGCAACTGTGACGGTTAATGGATCAAACTTTGTAAAGGCGTTTAGGGAATTTGGTGTAAATGTTGAAGAGGTAATTCACATTATTTTATAAAAGATTCAAACGTTTTTTTAGTTTATTTGAACCAGAGATTAAAACCGTAATTGAGATCATTAATTGTTTAAAATGATTTCATTTTAAACCCGTATAAATATAAACAAACGAGAGATAACAATTTTTTTTAAACGGTTTTAATAGGTTGCTTTCTTATCTGTCTGTTCGTTACAAATTTTTTAATTGATTTTAAACTACCTTCGCAATGAGCTACAGACTTCAAATTGTAAATATTTCCTCGAACTTTTATCGTTCTCTAAACATCTTAATATTAAAAAAATATATTTTTTTTTCATATTTTTTTTGCTTTAATTAGTATAAAATTCCTAATTTCAATACAAAATATTTAAAACAATTTGGAAACAAATTTGAATAATAAAATAAACATGTTTCTTGGAATCATTTCATTTTTAAGTATTAAAACACAGCATAGTAACTGCAAGAAAAAAACAAAATAAATATCTAAACCTTTATTCTATACGGTTTCATTATCTGAGTTCAAACATTACAACTGTATTAAATATCTTCATTCGTGCAAATTTTAGAACGTACTTGTAGAAACAGATGGTTCGGACGAGGCAACTCCGTCTGACGCAGACGATGACTCGGATGAAGAAGATTCAATCAATTGTAATGAGATAAATAACTATGACGACGTCGAATTTGTCGATTTGGAAAACACCTCTAGAACCATCATTTTATCGAAACACTATAGATGTGCAAGTCACACTATCAATTTAATAGCGACAACAGACTTCAATGCAGCTGTAAAAGAAGACCACGAAGTTTATAATATACATCTACAGGCATTTTCTAAATGTAACGCGCTTTGGAAGAAAGCAAATAGACCAAAGTCGTCGGAGATTATTAAACGCGTTTTAGGGTTGTCATTAAAAACCCCTGGCGCAACACGCTGGAACTCGCTTTACGATGCTGTACATCAAATTTTATCAAAAGAAGAGCTTTTGTCTACTCTTTGCTCTGAATTACAAATTCAGAAGCTAAATGTGACTGACTTGGCGTATTTAAAGGAATATTGTAAAATTATGTCACCATTTGCCAAAATATTAGATTTTCTACAAGGTTAGAATGAATTTTAAAAAAATGCTATTAAATATTATTATGCTTAATATATTTTGCTTATTATTAGGTGAGAAAGAGAACTATTATGGGATGTTTATGCCATCTCTAACAACGCTAAAAGTCAAGACTGATGCATTAAAAAATAATCAGCTTGGATTTTTGGAAAACGTTTTGATAACTATCCAAAATAGTCTAGTGCGGCGTTTTAG
The DNA here is from genome assembly GCA_951804985.1 of Dryomyza anilis. Lineage (NCBI taxonomy): Eukaryota > Metazoa > Arthropoda > Insecta > Diptera > Dryomyzidae > Dryomyza > Dryomyza anilis. Next base: position 82,031,532 of record OX638131.1, read on the forward strand.
CAAATTCTACAATTTGGATGAAGATTCCCATGATGCTGTTGTCGCAGCTATGTCTCATCCAGAGGTAAAGTTGAAATGGTTTAAACCCATTTCTGCAATATCTGGCAAAATTATAAACGATATGCAAAAAATGTTTGTTAAGTATTGCAGTAAATATAAACTGCAAACTGCAGAAACTCTTAGAGAAGTCAACAATATATCAAAATTGACCTCAAGCTTCGATTTTGGTGAGGATATAGATGAAAATCAAGGTAAATGCCTATTAATAAATTATTTACAAACAACTTGTAATAATTTTTTAATCTTACAGATTCAATAGATCTCTGTGCCGGTTCACAACAAGAAGCAAATTTAGAAAAGGAGCTGCAGCACTTCTTGTACGACACAGATTCATCTCTCGAAAGTCTTAAAAAATATCCCACGATATCAAAAGCATTCGAAAGATCAAACACACCACTGACATCATCTGCTCCAGTTGAACGACTCTTTTCATTCGCGGGGATTGTGTTAACACCTCGACGTGGCAACCTTGAAGATGCAAACTTTGAAATCTATGTGAATCTATGCCCATTGGAACAGTTTCGTCCAAAAAAGTTCCAATGACGCACCTGAATGTGAATCTATGCCCATTGGAACAGATGCATCCAAAAAAGTTCCAATGACGCACCTGGATGTGAATCTATGTCCATTGGAACAGATGCATCCAAAAAAGTTCCAATGACGCACCTGGATGTGAATCTATGCCCATTGGAACAGATGCATCCAAAAAAGTTCCAATGACGCACCTGGATGTGAATCTATGCCCATTGGAACAGATGCATCCAAAAAAGTTCCAATGACGCACCTGGATGTGAATCTATGTCCATTGGAACAGATGCATCCAAAAAAGTTCCAATGACGCACCTGGATGTGAATCTATGCCCATTGGAACAGATGCATCCAAAAAAGTTCCAATGACGCACCTGGATGTGAATCTATGCCCATTGGAACAGATGCATCCAAAAAAGTTCCAATGACGCACCTGGATGTGAATCTATGCCCATTGGAACAGATGCATCCAAAAAAGTTCCAATGACGCACCTGGATGTGAATCTATGCCCATTGGAACAGATGCATCCAAAAAAGTTCCAATGACGCACCTGGATGTGAATCTATGTCCATTGGAACAGATGCATCCAAAAAAGTTCCAATGACGCACCTGGATGTGAATCTATGCCCATTGGAACAGATGCATCCAAAAAAGTTCCAATGACGCACCTGGATGTGAATCTATGCCCATTGGAACAGATGCATCCAAAAAAGTTCCAATGACGCACCTGGATGTGAATCTATGCCCATTGGAATAGATGCATCCAAAAAAGCTCCAATGACGCACCTGGATGTGAATCTATGCTCATTGGAACAGTTTCGTCCAAAAAAGTTCTAATGACGCACCTGGATGTGAATCTAATTGATAGTATCTTGGTAATGGATTACTTTTCATGTAATTAAATTAAAAAAAATGTAATTATTACTTTTTATTCCTCAATTACTTTTAATTTCTATTACATATTTCAAATTACATTTTTCAAAATGTAATTTTAATTGAAAAAAATTCAATTACAATTACAAGCAATTGTAATTGAAAAAAATTCAATTACAATTACAAGTAATTGCAATTGACAAAAGTTCAATTACAATTACATATAATTGTAATTGATCGTGTAATTAATTACAAAATGTAATTGATACTGCCCAACTCTGATTTAGATTTAGCACCTACGCTGACTTGGAAATATCGAGTGTATAGATGAAAGCGCTCAGCAAAAAAGGTGATCAATTCAGTACCCAGTGGTGGTCAACGTAGGAGAGGACATTCGAATCTCCGGTGGAGCGACCAGTGCAAGAAAGCCCGACAGACTTAGAGTGTAAAACTGGCGCTAGCACGCATAACGTAGAAGTGATTGATAAGTCATAATTGCTATGGCCGAAATCCATCATGGGTTCTGGTTCATCATGGTTACTAAGTTCAACTATCACAATTTCCCTACATCAAAATTTCTCATGTGACCTAACCTTCCTTACTTGTTTTATGTAGTCTTATTACTTTTTCCCTCAGTGTAAGAAATTAAATAAAAAAAATATAATTTAAAATAATAACAAACATATTTGGCATATTTCAAAAATATTTTTGAAATATTTTAATCAAAATATTTCATTCATTGCCTTACGATGTCATGTCTACTTGCGGACCAATGCTGCTGCCTGGTCAGCCTGTGCGACTGCACCATCATCATCGGCTTCGTGCAGATTGTCATACTGACGGTATATGCTGTGACAAATCCAGAGGGTAAGTTAGGTGTCCGATAACATTTTTCAATGATCAATCCACCTTGTACCATAGTGCTGGAAAATTCGGAGTTCTCGTTGGCCTTCATAATCACAGTGACGGCAAGCATCATGCTAGTTGCGGGCGCAATATTTGTAAGTACTTTAATAGCACTAAATCCATCTATCGAATTACGACACTATTTTCATCCACAGGAAATAAAGGTTCTACTTCTCGTATGGGTAGTATATGCTGTGCTGTTGCTATTGGGTGTACCCGTCTTCACCCATGTCCTCGACCTCTACAGAGACGCCACAACTTTTTCACTGGGATACATTGTGTTTCTTGGTAGGTCTGCATTTAGTGAAAAAATGTTCTTATAGAGATTTTATTTTAGTTATTTATCTATGTTGCATACGAATGGTCATTTCCCACTACGTCGAACTGCGGAGGAAGAGATAGACTTAAAATTCAAATAGATTTATTTGTTATTATTTTATTTATAAAATATAATTGTTTATTTTCAAAATAATATTTGCACTTTTTGTACCACCATTGAATTGGCTGGTACACACACCGAGAATATATATGTTTGAACATGAGATAGGCGCGTGCCCTTTTTTGACATGCACGAGCCCGACGACTAAATTTACAGAGGGTAACTCTGTAATGCGATTCGAAAGTGATATTACTCACATTCTAATAAATGGTACTTTGGTAGTGTGACTTTCGCATTTAAATTTGGAACTTTCGTATTCAAATTCACAAATTGACAACACGGTTACCTTTTCAATTCTGTTAGATTGTATGAATTTGCCTTCGTTCTTCGATTTAAATTGACTTTCGTATCGCATTGACTTTCGAATCGCGATACATGGCCAGTTTCTGGCAAGTTTACTACCCAGAAATCGAAGAGTTTTACTGGATGGTTTCTCGCAAGTTTTTGGCCAGTTTTTGGCAAGTTTTTGGCCAGTTGTTGACCAGTATTTGGCCAGTTACTGGCTAGTTTACCGCCCAGAAACCGAAGAGTTTTACTGGCTAGTTTCTGGTAGGAAAGTGCGTGACATCGCTTGCCAGTAACTGGTAGGGTTCTAACCAGTTTTTGACAAGTTTTTGACCAGTTGTTGGCCAGTTTTTGACCAGTATTTGACCAGTTACTGGCTAGTTTACCGCCCAGAAACCAAAGAGTTTTACTGGCTAGTTTCTGGTAGGAAAGTGCGTGACATCGCTTGCGAGTAACTGGTAAGTTTACTTGCCAGAAACTTGACAAGTGAATAGTTCTACTGGCTAGATACTGGTAGGAAACTTGTAGGAATTGTTACTTGGGTAGAACTCCCCAGGTACGCATGAGAAGCACGATAAAGCATGGGATTTAAAAAGACACGAAGAAACACGGAAAAACACGAAAAAACACGAAAAAGCAGGCGAAACCCGAAAAATAATACCGGGACCGTTTAAGTTTTTGGAACCGGAATCGTTATTAAAAATGTGTGGAACCAGAACTGAAATCGGATCCCATATATTTTTCCTGATTGAAATCGCTATTTTAAAAATCTCGGAACCAGAACCGGAACATATATTATAGCCCCTGCAATCGGAACCGTTATTAAAAATTTATGGATCGGAATTGAAACTCATTTAATTTTTTGGTTGGAACCGGAATCGGAACCGGAACCACCATTTTAAAAACATTGGAACCTAAACCGAAACCGCGGTTCCTATATTCCAAACGGTTTTAATCCCAGTAACAAATTATTCAAAGATTAAGTTTGACATTGATTTGTTCTCCATAATCCATAAGTAAAACCAAAACAACACATTTTTAAGAAAAGGTTAAAATACAACCAATTTTTTATTTTCTGAAGCTGGAAGTAAGGTTTTTTTTTAAATTGGGGTAGAAACTATAAAAAATCTTTAATGCCACGCGCCCATCTTTAGTTCAAATACGTCGCACATTTAATATTCTTGCTGGCGTGCGAGCATATTGAATCTCAATTGATGTCGCACGTTTCCCGCACTGTGACGACACTCATGTTAGAAAACACACACCAATGAGCTCCGAGTGCGTGCCCAGTGCGATCAGTTTGCTACCTAGGACAGTGATTATTGGGTACAACCTAGGGGTTCCAATCCCGAAGCATTTTGGCAATCCCGGGACTTTCGGGAATAGAAAAATAATCCCGGGATCCCGGGATAGTTCCTGGATTATGTCCCGAATGATTGAAATTTGTATTACAGGTACCAAATAAGTAAATTTTACACATTAAGTCGGATCGGCATATTTTTCCATAGTTGTAAAAGGTCTTAATTTACATAGTGTTTATCACAAGAAAATTTGAGTCGGAAAATAATTTCCTGTGCTTGAGTATTGCAGATGAAGTTAAAAACACTTTAAATCAATATTTTATCATCTAAATAAAGCTGTTTTGGACTGAAGTAGGCTTAAAAAATTAGTGATTGAATCTATTATTGTCTTATGTTCGCGCATCGTCTTTGAAGTTTAAAAAGAACAAAAATTTTACATTTTCTCAAGTTAAACCTGTCACAAATATATATATATTATACATATTATACATTCTTTATAGTTCTGAATTCAAATATGTTAACGATCTATTTCTGTGACGTATAGGAAAAAAATCCTAAAGTCTGCCAATAATTAAATTTTTACTCATTACATTGTTTATTATTTATTGGCGTACGCGCATTGCAACTGAAGGTAAAAAAATAACTTTAAAAAATAATTTTATGTTTAGGGTAATAAAAATGTATTTTGTATCAGATAGGTTCCAAAATTAGAGTTTAAATCTATTAATGTCCTCCCAAAATTTCAGAAATTTGGAAGTTTAAAACATCAAAAAATCGGAATTTTATTTGATAAAACCGGAATATTATTCAGGTGGATATTAATATATTCAAACTCTATTTTTTGAGCCTATTCCGATACAAAACAATTTTATTTACATGGTAAAAAAAAACAAAAATACGAATTTGTTTTTAACATTTTTTTCGATCAAATTTTTATGTAACTTTTAGGCCGTATTACAATTTGATATTAAAATATAAGTTTGATTTCGATCCGCACTATCAAACATATAAGCCCGTAACTATAGTCAAAATTAAGCTGGAGCTTAAATTTAATTACGACTTTTTTGACAGTTTTCCTATGAAAATAAATGTCAAAAAGCTATACATTAAAATAAACTCCAGTTTAAAAATGACTATAGTTACGCGCCATAGTTTTGTGAAAAATACTAGCAGCGGTATCCTTACATGAAATCAAATATTTGTCATTAATTCTATTGAAAAATAATTAAAATATGCTAACGACTGCAAGTTTAAAATTTAATAGTTTTAATATTTTCTACACGTTTTTTTTATTTCATTTCACGGGATTTCATTTCGCGATTTTCGATTTGGAAGCCCTAGTACAACCTCTCCGATACGTTTAATATCGAAGGAGGTTTCAGACAAAGTGATTGATTCCCTTTCGTGTGGCTTCTTCAACCGAATAATGGAGAAGACTATAAGAGCTGGCAAACTTCATCACTATCTTCAGCAAGAGTACCATGCTCGGGTATGCTGATGATATCGACATCATTGGGCAGAGCGTACGAGCAGAGGTAATCACGTCGAATGGGTCTCACGATGAACGAGGACAAGACGAAGTACCTGGTGTCAACAAACAAAGAGTCCATGCGTCTTAGACTATACGTCAACTTCGAAGTTGTGAGGACTTCGTCTACCTAAGTACCAGCATCAACAAAGAAAACCATGTTAGTCTTAAGTTTAGCCGTAGAATAACTCTTGCCAACAGGTGTTACTTCGGGCTCAGTATACACTTGAGGAGCAGAGCCCTCTCTCGACGAACAAAAATTACTTTTACGGTATTTGGCAGCACCGATCTCAAGAAGCAATTCGTATTCGAATCAGTTGGAAATCCGTTATGACGTGACGTAAACGTGCCATATTAGCGTATTTCAAACGGTGTACACATATTTGTAGAATTTTAATAAGGAAAAAACGAAGTGAAATATATCAAAACGCTCCATAAAGGTGCGGTAAACTAGTGAAAAAAGATATTGCATAATGTTTTTTTTTTGATTTGTAAAATAAAACGAGCGCATTTTAATTTTGTATAGAAACTTAATTTAAAATTTTAATTTTTAACTATAATAATAACTATATTATAATAAAAATATATTATAATTTTAATTTAACATGGTTCACAAATTAGTTGAAAAATCAATTAGTTAAATGAAAAAGCAATGTAATTTTCGATGTGTTTCATACAGATATTCGAGAAACTAAATTTGTTGACTCCATTTACACGCGAAGATATTTGACTTTGGCTTTAACGATCACACCTGACTTCTGTGTGAATGTTGATATAATTAATATATTGACAAAATGTGTTTAAAATACTTCCTGTATGCGGCTCATGGCTTCTGAATACTTGTGAATCATACTGCAGATGTGAGTGTAAGTACCACCGATAGTAAAATAATAAAAAAAAAACAGTTGGGAAGGTTAGATCACATGGGAAATTTTAAAGTAGGGACATTTTATAGTAGGTGTTATATAATTGTTAGGATTATCAAAATTATAGTCGGTCTAAGTCTAATCTATAAATACCCTACAAATATGTGTGGTTACCTTTCAACGTTGTATATAGGTCACCAGGGTATACGAATCCTGAAAATAACTACAAACTTTCAATCGCTGAAGAATGTCCATTCATTTGATACCCATATTTACATATGGGTAGGTGCACTGAATTTCGATTTTTTTTTTTTGGGAACCACAAGTCGTTTCGCGGGAGAACATTGTTTTCTGTTTTTGAGCATGAAGTCAATATATATTAGACCAACAAAAGTTTACCTGAACACGTATACAGTAAAATTCACCAGTAAGTAGATGTGTTTTATATGATAAATTTGAACATAAGTGGTCGGTTTACAGGTCATAATGGACTGATTATGCACATGACAGACAAGGCCCTGACAGACAACGTAGATATATAAGTAATCTAAATTAGGAGTTTATTTTTTATTTAGCTCTTCCAGTTTTTCTGTAATCGTGATTTCAACAGACAGAGAGACAGACGGACAGACAGACGGAAATCGCTAAATTGACTCAGGATGTCAGCTGATCAAGAATATACCCAAGAAACAAAACTTACCGTATACGTGCCGTTAACGGTACAGCATATACGGAATCAGATTCCGTAAACGTACCGTATTATGGAGCCATATACGGTACAGAGAACGGATAAAACGTGACATCGAAAACGGTGTTCGAAACCGTTTTCATACAGTATCGACGGACCGTTAACGGACCGTATTTAAAAAAAAAACGGAGTGACCTCCGTAGTCTACGTTACGTTTCAGTGCCGTATATGGTCCGTATTTTTGTTATAAAAGGGAGTGGACTCCGTTGAGTACATTGAAAAACATACCGTATACGGTACGTTTTTACACCATAATTTTTGAAAATTACGGATTGCCATATTTATTGATTTACTGAAAATTTTAACTGACTTAGAATAAATCCAATAACATAAGTTTTAATTTTATAATACATTTATTTGTAACTCAAATATGGGATGTATTAACTAATATTTAAACAAATTAATTAAGACAATATCTCAAATTAAAAATAATTACAGAAGAATTTGCTATCAAAACGTGTCCGTTAATTTGCTGTGCATATCTGAATTTGATATTATTTATCTGTAAATAAATAAAAAAATAATCAATAATCAATCAAAACCTTAAAAAAATAGTTATTAACCAAAAATTAAATCAATTAAAAAATAATAATCTCCACAATTAATATTATACTACACTCTCAAAAATATATTGTTGCTTTTTAACAATATGAGATTGTCATTTCATTATACAGTGATTAGGTGGCACCTCTATCTTCTGGAATTCAAAAACATGTCAAATTTATTTTATTGTTTACTTTAAAAATTTGAAAAATCAAACAAAATGTAAGTTATAATTTAATAATTTTATTATTAATTGAATATTGCAACTTTTTTAATTTTGTTTAGATGCGGGAGGCACCACCTATGACGCTCCTCAAGACAGACATCTTCTGGCCCAATGGATTGGCGCTGAATAAATTAATCAATGGGCAGATGGGAAAGCTAGATGTCTGCAAGCAGCCCTTCCTTTACCTGACGAAACATGAGGAAAAATCTCGCAGAAAATGTACTCCATGTGCCGAATTCATTAACTTTAATTTATTGCTAATTAAACATTTAAAAAAAACCATTCATGTGACTTTTTATATTTTATTCATAGACAATCACGATTGTTATCAAAACAATCTAATTGTCAAACCGACAATAATTTGACAATCTGATCATGAGATCTATTTTGAACATCAAGATTGTTACAATATTGTCGGAAATGACAATATATTTCTGAGACTGTACAAAATTACCCTTCTCCCACTTTAATTAAAAATTCCACAAATGGGAAATATACCATATAAATGGCAACCATGGAACAAATGTAAAATGTACAAAAGTCTGGCCACTATGATTATAAATGTCAATTTGACTTACATTTGTTGATATTTAATATCGGTTTCAAATTTCAAATCGCTATATATTTCGCGGGGCGATGCACGATGCAATTCCGAATTGGATTTCATAATTGGATTGAATATTGTGAGCAGCATTTCGTCGCTTCCATATATGACAAGATGTTCCATCTATGACCAAATTCGCGAAATTGCTCATGCCGTTTCCCACTGACGGCGCTTCTGCTTCATGTAGGCGGTCTTTATTTTGGTAAAAGCACCCAAGTCACTATCTGCAGACATTTTTAAAGTTAATTATAAATTCAAAATTTTTAGTGTCAACTACTCGCAACTATTTACACCACACAGTTAAGCCACATCGTGTTGAGCTATTCCTCCGCAATTCGAGCTTTTCCTCCGCTATCTGAACGCATAACCATTTCAATTTCTAGCCTTAAAAAGTTATATAAATTTAATTAATGTTGAAATGCTCATAAATCATATTTATGTTGATGGCTACTTACACTTTAGCTGCACATCGAACTGAATTAAAAATTCTAAACGAATAACAACCGGAAAGAAAACGTAAAGAAAACGGCATTTGATGCCCGTATAAAACGGAGTGCAAACGATACAAAAACGGTGTGCTCCGTCGCAAACGGAATATAAATGTATACGTCACTACGGAGTGAAAACGGAATAAAAACGGAATATTCGAAATATGGACAACAAACGGCATTTGAACAGAGTGAAATATTTTCACATGCCGTAAATTTTCCGTTTTCATTCATGTACGACGGATCCATCTTGTACGTATCGTAAACGTACCGTTACAAACGGAATTGTGATTCCATTTGTTTACGGAGCTACGTTAAAATGTTTCTTGGGTATATACTTTTCCATACCGGAGATGCTTCCTTCTGGGTGTTACAAACGGCGTACCAAACTGAATATACCCTTTCACTCTTAGTGTAGGGTATAAATATATTTACTTAAAGTTTACAATGAGGAGATTAATAGAATCACATAATATGACAGTGCCTAAGCGTAATCGAGGCTACCTTGATCCATAATGCCATGAAAGTCACCTTCGGCGCATCCTTTCGGATTTCAACCAGTTTCTGTTACGATACATAAACTATTTTTAAGCTGCAGTCCTGGTTTTGGTGCAAATCTGAAAAGATCCAGTTAAAAAAAAAATATTCATATTTTAATTAACTTGTATTGAAAAATTATTGCAAATTTTACTTTTGAAAAAAATATATTATTTTTCAACATGTAAAAATTTTAAAAATTATTTTTTAAAATATGATGCCGTAAAAATACCATCTTGAAATTTTGCATGAACATTAATATTGACGAAACCTTAGGATTTACTCAGTATTTTAAAAAGGGTAATTTTTAAGGACATCAATTTTGAAGTGCAAGGATTATGACCACGGGCCACATGTTCAAGTTCAGAAGTAACAAGTTAATTTTTCTAAAAGCCTGTTCTATTAAAAACGAGCCATCAGCGAAGTTTCCAGCATTTCTACTTTAAGAGATATTTATATATAAATAACCATAAAAAGGTGATTTTTTGGACCATTTTTTGTAAATTTGAACCACTGTAATTCTGGAATGTAGTGGGCGAAAAAAAAATTGTTCAGTACACACCCTTTATCAGTTGCCCAAATTTTATTGAAATCCAAAAGGTAAAATCTCAAATTTGACTTTTTGTTGGTCGATTTGGTGTGGAATGGCCCGTATAACTTATCGGTTAGTGTCTTGCAGTCGATTAACATCTTCCCTATTCGCCCTGCTGCACACAATGAAATTACTTTTCTGTTTATGCTTTAAACATTCAGGCTATAGCGGAAGAATAACAGTACTGGATGGAGAATTAACTGGAAGAAAACGGTGTAGTCCGTATACTACGGCACGAAAACGGTATTATCATAACGAAGTTCAAACGTATTATTTTCGAAATACGGTAAATGCCGGCATACAAACGGAGTCGTGCCAATCTGATGGTACGTTTTCTTTCTGTTTTAGTATCTGTAATAACGGAATTGTGATTCCGGAAGTGCCGAAGCTCCGTATAAATGTTTCTTGGGATTCTTCGGAAAATTTATGGCCCGATATGGGTTGAAAACGAGTACAGAATCAGATGGAAATGTGACCTAACCTTCCTTACTTATTTTAAGTATTCTTATTACTTTTTCCCTCAGTGTAACATATGAAATAAAAAAAATATATATTTTAAAATAATAACAAACATATTTGGCATATTTCAAAAAAAATTGTTGAAATATTTTTATCAAAATTTCTCATTCATTGTGATGTCCTGTTTCATCGGGGACTATTTCAGTCCCCTGGTCAGTAGTAAGGACTGCACCATCATGATCGGCTTCGTGCAGATATTCATACTGACAGTCTATGCCTTGACAAAACGAGAGGGTAAGTAAGGTGTTCGATAACATTTTTAATGATCAATCCACCTTCTACCATAGTGCTGGAAAATTCAGATTTCTTGTTGGTCTTCATAATAATCGTTACGGCAAGTGTCATACTCATAGTCGGCGCAATATTTGTAAGAATTTTATCCGCACTAAACCCATCTATCGAATTACTACACAACTTTCATCAGCAGGAAAACAAGATCATACTTCTCGTATGGTTGATATATGGGGCGCTGTTGCTATTGGGCATACCCATCTACAACTATATCGTCGACCTCTACAAAGACGGCGCAATGTTTGTACAACGATACTTAATTTTTCTTGGTAGGCCTGCATTTAGAAAAAAATATATTATTATCAAGATTTTATTTTAGTTATATATTTGCTTTTCATGCGAACGGTCATGTTCCACTTTGCCGAACTGCTGCATAAGACATAGCCATAAAATTGTAATAGATTTATTTGTTTATATTTTATTTATAAAATATGAAATATTTTTAAAATAATATTTGCACTTTTTGTACCATTATTGAATTTGTTGGTACACAGCCCAAGAATATATCGTCATTGTAGAAATAAAAGTCACCAAATACATTTTCAAAATACCAATTGTTCACTTACAAAAATCTTAATATATCTATCAAATGTTGAACGATGAGCTCAATATTTGTACCAAATGATAAGAAAATGTGAATCTATCAACTTTAAAATGTATCAATTACTTTTGTAATAATTAGCAACAAAGTTTAAATTTAAGATTTTTATAAAAATGTATTTGTTGAATTTTAGTTCTACAACGACGATATGTGTTGAAACAACCAAGCATAAAGATTGTTGTTCTGACTAAAACTGTGTTTTAAAACAAGTAAGGAATGTTAGGTCTCATAAAATAATGTGAAATTATGACATACCAGGTTATATTCGGTCTAACTCAAGACAATATTTCTGGCATTTTTCAGGAATATTTCCGACAAACACACAGATAACTGAAATTTTTTGAGAAGGATATGACAGGTTGTAAAATTTTGTGGAATTTTAATGGCAGATATACTGCATATTTTGGGAACGGTATGAAAGCTTGCGATATAAACTCCGCCTTTGTTCGTTTGAAATATGCCGAAATAAATATTTCTAAACTTCCTCGATCCTGTCAAAAATGTTGTCGTTATAAAAACCATATTTTTATTTTAACATAAAAATATGCAAAAAAATTCAGTCAGAACCTTGCATCAACATAACACTACTTAACAAAACGAGAAAAATGTTTGCCATAGACATCCCATATATCAATTCTGTATAATTGGCGGTTGCCGGTTTTGACCGCATACCAAGTTTTTTTTCTATTATGTCACGTTTTTATGGCCCTTTTCAGACACTTTTTAGAATAAAAAAATCTTAACCAACTAGTTTTTTTATAACAAATGAAGACTTTTTTTAATTATCCACGTTCTTAGTATGATTTTCCGATTGATTTCCAGATTCTAATCACTACCTTAGTTTTTTCAGATTGCCTCGAGTTTTTGAGTTATTACGTAATAGAAATATATGGCAATTTTCGTGTTTTTCTACATATTTTGGACTTTAACATTTCACAGATTTGAGTTATCGATCCAATTTCTTTTATATTCCACTCAGAATACTTCTGCTAATATTTTAAAATAAACTTTTTGAAATTTGGATTAATCTGACCGATGTTATGACCATTCAAACACAAAAAAATTTTGATTTTAAGGTGTATCTATTATTTATTGCATAACATATGTATTAGGTTTTCATAATTCAATTAAAATATATATGTGAAACTAGATCCACAATTGTATTATTATTCCTCTTACTTTCTTTTTAGAGATCACTCTTTAAATCTTGAGAATAAAATACAAATTAATGTTTACGATTTCTGTTTTAAATTTTCTTTTGTAGTGCTACTTTACTTTTAAACAATATAATTTTTTTCCTTCAATTATTCATAGAAATTTCAACAAATCCTTAAACCAGTAGAATTCAGCTTTGAATAAATGTATTACTTTCCATGGGTTGCCTCAGTATCCTACCATAGAGTCAAATAATGATCACCTACTATATATTCATACTTAAAAAAAAAAATAATATTTTCCTGCTTATGATCACATCGAACAAAAAAAGATACATTTTTCAATCAAATTTGTGAATTTCACTTTAAACTGAGGACTTAAATAGTGATTTGCAAAAACATAGTAAAAGGAAGTATCGATCAAGTTTTATACATATAAGTTATGTACATTTATTTAATTATGAAAATCATAGATGTTATGCAACAAATAATAGGTACACTTTGAAATTCATATTTTTTGCGTTTGACTGGTGATAATTTTGGTCAGATCAATCCGAATTTCATGTGATTTATTCAAAATATTAGCTGAAGTATTCTCAATGGAATACAAAAGAAATGTGATCGAAAACTCAAATCTGTAAAAAGATATTAATCAAAATATGTAGAAAAACACGTGAATTGCCACGTAATATCTCAAAAGCTTGAGACAATCTGAAAAAACTGAGTATGAGGTAGGGATCTTCACGTCCATCGGAAAATCATACATAGATCGCGGATATTTTGTTGTTGTTGTGCTGTTTAATCTGTAAACCCAGTGTTTCTTTAAATTGTCACTACTAATTACAATATACCACATACACTTACACTTACTTATGTAACTCTAACTAACTTGCCAAATATCTTAATGATAACAAAAAAAAAACTACTACACTTACCAACTTAAAAGTAGTTCAGGGGTAGTTGTCGTCATTAAAGGAATTGAATCAACGGCAGATCCGAATGATATTAAAGACGCTCTGGAGGACAAAGCGTTAAAGTTACCCAGCAAACACTGAAGCGCTAATATGAGCGTTTTACAGTCTTTTCAACATCCTGAGTGTCTCAGTTTCATTCAGAAAAGAGGCACATCTTATATAAGTTTTGAGGAATATGCTTCATTCAAGTAAGATCGTTGTAAAAAAAAGCTTTATTTCGAATCTTGAAAGAGCCTATAAAGTGAGCCTTTTGATTTAAAATATGTCAGTATTAATTTATTTGGAATCAAAATCAATGTTATTTTGATTATTTTTATTTTTTACATTCAATTTACAATCTAATTTCGTGAATCTGAGGCTAACTTGTATCTGGGTGTTTATTGGGTTATTATTATTAAAATAAAATACCACAACCCATGTTTAAAATTGAGTCAGCAGCTGAAGTGAAACAATTAAAAAATGAAACGCAACCCATTTACGGAATACAATATCTGTTGCACCGCAGAGTCTCCGTTGAAGAACCCTACAAGCGTGCTGGCCCAGTGCAATGCACAAATGGCCAAGAGTTCGGACATACGAAGACTTCTTGTACTCTACGTATAGTACTCTACGTATAATACATCACTCAAATGTACTAGTGATAAAAATATAGTAATTCTAAGAAATGTAGTAACTGTGCAGAAAATCATACGGCAAACTATCGAGGCTTCCCTTTGTACAAAGATTTAAAAAACAGATTGAGCCAACAAAGAGAAATAATTCGATATAATGCCAAAAAAAGTGTAGACACTTGATCGCAATCGCTGAGATGATGCGTCGATCCCAAGGTATTCTTGGGACGCAAGATATACGCAAGTGGGATTGTCTGAAGCAGAAATACCTGAGTTAAACAAAAGTTAAACTTAAAATCAGCTTATCGCATTGCGTAAATCCTCGCTTAGGACGATGGCTCCAAAATGTTTTTTGGGAATGTCATATGATAATGCCCTTAAAGTAGATAGTAGTAAGCAAATGACTCAAAATATCCCCCAAACAATGGAAGGTATTGAGTCTATGATTTTATGTTTAACTCAAAGTATGACACAGTTCATGTCTACCATGCAAAATATGCCACAAGATTTGATTAAATCGCAAAATCAGACGCTCCAAGTTATTCTAGCTCAGAAATGACTTATCTTACAAGTTGGCTCTGGAATGCAAACGGTGTTCACCAACACAAGCAAGAAATTCAAAATTATTTTTCTGTAAAAGATATAACCTTGACGTCCTCTTACAGACCAACAAGCTTGCTTCCATGTTTGTCAAAATTATTCTAAAAATTACTCCTCTTGAAACTTTTATCTCATCTCTGTGACCAGAACTTAATACCATCCCATCAATTTGGTTTCCAGGAGAAACATGGCACTGTAAAGCAAGTGAACTGTATCAAAAACGAGATAAGGACAACTTTTGACACCGGAAATATTGCTCTGCAATATTCTTCGATGTTGTGGCGAGAGTGTGGCACGAGGGCCTTTCATACAAAATAAAATACCTCTTACCGCAAAATTGTCATCAGATTCTAGAATCGTATCATTCAAATAAATCATTTAGGGTAAGATATAAAGGAAATATTACAGATGAACATTAAATCAAAGCGGGTGTTCCTCATGAAAGCGTTCTACACAAAAGTTTTAGAGCCTTATACATCATTGCAGTTGCAAATTATTCAAGTCAATTATTTTACACTTTTTGTGATATTTAGACTATATTAACAGTTTTGATACAAAAGCATTAATATCTGTGGAATATATGAATATTTGCAGCAAAGCTATCTATTTATCTAGTAGTTGCAGTGAATCTTTCTCAAATATGACTTTTTTCGTGATGTTTATAAGAAACATCTCACAAATAATAAAAAATATGTGATGTTTACAAATTATTTAAACTTTGGTCTTTTCCAGGATTTGGCGCAATGTGAAAATCGGTTCTATGGTGGACTTGCCAGGTCTAAAGACGCACTGATAAGATCCAATCAGTCTGTTGACGATGGGCTTCAGTCTTTCACATAATACGCTCGTTACAACTTTATACGCGATGTTGAGGAGACTTATCTCACGGTAGTTGGCGCGTATGGTGGGATCCCCCTTCTTAAAGATTGGGCAGAGTATACTAAGATTCCATTCGCTAGGCATGCTTTCATCTGACCATATTATGCTGATGAGCTGGTGCATGCTCGTTATGAGCTCATCGCCTCAGGTCTTAAACAACTCAGCAGGCAGACCACTCGCGTCTTTCTAATTCTTTTTTTTCTTGCGCCTAAAAAATGTCTCTCCTCCTTCCCCTTCTCTCTGTATCGCTCCTTCGCGGCTCGCGTAACTACCGACTGCAGGGTGGCTCTATATGCAGCGTCTTTCTCTACAGTGGCTGCGCGACACTCTTCGTCATACCACTTGTTCCGTAGTGGGCGTTGGAATCCAAGCACCTCTTCGGCAGCCGTACACATTGAGCGGGAGACGTGTGTCCACTGCGCATCGAGAGAGGGAGTGCCTTGGGCAAGCAGGTGTGAGAGTCGAGCGGCTTGTTCGGTCTGTTGTGTGTGCAGCTTACTGACGTCTAGCTCTCTTTGCGTGGGTTTCCGTGCGTTTTTCGCAGCGCATAAGCGTGTGCGAACCTTGGCTGCTACAAGGAAGTGATCCGAGTCGATGTTGGCATTTCGGATCGAGCGTACATCCATCACACTAGAAGCGTGCCTTCCGTCAATCACAACATGATCAATTTGGTTGCGCGTGTTCTGATCGGGTGACCGCCACGTGAATATTGAGATGCTTGAATTTAGTACCACTAATTACCATGTTTCGTTCTGCGGCGAAGTCGATCAGCCTCATTCCATTGTCGGAGGTGTTGTCGAGGAGGCTGAATTGTCCAACCGTTGAACCAAAGATACCCTCATGGCCCATCTGGGCATTAAAGTCGCCAATCACAATTTTGATGTCGTGACGGGGACAGCACTCATAGGCTTCGTCGAGGCGCTCATAGAAAGTCTCTTTAGTTTCATCGTCCTTCTCATTCGTCGGAGCATGCGCACAAATTAGGCTGATATAGAAGTATTTAGCCTTGATGCGGATTGTTGCTAGTCGTTCGTTCACGGATGTGAACCTAGAGACAAGGTGGCGGAGTCTCTTGCCGACTACAAATCCACAACCAAATTCATGTCTCTCCGCATGGCAGCTGTAGTAAATGTCACAGGATGCCTGTTTAGAGCAGCCCTATCCTGTCCATCGCATTTCCTGGATTGCTGTGATGTCAGCCTTGTATCTTTCGAGGACATCAACCAGCTGGATAGCGGCACTTTCCCTATAAAGGGTTCGGACATTCCGGGTGTATATCCGTCAATCACGGTCCTTTATACGTTTGCGTAGGTTGTCATCGTGTTTGCGGGTCGATATCCGAGGCAATTTTTCTGTTTTCGTTGAATCAGCTTTTTTATATGGCGGGTCACAAAACCAACGCATCAAATATATATAGTCAATATATTATGCTCAAATATTTTAAAATTATGCTTTCTCGCGAACCGGCTTGTGGTTATCCAAAAAAAATCGAAATTCGGTATACCTACCCATTTGTACATATGGGTATCAAATGAAAGGTAATTCAACAGCGATTGGATGTTTTGATTTATTTTTAGGATTCGTAGATTATCTACCGCCCCACGTTTCATTTACTAAAAATCACTCTAAAAATTCACCTTAAAAACGTTTTATATTAAAAATATTTTTTCATTTATCTTATTTTTTTTATTAAAAACGTTTTATATTAAAAAGATTTTTTATTTAATATTTTTTATTTTTCTTAATTTTTGTGCCATTTTGTCTTATTTTTTGTGACAGAATTCGAAAGGCCTAATATTATTAAAATTAAACATGTCCATGTTTCAAAGTGTCTTTTGGGTATGGAACCATGGCGATATAAACATGATAAACCACTTTAATTTTTCAGTGCATTTTTTGGAAACGGAGGCAGCGTGATCGAATGGGAGTTTTTGCAGTTGACACGAACTTGTATTCGTTGTGCTCGCGCAAACTCTAACCCTTTCCGCTTCACCGCACCAAGCTTCTTGCGGGCTGGCGTATTGCCCGTACGGGCTGAGTTAGGTATCCCTATACCATACAATATTAGGGATATATTTGCTTTTATATTAATTTTTTATATTAAAAATACCACATCGAAAAAAAAGTAAATCTCATTATATTTCTTTACATGCTATGGATTTAATTTATGTGATTATAAACTTTGATAGTTTGTGTTTGTTAAGTTATTATATAAAACACTGAACACTTAAAATCCAATAAATAAATTTGTAACGAATATGATGGTATTTTATGTAAATCGTAGCAAATCATACTCCAATCAAATCATACAGCTAAAATTTAATAAAGATCGTTGTTCTTCTTTTAATTCCATATACTTACGTAAAATTTAATTAATTTAATGTATGTGCAAATCATGTCATATACAAATATATAATCACCAAATACAATGTAAAATATTTTTATTTTATAAATAAAAAATAAAAAAAATTCTATTATATATCCAATTTTGGGACAAACTTATAATAATCTAAATCATATTAAAAAAAAATTATCATAAAAGTTGTAGCGTGTGACCTGAAATGAAAAAAAGTTTATTAAATGAAATAAAATGAAAATAAATTTATTAACTTCTACCTGAAAATTATTAAATACCTGAAAAAAAACCTGAAAAGAAAATTATTAAATACCTGAAAAGAGAATTAAAATGTTAAAGAACGTGAAAAGAGAATTAAAATGTTAAAGAACCTGAAAAGAGAATTAAAATGTTAAATGTAAATTAAAATTTTTGTGAATGTCTGAACAGAAAATTAGTTTAAAGTCAGCGCATGAAAAAAACCTTAAAAGAAAACTATTAAATACCTGAAAATAAAAGAAAATTATTAAATGTAGAAACCAGAAAAGAAAAAGAAGTTGTTTGTTAAAATCTGAAAAGAAATAAAATTTAAGATAAAAGTAGAAAATAAAAACCTAAAAAGAAATAGATTTATAAGATGATAAAAAAATAAATAAAACAGTAGCAAAGTAAATGTTAATAAATAGTTGAAAAAAAGATTAAGAAAGGAGTAGAATAAAATAATTAGAAATTTAGTATATTACCTTGTCCATGTCTATCCCATTATATCCGCGGTAAAGACCTTTGTCCAAGACCCCATCCCCTCCAGAGAGCTCTTTTGAGGTAGGGAATTCGAACGTCCTGAGGTGAAAATAATCCTCCACAAACCGATAGCACCTGGCCAAAATATATATTAGAAAATTTTCACTTATTTTGAAATTACTACAATTGGCAATTTCAAAATACTCACCTTAAGTTCACTTAAGCACTTCTTGCGTGGCACCAACCGTTGCAATCGGTTGTTGCTAAGAGCCTATCTTAGTCTTTATTTGTTTCGTTTAATTTTTGTACACTGTAAATAAATAAATAAAAATCATTAATTAATAGAATAAAATAAATATTGTTACGAAAATTCAGTCTACGGAAAACTGTTCTACGAGTTCGTATCGCTGGATTGTGTACAAAATAAAAACGCACTTATAATTGGTTTTAGCTAGTTTTATTTCAACTAGTATTAATTAAATTTATTTATTTATATAACAACTTAAAGAATAATCACTTATATCAACTACTGAATTACAACAATTTATCTTTACAATGTTCACTCACGAGACGCACTAGTTCACTTTTAAATCACTGAACTGAAGTGCTGTACCTCTGATGCGGCTCCCTTATATACTGCATGCTCCCTTATATACTGCATGTTTCGAGAACCTTCTACTCGTTTCGTGAATGACGCATGCTATTGGCATCTCATTCGCACTCATGTGTTTTAATGCGCTGATCTTCCATCTCTTTCTCACACACTGCCTCAGTGTGCTGAATTGTCTTGCGTCTCATTAATTATTGTTGATTGCTTGCACTATGGGGCAAATTACATCTTTTCGTAACAATATTTTTAATAAATAAGATAATTACAACTTCTGTTAGTATATAAATATAAATCTAATTCTGCATTGTTATTACTACTTCATAATACAATGAATAATAAATTATAATAATTTATACAACATTTTTTGTGAGAGATTTCGATGTACTCTTTTGAAAGAGAGCTAACATCTTTAAGACTTTTTGTCAATCTTAAAGGCTATTTAATTTGAATGACTTGAAAAGAACAACAACAAATTGAAAATATATCACAGGCAATGATCATACGGACCGTTTCGGATACAGTCAAGTATCCTCATCAGTGTTTTATTTTTGGTTGAACTTTTTTTTTATTTTCGTTTAGTTAAAATTTAAATTCAACAATTACGAGCACTTTTTTTTGCCATGTTTTTTTTGCACTGATTTGGTATTGTGTGTGTGAATGGAGTCACTTTCGTTCTTATGTTGTCATTTTGTTTTATTCACTTATTTGTGCGTTTCCTTTTTATAATAATTTATTAGTTTCGTTCACTTTAAGAATTATATGGTGCTTTTTATTAATTTATTTCACTTAAATTGATATGCACTACAACTCACACACAACCGACGACCATTATTTATTTTTGTTTTTGTCAGGGATCTAGGCGGGTGGTTATATGAAAAAAAAGGTACCCGACTACCTACCACTATTCGTACTGTACCTTTTAAAGGGCACACACACTGCGACTACGGAAATAGTCCGCAAATATCCGCGTATTTTCGTAAGCGAATTTATTACTTTTTTTTGTGTTTAGAAAATAGAACATGATGTGCTAATTGCAACTATAGGGGCAAAATGACGAGGGCAAAATTGGAGGCGATCAATGACGATGGTTTTAAAATATTTTGAACGGTTTTTTTATGTTTTAGTAGTTTTTTTTTGTGATTATGTGTATAAATGTAAAATGTTCTATGTATATACGTATAATTATAAGGTCTAGTTTTCGGCGGAAGCTGAAAAAAAAAACATTTCAAAGTAACCGGGAATCGATCCCTTAACCATCAAATTGCCACACGTAGACGCTACCGCTCCGCTATTTTGATATTATTTTGCATGTCACTAATTATTAATGACTACTAATTAATACAAAACATATCAAATGATAGAAATTTCAATGTCATCGAAATTACACTTTGGAAATTCTATATAACTTTAAACTGATTTAAGAACTGTATTCAATATTTAAACATAGCATCCAACCTTGTGATCGTTTTTTTGGCGGGAAACTTTTTGCAGTTTTTTTTTGTACAAAAGTTTTTATTGCGTGCTGAAGGCTATACTAGTATCAGTGATACCAACTCATATTTTCTTTCTCCCCGATATTCTTACAAAATATTCCCCAATTTACTATACAACTCCCCGCATATATGTAATTTAAACACACTGAGAATAAATGTTGTATTTAATACATTTCTAATAAAAACCGATATATTCCCTAGAACAAATTAAATACATTTTTTCGCATTGTCTGTTTGCTGTTTCATTGGAAGAACTTAGTTGAACGTTTTTTTCCAAAGTTGCTCTATATTTTGCTAATATTGTATTATGAATTATATATATATATATATATATATATATATATATATATATATATATATATATATATATATATATATATATATATATATATATATATATATATATATATATATATATTTATATATATATATATATTGTTACGTAAATTCAGTCTACGGAAAACTGTTCTACAAGTTCATATCTCTGGATTGTGTACAAAATAAAAACACTCTTATGTTTGGTTTAAATTATAACAATTAACTTTATTAATTCACTTTAATAAACAACTTTACTAATAACAAATTCTAACAACTGCTCAATGTCCACAATTTAACTTGACATTTATCACACGAGCTGCACTCGACCACTTTACAATCACTACTGAAGTGCTGTACCTCAGTTGCGGCTCCGTTATATACTTCATGCATCAGTTCGACACGTTTCGAAAAGCTTCGACTTGTTTCGAGAACCTTCTACTCGTTTCGTGAATGACGCATGCTATTGGCATCTCATTCGCACTCATGAGTTTTAATGCGCTGATCTTCCCTCTCTTTCTCGCACATTTCCCAGTACGTTGAATGATCTTCCGTCTCTTTCTAACACATTGCTTAGTGCGCTGAATTGTCTTGCGTCTCATTTATTATTGTTGAATGCTTGCACAGTGGGGCAAATTACCTCTTTTCGTAACAATACTCTTTTTTCGTAACACGGATTGACTGATATTAATCATCGCATTTTGAGAAGTGTGAAACATGATTTGTTCTTTAATTAAATTTTCAACGATTTTCGAAATTCCGGGAAATACACTTATTGGTCTTAAATTATAAATATCATAAGATTTTCCTGATTTTTTATCGGTACCACTCGAGCTATTTTCCAAGCGGTAGGGAATGTTGATGTTGTAAATATACAATTAATAAAATGAAGCATTTAATCTTGAATTTTTTTATGAATTTTAAGGGGATATTATCGTTGCCAACGGCATTTGACTTTATTTTTATAAAAGCAACATACATTTCAAAACAAAAACTGTGTTCATCCTGAATATCTTCCAAATTAATAGTATTATTAATATGATTATTATTTTGTCTGGAAACAAAATTTCGATTAAGTTCATTGACATTTATGTTATCCAAAGCTGTAACAGAATCCGTACAACCGCTTTTGCGTAAAATATCCCAAATCTGTTTGCTATTGCGATCTACAAATAAACGAGAATGAGCTATTCTTTTAATTCTTCTAATCACTGATTTTGTTCGATTACGAATTTTGCAAAAGATTTTCCAGTTGCTGTCGCAGCGATTATCGATATAAGCCTTAAAAGCTAAATCTCGTAGAGATTTAATATACACAATTTCTCGACAGTTCATCCAAATTTTAACAAATTTTATATGAGATAATTAACGTAAAAATGTATAATAGTAAAGACTACAATTATTAAATTAATACTGAGATTTCATAATTACATTAAATATGCATATATATACATATACAATCCTCACAATTTTTATAAAAAATTGGGGATGTGAATATTATAGAAATATCATGTGAGATCAATGTATACATGTTAGCACACGTGCATATTAGGAATCAGCAACAACAACAGCGTCTAATTCAGCAGCAACAACAGCGTCCAACTCAGCAGCAACAGCAGAAACATTCACCGGCGAATAGTTATTAGGAATAGAAAACCGTCTAGAATTATTTAAAAACTCAGCACATTGATGCAGCGAATAAATTTGTTCAGCACCATTAGTGATAGTTAGTTTAGCTTTTGGCATATCAGCATTAATAATTTTAAATTTTGATATTAGTTTTTCTTTTAATAGTTTTCTACAAATGTAGCTCAACTTATTCGCCGCCGGTGTATAGTGATCGTTTAAAAAAACACGAGATCCAATTTAACCACCAATGACGTCAGATAGTTTTAATGAGCGTGACTTGAAGTAGGTCCTCATAATCGCATCGCGAATATGAACAGAATTTAACTTGAGTAAAACTGCCTTGCGATTCTGAATATAGCATCAATGTTGTATATCAGTAGCCGCAATGGTAACGTTGAAGTGTGCAGCGATTGCCAAAACAGGCTCGCTAAGACATGAAATTCCTGACGGAAGACCCGAAATAATTACGTCAGGGCGATTCAGTCGGCGTTGCTAGGCATTATTTTCCACCTCTAATTCAGCAATTTTGTTGTTAGCCGATGTATCAACATGTTTTATTAATTTTTGACATTGTGCTACTTCTGACTTCAGTTCACGAAGATTGGTCGCAAGTTCCGAGCGAATTTCCAAAATGATATTATCGAATTTTGATTGAATATCAGCCATACCCTTACGAAGCTCCTCAAGCAATCCTGTGTCATCAGACCGAGAACGATTTTTGCTTCTTTCGCAGTTAAATTGTAAATTTCGGTGTTTAAATAGGAAGGAATGTTCCTCCGTCGATATTTTCGCACAGCTAATATGGAACCAATTACCACATTGTCCGCAACCAACGCTAGGTTGAGTTTTAGTGATATTATTCTTGCAAATAGAACACGATGTAGGCTCAGACATATTGGATTTCGGCCGGACCGGAACAGCAGTAGAGCAAAAATAAAAAATAGCAGAAGAATCGACGCAAGTAAGACAAGTGGCAGCAACAACAGGAAGCGGCACCAAGAACAACAACAGCAAACGAGCAGCTAAATATTATATTGCAATATTTTTTTTTTCGAGTTAGTACTGCAAATTTTTTTTTATGCAGTTTATCAGTTTATGCAGTTCAGTGGTGCATTCAAAAATTGAAGATATAAATATTTTTTTTTAAAGGGCCACACTGCAACGACTGCACCTGATCTATTACAATTTTAGAGTAATATGTGAATGTCACTGAAACTTCAAGTATCGATAAGTGTAAATGTGTGAGTGCACTGGAGCCGAAGAATTTCCAAGTTAAACAGTTTAATAATAATTTAGCTTGCACTTGTCACTCAGAAATTTCAATTTCTTTCGATTCAAAATTTGTTTATTTATCACGAGAGCATTTATTTTCGCGTGTCAACACTGTATATACTTAGGTATTTATATTTCTTTGACCGATCTAATGAATACGACGTCTACTCGTACATAACCAGTGATGCCAACCTTTATTTGCCCGTTACCTCGAGAATTCTCTAAACGTACCTGCACAACCAATAACTTATTTGAAGAACAGACATGATCTATCATCATTACTATCATTCACTATTAGTTCTATATAAACAAACTTCCGTCGAAAATGACATTTCGAATTATATAGCGAGCACACAAGTGAATGTTACTGATATTGTCAGAACGAATATAGTTGAGTATCGCTGGTTCGAATCGTGTCCTAGGTGATAATTCGTTTAAACGTAGTTTAAACTCCGTTTAATTAATCTGCTCATTAAATTAAACTTCGTTTAATTTACTCTGAGAACATCAATGTATTAGTTTTTAAATCAACTTTATTTTGTTTTTCTTTATTACTTAAATTATTGGAATTATTTAAATAAACAAATTCAGGAGATCAGAAAAGTAAATGCATTAATGTTCGTAGTATTCCATTCAAACATAGCAAAAATGGTACTTGTCCATTTCGTTCACTGTCTAAAAATAAAAAGAAATTTTGTTAAAATAAAAACTAGAACACTTTAATTTTCATTTAAATTAAATTCATAAAAAAAAATTATAAACTTAATATCTTCCGTTTTCTGGTTTCTGGCGATGTCCATGGTTTATAGATGTCTTTACTACAAGCTAGTCATTTTTACTACAAACAAATAGTCGCAAATTTTAACAAGATGTGCTTAAAAATCAAAAAAAACTTGTCAAAGAATAAACAATTGATGTGTAAATTTACCACGCGTTTAATTTTAAACATTTGGCATATCAAAATTAAACATTGTGTGCCTTATATAACACAACAATGGTTTAAATATGCAAATAAATTGTATTGTAGTAAGTAGTAAGAGGTTTACTTATCATATCGTGTTCATTTTTATTTTATTTTTCCATTCAATTCGCATTTTTATGCCAATAATATTAGGCTAAGTCTCGTGGGGTAAAGTCGACACATAAGCATTTGGTCAAAGTAAATTCAGGGAAAATACAATTTATAAAACTTTTTGTTCTATAAGTTTTACAAAATAGTCCATTCCTACAATATAATGCGACTTGTCAATCAGTTGACCATGATTTAAGAAGTTATTGCAAAAGAGTTGGGAAAGTTGGGTCACATGGGTAAGTTCGGTCACATGGGACGGACTATTATAGTCGGTCGGGCCCGACTATGGAATACCCTACACTTTGGTGTGAATATTAATGTGGGGAATTTAATTGTGTACCTACCTTTAAAGTTCTTAATTATGCTGAACATTCTTACACTCAGAATTTTATTTACATATCAAATTTCTGACGACGAAGATCCCATTAATTTAAAAAATTGATGTAAAAGTAAAAAAAAAATCAAAAAATGTTGAAACATGTAGAAAAATAAATGTGGGCGGATCACGCACACTTTTAAAACATATGTAGGGATTTAAGGCTTGTATTTCATAATTTTGTTTTCAATTATTTGCGAATATGAAGAGCTGTGAAAAAGCGAGAAGTAATAAAAAAATCAAATGTGGGCGTATCACGCCCATTTTTGAATGACATATTTTTCGGTGAATTCTAACAATATGTTTTAAATTTTATAAGTATATCTTGAATACTTTTCGAGTTATATAAAAGTGACTTGTATGGGAGGGAGGTGGGGAAGTATTAAAACGAAATTTCATCGCATTCTAAGCAGTATTTCTCAAGTTATCGTGTATACGGACAACAAGACAGGCGGACAGACAGACAGACGGATATGGCTTAACGGACTCGTGTGTTGATGCTGATCAAGAATATATATATTTTTCCATACCGGACACGCCTCCTAAGAGGCGTTACAATATATGCAAAAAGTTAATATACCCTGTACCTCATAGGTGTAGGGTATAAAAATAGATAACATGTGAATAATATGAATAATGGTCAAACATTTTCGCGGAACCGGAATAAAACAGCACGAATAGTTTTATCTTGGTAAATATAATTCAATCAAATTGAAAGATATCACCAAAAATGTGCATTCACGGAAAAAGTGGGTAGTGTTGACTTTACCCCAGCCTATTTTCAGAAGCAAGTTTGAGGTTGTGTCGCATTTGCATTTGTTTCGTGGAAACTAAATATTGTAAATCTTTACAGCTTATGGAACATTTTTAGCTAATGAATCAATCTATCCAAATGTATTATTATTTTTGTCCTATGTCATTGATCAAAATTTGCATTGAAAAAAAAGTGTCGACTTAGCCCCGGTCTCCCCTACATGTTCTATGAGTAGATTTCAATTTGAAAATTATCAAGATTGGCTCATTGCCACACCCACCTGTCATATAATTGAAATGGTAAAACGACTATAACTTTTGTTTAGAATGAGATGTTTTGTTTATAATTGGTATTTAGATACATACTGTAATTGAACATGACCATTCTTAATATGGGTGTGATTGGCCATCTGCCACGCCTAACATTCTTCTTAAACTATATAACTTGACCATCGTAAGAGATATACTGATAATATTAGGTACTATGGTACATATCACAATTCTTAACTATCATACCAAATATGAGCCAGTTTTGTCAACTATAATGACAGAAAAGGCAAAACTGACATTGAGTAACCAAATTTAGTTAAATTATTTTACGATTTTCATACTTTTCTCATCACTTAAACTCATTTTAAATGACGTGTGGCAAACTAATGCAGGCATTTTTAACACCGTTAGAAAGAAGACATTTCCGACATCATGCCTGTAAAAAGATTTATGAGCGCATTTGGAATCTTTTTTTTCCATGTCTATTTTTGTATAAAAAAATACGTAATTTTTGTTTTATGTTTTTGACAGATAATCAGGAAAAACACGAATAGCCATTTGTAATTTTTGATACACAAGATGATAGTTCAAATCCCAATAATATAAAACTAACACTCTGCATGTGGAGTATATATTGAAATAGTTATGGTAGTTTTAATTTAACCAATTTTCCTTTCTTAAAAAGCACTTGTTTTAATTTTTTAACTTTAAGCAAGCCAACAGAAGGATTTTTTCACTTGGGTGTAACATTTTTGTTTGTTCTCTAGGTTCTAATTAATAATTAATAAAATGACATATTTTTAAACTTTCTGCAACAAACTTTAATTTCTGATTTTCGGCGAGCTAGACTAAGCTTCTGTCCCATAGTGCACTGTGTGGCGTGAGTATGCAGTCAAAAAAACGACACCATCGATTGATACAGAATAATTGAATTATGTCCGTGGTAAAACCCGTGTTGGGTTGTATTTAATAATGATTTTTTTTGACAAATATTGTTTAAAATTTTAATTGCTTTCAATTAAGTAAAGCGCGCCTTCAATGTTGATGCATAACAATTGCACTAAATTGCGGCTGCCAAACGAGCGCCATGCATACAAAGGACTAAATTATGAAGCAACAAGAGAGATGCCAAAAATGGCGTAAATGTTTTAATGGCACTTACAAGTGTTTTTTAACACACACACACAAATCTACATAACTCAACATCAGGCAAAGGACAAAAACAATCGCACACACATTTTCCTAGTTGGCTGAATGGTTGGCGGCCTGGCGTCGCCTACATTGCAAATGAAGACGCCATAAATTATTCGCTTGCATGCCGACAGATGGCGCTAGTGTTGTAATTAAATATTTCCGCTTCCGCTACGTTATGTAACGTAACGATAGATTGCGCTGCGATTACGAGGACATTCGTAAAAACAATAACAACTTAAGGAAACTGAAGCCAACTTCAAAGCATGCAAAAAAGTATTATTGTTTTTGCAACAACGTCATGCTGTATAGAATACTGCAGGATATATGTATGTGCAAAGGATGTGCATGTGTGTGCGCAGGATATGGCTGCATGCTCACTTTGTCTTAGCCGCTGCTCAAGCTCAGCGTGAGAATTACGTCTTGTGACGCAATTGAAGACAGTTTTATGCGCTTCCGTTTCCTGTTATTGTTGCCTCTGAAGGACTTCGTTTATATAAAAACAAATTTTCTTTCTCGAAGTAGAGTGTAGTAAGAAATGCGCTAAATGCAGCATGTGAGCTGAAAAAAGAGTTAATAAAGCAGCAACCGTCTCAGCAGCAGTCTCCGGCAGAACATGCGGCAGGAAGTCAATTAAAATTGCATTTTCGTAGATTGCAAAAAATGAAACAACGAAAAAAAGGCAGACTTTGGTCGACAAGTTGATTTGCAGTCGTGACAAAAACTCATAGAATGCAAATCCTTGCAGTATCCTTTTTATGCCTTAATTGCAAGTGTCGACTTCTTCGTTGCCATGCCTCATGTGGTCTCAATTTGTAGATTGTTACCTTATTTGGTAGCTATATTTTATTTTTTTGTTTGCTACACACTTTGTTAGCTCTTTTACCAAAACTAGAGTTTTGTTGAACTTTACACGTATTCCTCATTTTGACCAACGAACTGCCACTAACATTATTAATAATAATAATATAATAGTTTGGCGTCTCAGTCCTATAAGAACTCAGGCCGAGCTTTCTCACCATTTTGAGCTGTGCGTGTTATACTAGTACTCAAAGTGGGGGGACCTGCAGTTTATTGCCGAATCCGAACGGCGCACAGTTGGGCAGGTAGTACCACGAGTTGGCGAAAACCTCAAATTGTGTTATTTTTATTAAAATTAGTAAGAGGACTGACTAATATTGTATGAAAATTTAATAATCAACATGATGAAGATTTTTAAAAGTGATGCCAACTCCCATACAACTGAAATAATTAAATTAATATATGTTGGGAATTACGGGAGCTACAGTGATGCAACTTTATAGTAGAATGTTTTTCATTAATATAATGCAGTTCCCGAAATTTCATATTGATTGGACAAGTGGGCGTGGTACTTTCCATATAAAAAAATGTTCAAAGGGTAATATATTGGAAATTAATAGAGCTGCAGTGTCGAAACTTAATATACATGTTTTCGTTGATATAATTCACTTGTCCAAATATCATCTTGATTGGACAAGTGGGCGTCGTACCTCCTATATAACCTAAAATTATTGAAATTGTTAATATTAGTATAAATTGTCGGTTGTTGATATGTGAATAACTCCGAAAATACAAAAAAGTAAAAATATAATCAGATTTGGAGGAGCGTGCCCGGGACGTTTTTGTTTTATATTTGTAAATGAAAAATAATTTCAAAAAAAATAAAAATAATGAATTTACTCCAGTATTTTTTTCCTTTCGAAAGTATGAACATTTTCTAAAACATTCATATTGCAAACGCTTTACAGATACCATATGTTGATGACTGCATTACAAAAAAAATGTATTTATTGTTTTCAAACTACACTTTTTAAAAAACATGAAAAGATGTTGTTAGCCCCAGTCCAGGCTCAACGGGGATCTTTTGGCTCAACGGTCCAACGCACTCACCTTGAGCTATCGACGCTACCAACATTATTATATGATGATAATTTTAAAGTTTAAAGGTCTGGGTCGGGCAAATCTCATACCAAGAAAAGTCATACGAATCGGCCACTCATACCAAGAAAACTCATAGAAATGGAGACCTCAAATTAATGCACGTACGAACCCAACCCATAATAATGCTACTAAAATGTGCTTCATTTATCATAATATAAGTTATACTATATTGCTAAATGAAGCACATTATATTAATAAATATACAAACATTTAAAAGTAGGTACCACCCCAACATATATTGTTGTACCATTAACAACAAAGTATTGTCGTGTGTTCTTCAACTATCACAAAATTGCTGTACAATAAAACTCCAAATATAAAAGTGATTATTTAAGTGCTAGGTATGTTATATATATTTATAATTAAATATATTACACGCAAAAAAAAATTGTTTGTAGAAAACATAATATATTTCCCTAGTAACCACTTTGTGGCAACTTAAGTGGTAGCCACACAGTTGCCATTAAAGTGTTTGTTCTAAATCATGCGAAATATACTTATTTGTTTCATATCTGTGGCAATATATATATATATATATATATATATATATATATATATATATATATATATATATATTTGTAGTTCTTCATGCTAGTCATAAGTCATACATCGGAATGTATGACTTATAAATCACAGCATTGTGACATATTATTGCATTGTCCCACACATGTTCTAGCCACCACTTTGGAACTAAATTTATGTTCCATTATCAGAATGTATGACTTATATATCACAGCATAGCGACATATTATTGCGTATGTTCCATACATGTTATTAGTCACCTTTTTAGGACTACATATTATTAGTTTGCAACACTGGTATCAGAGGTAACTTAAAAGGTACACATATGCCTCAATGGTTTGTGGCAATTGACGAGCCGTGGTTGCTTGGGTTGCAATCGTAAATTTGATGTCTTTAATTGGATTTTACCTTAAATTCCAAATTTTTAAAATTATTTTGGTATTCATTTCATGAATTATTGTTATTTATTGTTATTAACATTTTTATTTTGAAATCCTGGAAATTCACGTATGTAACGTGTAACATAATATGTGTACTGCACAACACAATTTTTCCTGTGTGTATAAGGTAAAAGGAGAGACATATGTATATATTCTAAGTTTTATTTGAAAAAATCTCATTATTATAATTATTTTAGACGTTTCATAAGATCGCGTCGTAAGGTGGGCTTTAGATCAGTATTCTTCGTAAAGGATGGATCAGGTTGTCTTACGTAGTTTTGCAATTAGGATTACCCTAATCGACCCTGATCTAGATCATTTCAGGTGGCCTTCGGTAGGGATGCCTTATCGTATCCTAATTAGGGACGAATGCGAAATATGGCTAACTTTTACCACTTTCGAAAACATAACTCAAGATATGCTGAAATAAATTTATGAATACCATCGTTATCTTCATAAGTATACGTATCTATTTGTCTGATATTTTAATTATCAGGGCTAACAATTATATGGACGATAAATAGTTTAAATGTGCATGGATTATGGACTAAGAATAAGATAAATATGGATGAAAAAATTTAAATTATGGATTTGATTTGTTTTAGTTTAATAATTCATTTAAAAAACTTAAAATTTTTTCCTCTAAACAAAAAAAAAATTATTTAAATAAAATTATTTTTCAAAGAAGGTTAATTTTTTCTAAGGTGCAATAAAGGTACAAAAATATATATGATGGGGTTGATTAAATCATATTTTTCGTATGTAAACAAATGGCTTACCCTAAGTTTGCGTTAATTATCAACGGATAAGAAAGTTCTATATCGATCAGGTCAGTCTGACATTGCTTTTGTTTTACACCTTGTAATGATATCCAGATATCGTAGTTTCCTGAAGTAATTATCGATTGCACTCCAAATCAGAACCCATGAACCCCAAAGAGGGCCAGAAACCACTTTTTGTCCGAACACTTTTATTTCGATAATCGATAGCGGACACCATTAGAAGGCTAATGGTACCCAACATTTTTTTATTATTTCTGGAAACGAAAAACCGAACGAGCTACCTGGATAGCTCGAACATTTAATACCTGGGTTTTTCGAATATTTGAGAGCTCTGCTCCAAATATGTTTGAATAAGTCAATATTGTAATGTAAAATTTCTTCCAATATATGGATTTTTACCTAAAATTGAATAATAACTGAGGTATCAGCACTAAACCTAAAAGCATATCTCATTTTTATTAAATATATACATTATACTTCTAACAGAAAGCTTTCTAATAAAAAAATCTTGCAGACTTTTCATTTTTTTTTTTTAATTTTTCGGTAATTTGCAAAAAAAAATAAAAAATTCTTGCAGACTTGTCAGTTTTTTTCTTTAGTTTGAATTTGAATTTCCTTTGCATTTAAGTTTAAAAATTACTTCTCAGTATAATTTTATCACTCAATATTATCATAAAATAATACGAAATCCACTCATGTTTTTTCAAAGTATTAGATCAAGTTCCATTAAGTAGCCTTTAGATCAGAATTTTTTTAATTAAGGATAGATCAATTTGCCTTGCATGGATTTGAAATTAGGATTATTATAGTCGACACTTATCCGTATCATATCAGATGGCCTTTTGTAGGAATGTCTTGTCGTATTCTGATCAGGAACGGATGCGAAATTAGGCTAACCTCAAACAATTTCCACTCGGAACAATTTTGTTGATTTTCAGCGAGTGCTTCTAAACTTGCTACTTCCATAAACAAAAATGCTTCAGTACATATTATATAAATTGTCCAAGACTTGCAGTTTTTAGTTTTAAATCACAAAGATTTAAGAAAGTGAATTGAAAAATTTAATATTACTAAAGATTTAAATTTGTTTTTCTTCAAATTATGTGTGTGAAATATGATTTGAGTTTGCTTTACTACAAATCTAAAGCGTAAAAAAAGATTTGACTTTTCCGAGAGGAAATTTAGTTCAGGACGCGATCATTGTCTGATCAGGCTGCATGATTTCAAATAAGGCAATGATCAGGTATTAACATCAGTGGCATCGAAGTTGTTATCCTGATCAGATTGCCTGATCAAGCTTCCAGATCTTACCCTTATCCTAACCTTATATGATTCGATGTATATTAAAATTCTTCTGAAAATGCATTCACCAAATCAAAACTTTTCAAATTAATAAATAGTTTTTAAGACCGGATTATTCACTCAAGCATGTATCGTGCTTAAGATGACTGCGTGGCTGTTCCACCAACAGTAGGACGATTTTGTAACTTATTAACGACAAAAAACGATATCTTTAACTACTTTTAGCAACAAATATCGTTAATAAATTACTTTTTTTCATAACGATTGCTTTCGCAAGCCACAATTTTGTTACTATAGTACGAGCATTTTCGAGTAGCCCGGTGCCCGGGTAGTTCAAATACTCGCGGGGTAAAGTGGAAAGGTGGCGACAAGAAATACTGAGCAGTGGTATCGCTGGATATCAAGAATGCCTTTAACTCGGCGAACTGGTCGCGAATTATGCTGGCACTAAGCTGGTTTAGCGTACCGGAGCAAATTATTGCTAATTATCTCAGCTATAGGGTGTTACTGTATGACGCGGATGTGTAAAACAATACAAGGTCACACGAGGTGTCCCGCAAGGATCAGTACTAGGACGCATTTTGTGGAACACTTTGTACAATAGCGTATTTACTGTAGATTTAGCCACGGATACCACTCTGGTCGGTTATGCGAATGACATCGCTTTGATGGTCTAAATGGTAAGCGGTGACTCTGTCTTTGACAGTTGATCCTCTTTTCTGTGGAAGTGTTGGATATCGGTACTAATATCGTAAGGTATTGGTATCGTGTCATTAACTCGGAAGTAGGCCATTATATAGGAGTGAGTTGGCTTAGGGGAGCGGCTGCTGTTGCAGTTGACTTTCGCTTTCCCTCCTCCAATCGGCTGAGAATAAAAGTACATGTTGTCCACTTCCACTACGGAGCCCCATGACCTATTGAAGCGAAGTGTGGTATGGTAGGTATGGCTTCATTCAAGAAAATTATGGCTGACGGACATGGTTTTTCAGGGTCCTGTGGGCTATCACCCCATTCGATTCCTATAATTTGCTTGATATGGAACGACGACAACGCCTCGGATAGAACGATTCACTCGTTCCCGTCATGGCCTCTGCCTCGGCGGGTCCACAATTTGATATGGAACGACGACAACGCCTCGGATATAACGATTCACTCGTTCCCGTCGTGGCCTCTGCCTCGACGGGTCCACAATTTGGATCCGATGTCATTTCTGAAACCAGAGCAGCATCCGCCCGTGCTACATTAACCATGCATTAATCTCTGAAAATTCGAACGTTAGCGGTAACATTCCTTTGACCAATCTGTGCGTCACCTGCGGTCGTTCATTCTCGACGAAGTCGGTGCTGGGCATAGACAGCGCGCGCATGTAAATGAAAATGATCAAGACCATTTGAGGGTAGACATAAAGGCAAGATGAAGAAGTGCTCATGATAGGGTCTCAAGAAGTGGATCTCATCCTTAACGGGGGGGGTCCGCTTCATGAACTTGGAATTAGCCAAGTATTTTCCTCATAGAAGCGTTGAAGCGATTAAAAAGGCTAGGCAGAAAAGCTCTTATCGGGAACGCCAGCAGAGCAAGAGCCTGTACTTGCACCCACAGTAAATGAGGAAACCCCCCTTTGATCGAAGGTGAGGAAGTACCTATTGACACCTTAGACTCACTACCTACCATCCCGCCTTGTCCGCCTGATAATGATGATTATTTCATTGATCATCTGCTCGCTATAAGACCGACCCAAAGCAGTGGTTAATGCACTTGAAGCTGTCGGGGTACTTATTGGATATATTTCCACTACCCCGGCAGAGGTCTCATATAAGTAGACCACAGCCTACAACCGCTTATACTTATTAGATATATTATACTTATTGGATATATTGGATATACTTATTGGATATATTTCCACCACCCCGGCAGAGGTCTAATATACGTAGACCACAGCCTGCAACTCATTTGAGTAGCCGTAAGCGTCGCCGCATCGCTTATACCAATATGCAATTCGATGAAGCACAAAAGTCGCAGTATTAAGTCGATCTTAGTGGGTGCAAATACGCGTCCATTACCTCCAAAGCATATTATGGAGCCATAATGTAGGAATGTATTTACGGAAAATTGTGAATCTTCGCCACTCTATGATGATCTAAACGAGTATATCGGGGAGACCTGTGCTAATCTTTCACTTTGGAGTACGATTGTCTTTGAAGACATCAGATCCTCCTGGCCCCCACTTTCCACATCGGCCGGCCCTGACGGCGTCTCTGCGTTCAGTACCGGATGAGATCATCATTCGCGTATTTAACCTGATTATGTGGTGTGGAAAGGTACCAAGGCATCAGAGTGAAGCGAGGACGATTTTTATTCCCACACAACCGGGTGATTTTCGTCCAATCACAATTCCATCTATACTGATAAGAATGTTTCTTAATATTCTGGCGAATATTCAATATTCAGCGTGGGTTCCAACCCACAAATGGCTGTGCTGACAACACAACTATCGTTGATCTTCTCCTTCGAAATCATCACCAACGCTACGCTTCATGCTACATAGCAGTACTGGACGTAGGCAAGGCATTTGATTCAGTATCCCATCAAGCAATTTTTGGCACGATTGAATCGTTCAAGTTACCTGAAAAGTTTCCTGAATACACAACTTTATTCTATTCCGACTCTTACACCAAACTGAATGGTTTAAATTGGGAGTCGCAACAGCAAGGAGACCCGCTGTGCAATATGATCATGGACAGGCTGTTGCGAAAACTTCCTCTTAAGATTGGTTGTAATATCGGAAATTACAAAACAAATGCATCCGCCTTTGCCGACGATCTAGTCATCTGGGGTTCTACTCCGTTCGGTCTACAAAATTTTTTAAACATTGTAGAAACACACCTAAGCAGCTGTGTCCTGTCGCTCAACAGTTCGAAATGCTTAACCATCTCTATCAAGGGACAGGCTAAGCAAAAGAAGACTGTAAGTAAGCAAAGGCAGTTCACGGTAGGTGGACGTACTATACCCGCGTTAAACAGGACCGACGAATGGAAATACCTAGGTGTGACATTCACTGCTGATGTCAGAACAATAGTGAAAGTGATTAATGATTTCAAGGAAAATTTGGATCGGCTTACTGCCGCTCTTTTAAAACCTCAACAGCGGTTTTTTGCATTGCACAGCTCGTTTGCCACCAAGTCGAGATGCTCACGTGGGTTGGAAGCCGATCGAATGTGCCGAAAAGGGTGTAGAGCACCAGAGACTCTCAACCACATCGTTCAACGGTGATATAAAACTATGGCTATCAGAGTGGATCGACATAATAGTATCATACATTTTGTAGACAGGAATCTAAATGCGAGAGGCTTTAGCTCCAATAAGGAGCTAAATATACAAACTTCCGTAGACACAGTTAAACCTGACCTAGTTGTGAAAAAAGAGGGACAGATCTATGTTTTAGACGTCCAAATAGTGATTGATAGTTGTGACTTAAATGCCGCTCATAGGCATAAAACAGATAAATACGACACACCGGAAATTAAACGGTACCTTATGGACAGATACAGACCAGGACTGCCCACTAAACATAATACCATAACGTTGAATTGAAGAGGTATATGGAGTGGTTTAAGTGTAGCGAGACTATTGGAGCGGAAGTTGATAATGGTGAGCGATAAAAAGCTTATGTTGGGTGGCATACATGCATATCGCACTTCATGGTGTCGAACTACGCTGGTCAAAGAACCAGCATCGGGTAAGGGGGGTCTATTAATGGGAGCTATCTCATTGATGATTCTCCCTTAAATGGCACAGGTCTGTGCAATGGCGGGGGAAATATTAAGGATTTTAATCTCCTTAACATTCCCCCCAGACAAACACACGTCTAGCGAGGCATTTGGCTTGTTAGATATAATTTATTTATTATATTATAGTGCTGCCTGATTCTCAGGTACAATATGAACGCGGGACCCGTGTAGTCCAGGGACTACTTACGTGTACGGTCATCGGTTACGTAAGAACCAAAGTCGCCACACGCGCGGTCGGATTGGGGAAGGGGAAAGCACAGCGTAATATGGTGCAGGGTTCGAACGTCGAAAAAAAGCCTCGTCATCTAATTAGTGATGCGCATGAATAGATTAACGAGATTCCTACTGTCCCTATCTACTCAGTGCGAGTTGTACAGTCGAAGTAAACAGACGTAGGTCGTTACGCTGCTAAAAATTTCGGTGTGTTAATTTGTGTTTTGGTGTAATTTGTGAAATTTAATATTTTTAAGAAATATTAAAAATAGAGTGAATAGATAGTGACTATTTTGTGAAGAATTTATTAAAATCGGTTCAGTAGAGCCGAAGGAATAATAAAGTGTTTAATTAATAATTGTATTAATTGTGTGTGGGTTGTGTAGGTGTAGGTATGCCTAAGGGCAAAAGGGAAAGTGGTGCGGCTGAAATCGTTGTGGAACGATTTCAGTCGAAGAAGATGAAGAAATCAGAAGATGTAGAGAGCGATGCCAGTGATTTGGTGTTCAGGAAGCCAGCTCATTACTCTGGTGATGAGTCTGTGGTTGAGGGTTTAACGTCTGAAGTTGCAATTGCAGGGTCTTCAGAGACTGTTATTAGAAAGAAGACTAAGAAGAGTAAGAAGGAGCGTAGTGAGGAGCCAAAAGTAGTTGTTAAACTAGGGACATCGATTGAAGAAATGAAGTCAGTAACCCGTAAGTTGACGGGTTTAGTGGTACATGGAGGTTTTAAAGCAGAACTTGCGCGTAACCTATTGGAGTGTTCCAATGATTACGAGCAAATTATGTTTCAGTTAATTGCAGAAGTACATCAGTTGAAGGGGGAGTTGGCAGCTTATCGCGCGGGTGCCAAAGTGGTGGGTGCTCCTGCACCGGTTGTAGCTTCTCCGTTGCCTAGTGAGTCAGTGGCATTTGCCAAACCTGTAGAGACTTGGTCGCTGGTAGTGCGAAGCAAGTCGAAGGCAAACAATAATGAGGGTGCATACCTTGTAGCCTATTCGTAGTGGTGGTGTGGTCATCAGGACCCCGTCGGTAGCTGAACGTACGAAGATTGTTAATAACCAGAAGTTTTCTGAGGTATGGTTAAATGTTGAGGAAAATCCGAAAAGGGATTCACGAATTATTGTTCAGAGGGTTCATGCGAACATCACTCCTGATGATTTCATGGATGATTTGTTTAAATTGAATTTAGATGGCAAAATTTCTAGGGATTCTTTCTTGAAGGGTGTGGAGATGGTGACACCGGCATGGAAGGCAGATTCTGAGGGAACAACAAATGTTGTTTTGGAGGCCAGCAGTAATATTACTGATGTTCTTTTGGATAGTGGATGTTGTTACATAAAATGGTTTTCTTTCCGTGTGCGTTCACACGAGCGTATGCTAGGATGCTTTAGATGCATGAGTTTTGATCATAGGGTTAGCGAGTGTAAATTGAAGCAGGATGTTTGCCGTAGGTGCGATCAAACTGGTCATAAGGCAGCGCAATGCACTAATGCAGCGCATTGCCGAAACTGTGCGTTTAAGGGCAAACCTGCGGATCATCTTATGATGTCCATGGTCTGTCCAACATACAGTGCCATTGTTGCTCGGGCCAACGCGAGACATTAGACTTTTTTATGAATATAGTTCAACTAAATTGTCAAGGGTCTTTTGTAGCAATGTGTGACTTGGGAGCATACATATGTGCAAATGGTATCAGCATTTCGCTGGTTCAGGAACCATATACGAACTTTGCTCGTGTATGTGGATTACCCGCATCAATGCGGGTATTCCCTGATTCTAGAGGCAATCATTGTACATGATGCTGCTCTTGAGTGTATGGTAGTTAGTGTAGGTGATTTTGGTGTTTGTGTTAACGTTGAGGGTGAGTTTGGTCAAATGTTCGTGGCGAGCTTGTATTGTAAGTACTCGGAACGCCTGGACCGATATATAGTGTATATGGAATCTGTTGTGCAGCTTGCTGCTAGCAATCCGTTGATCCTGGGTTTAGATGCTAATGCTGCATCTCCGTTGTGGTTTAGCAAAATATCCCCGGTTTCGCGGGGGTATGCTAGCTACACTAGAGGTGAAGAGCTTAGCGAGTGGTGTTTGACTTCTGGTCTCCACGTACTCAATGAACCCAGCGTATCATATACATTTGCTGGGCCCAGTGGTGTTAGCGACATTGATCTGACTCTTTTTAATGAGGCAGCAATGGATAGGTTTTCTTTTAGTTGGAATATTTTTCCTCAAGTAGGTATAAGTGATCACAACTTAATAAACATTGTGATGGCTTATGAACCTGCTCCTAGGACAAATACTTGCATAAGAAGATGGCGTACCTGTGGAGTTAACTGGGATTCCTATGGGGTTCTTGTGCAGGATGAAGTCTCCAGTATTTCACTTGAGTCTTTTGGCTGCATGCAGGTTGATGAGCAGGTTAAGTTGTTGGATCAGTGCCTATACTCAGTGAACAATGTCTTTCTGGAGAAGAGTCGTAAGGTTAGTCTTAAAAAAGTCAAATGGTGGAATTTGGAGCTGAGTGAGAAGCGGAAGTTGCTTAGGCGCGCTAGGAAAAAGTTCCAAAGGGCGCGTCGTAGCAATGCTCCTAATCTCGATGAGCCAAAAATTTCATACAGAGCATGTTTGCGTGAATATAAGCATTTCGTTGAGCAAACAAAAGAGCAGGAGTGGAGGAATTTTATTAGAGATAATGATCA
Organism: Dryomyza anilis; assembly: GCA_951804985.1. Classification (NCBI taxonomy): domain Eukaryota; kingdom Metazoa; phylum Arthropoda; class Insecta; order Diptera; family Dryomyzidae; genus Dryomyza; species Dryomyza anilis. Next base: position 82,071,450 of record OX638131.1, read on the forward strand.
TGATCCTTGGGGTAAAGTTTATAAGATATGTAGGGGGAATAATAAAATCACGGACATATGCAGCATTCGCGTTGGCGATATTGTGCATAGAAACTGGTCGGGCAGTGTCAATGCGTTGTTGAATTCATTCTTTCCTCGGGCGGAAGAATTGCAGCCTCCTTTGGAGACTGCAGTTTCTGCGCCAGAGTTAAGAATGGATGAAATTGCGTATGGCGTTGGCCGACTACGATCTAGAAAGTCACCGGGTATGGATGGTTTTACTGGAGAGATGGTGAAAGCCATCTGCACTCCCTAGTGCCGGAGACAGGATTGCGTTTGGTTGTGGTTTTTGCTACAAACCATTTGGATTGGTGAGAGTATTGAATTATTAACTATATTTTAAATATTGTTTTTAGTGTATACATTTTTGTAGGTTGAGTAGTTGCTAGGTATGCCGAAAGGCAAGAGGGAAGGTGGCACTGCTGAAGGCGTCCATGTTGAACGATTTCAGTCAAAAAAGATGAAGAAGTCTGATGGCACTGAGAGCGATTTCTGTGATTTTGCCTTTAAGACGCCAGCTTCGATAGGTGCTCATTACTCTGGTGATGAGTCTGTTGTGGAGGAAGTATCAATGTCAGAAGTGTCGATAGCAGCGTTATCTGAGACAGTTGTTGTTAGGAAGAAAAGTAAGAAGAACAAAAAGATCGTTCACTAAGAAAAAAGTGACGTAATAAAATTAAATAAAATCTATTTAAATTTGATTTAAATACTTTTGTAATAAAAAAAGTAATACTCTATACAAAAATATATTACGCTCGTATTTAATTTCAAATTAAATAAAAAGTATTTAATTTTATTACGTACGCAATTAAATTCATTATTTAAAAAAAATATATATTTTAGAAATATTTTTAACATTATTAAAGTTTGTCTTTTTTTTTGAAAGTAACCATGAAAAAATTATGTAATACGTGGGCATGTGTCCAACCTATAGAACCACCGTCAGTGATAAAAAATTTCGAAAAATGTAAAATAAAAATAATAATTTTATCTTTTCCTAACCTTCTTTACATGAAATAAATAGTTTTGAAATACCAATTGACAAGTTTATGATCTTGTGATTAAATTAAAACTTTATTATCTTAATAAAAAGTAATAAAAAATATTAACATCAACATTAACATCACCTACGAAATAAATTTAAATATAAAGTATTTACTTCATATTGTATTATTTACGTAATAAATTTAAATAAAAAGTATTTATTTCAATTTTAAATAAAAAGTATTTAATTTTAATTAAAAAGACAACGGGTGAAAAACGTGTCGAAAAGTATTTAAATTTATTACTTTTTTATTTAATTTTATTACTTTTTTCCCTCAGTGTAGTATTGAATCTAGAGTTGTAGCGAAATTAGGGACTTCGGTAGAAGATATGAAGGTAGTAACCCGTAAGATGACGGGTTTAGTAGTGGATGGTTGAAGGCAGAACTTTTGCGTAATTTGTTAGATTGTGCTAATGATTATGAGCTAATGTTGTTTCAATTAATAGCGGAAATGCACCAGTTGAAAGGTGAGTTGGCTGCATATCGTGCGGTATGTTATTTACTTAAGTGCTTTTACATTTGTTACCGATTTCGTCAAGTTTCCCATGTGACGTAACCTTACTGTTTTTTCCATTTTTTTTTTTTAAATAAACATTAACATTTTGAGTACAAATATGATGACTGTTAGCTAAGTGCATTCCAAATTGAAATGGTTGCATTTAATAATTAAACAAATAATTAGATACGTCAAACTGGCTAACTTAATGCTCTGACGTATATCTGTACTCAAAATAATTTCTAGGACAGTTTGCGAAATATTTTTTTGTAATTTTTAATTCGTAAAATACTCAAATAATTTGTAGAAACACGAAACATTTGTAATTTCTATTTTTTTTTGCCAAAATATTGTTTATGAACGATTCGTATATATTGCGAATCAATATTCGCAAAATAAAAATAACAACATAACGTTTAAATTACGAAACTTTCGGTACATTAATTTCTATTACATATTTTACGATTGAGTTTTACATTTTACGAATTAATTACTAAACTTTCGTAAATAGTGAACCTATGTGTAGAATTTAACGAAACAATTTTGTTTTTTACGAATAATTAGTAAAAACAGAAATCCACAGCGTCAAATAGCAATTTGGAGCTGCATTTTATTTAATTGACAATGCGGTCTGAAGCAAATAGTTATAAAATACAAACAGTTTTAAAATGTGTTCTGTGTGAGTTGTATTTGTGTCAAAAGAATCTGTGCATAATTTTTCATATTTTTATTAATGCATCGTCATTATCATCGTAATTTCTTTTAAACAAAGTATTCGTTTATATTACGAAAGATTCGTAAAATGTTTCATAAAGTGTACAAATACTATCGTCAAAAGTACGAATACTTTCGTAAAATGTACGAATTATTTTGAGTGCATCGATGTTGCCCTAACAACTTGTTGAAGAAACTACATATTGAGTGAAAGTTGTTGTTACTATTGTTGTTCGAAAGCAATTAGCATTGTCTGCATACATGCAACAGCAATTGTGTTGCCGTTACCAGCAGCAACAGCAGCAAGATTGGCAACAAGAACGACTTCGTTCGTTATCAGCAGCAGCAACGGAAGCAGAAGCAACAGTATTATCGATGTTATGCAAATGCAGCAGAAACCCCTTTTAAAGGACGCCGCCTGACGCAGACAATGACACCGATGATGACGCCGATGATGTCGCCGATGATGTTGCTGGCGTTGATCCCTGTGACACACAAGACAAGCACTAATTCATGCCTCGACTCATCTGCATGGTCAGCGTTGCCACATGATTCATGATAAAGGCGTCGGCGGTGGCGGGAATAAATTAATTGCGGTGGCAGCAGTTGAAATAACAAACGGCCACAGGATGCACAGCAGGATGCACACAGTCAATGATGAGAGCAGCAGCAAAATCTTACGAGTCCTGTGTGTGTTGGACGCATTCTTGAGTCATTGACTTGGTGCTTCGATGCCGACAGCATCCGTATTAGTTTTGTGTTATTCATGCTCTGTTGTTGCTCTTGACGTAGTTTTAGTTGTTATGGTGCAGAACCCATGCTCCTTGCCGATGAAGATGTTCCACTGGGAGTATCCTGTGTGTGTGTCCCGTGACTCTACATTGTTTATTATTCGAGCACATAATTAAAATATGGAAATGCTTAGCACTGGAGAATATTAATTAAAACGAGTGAAAGACATGCATCGCAGGCGGCAAGGATCAGATTGTAGCAGGACATTATCATCTGCACCATTCACGTTGTCATCGTATTTCACAGATGTGGAGTGTTGATGCAACAGTAGATGGAAATTCTCAATAATAACTGTACCGGTTGCCGATTTTAAAATTAATTGTATTTCGAGACGACCAGAAAAACACATTTGATATGGCAATTAAGTAATTATGTGACTTTATTAATGCTCAAGATTTAACATGTGCACTTACCCATAGTCAGGCCAGCCCTGACTATTTCGGAGCCAATTTGTCAGTCATTTTTTTTATTTTCTCTCCTCCTTTTCTCAAAGATATTTTTTGTTAAAATTCAAGGATAACATTTTTCGTTTAATCGAAATGGCTGTTGAATTTGAACGTACGTATTCGACGCAGAAATTAATAGTTCATACACGCTGCAAAAAAATGGCTCTCTCAAAAATCAGTTGTTTCAGTTCAAAAATAGTATGTTTGCATAAAAACATATCTAAATATTTTTGGAAAGGAATTCTGAAAATAAAAATACAATATTGTTTTTTTTTTATTAATTTTTATTAAAAATCATTAAACATGCACAGTGGGAATTAATTATATTTGAATTCATATACATATTTTTAAATGCATAAATAAATAATTGAATTAAAACTGCAAGTACAAGTCTCAGTGCAGCACATATCGTTGGCAAGGAATTCGCGGAGCCTGTTGTAAAAAGCCATGCCGAATTCTGTTTGAAAATAGAAGCACTGATTTTTCCGTTGTGGTTTCATTAAGGAACAATAATAAATGATATTAATTGTTACTTTTTGTACCATAATTTGTATATTTTCAAAAATTACAAATGACATCGTATTACCGATACGAATACGTTTTCTCAACAAACATCAAAAGACACGTATGCAGAAAATGGCGGTCACCGAGTGTAAACTTCGTATAAAGAAAGAATAAACTTTTGACTACTCAAAACTTTTAACTACTCAAAAGTTTGAGTAGTTAAAAAAATATCTCGAGTCTTTGAGCGCAAACCCCTTACGTTTTGATAGTAAAAGGTGATTCGCTCTAGTGTTTTGGATTTTGGTGTACAGTTTTTGTTGGTTTTTTTTTTAATTCCGAAACAAAAATGTTGTCTGTCCAAAGATTTGAGCGGATAACATCCGCAGCATATTCTGTAGCGATTGATACAGTGAATGATGCATAAGATGGCCCGTCACCAATTTTCTTACATGATATGTAGGTGTCAGCAGGTACTAGATTATTTTAAAGCTAACTTTATTGTCAGTAGTCGTGTCAGGCATTAATCTTGAAATTAAAATTCTTTTTAATTCGTCGATAATTCCTGTATGATTATCAATATAATCCGTCATATGCTCAGTATCACTTGCATGTATCAATGAATTAAATTCATTTAATGAATTTAAATTTTCTGTTTAATTAATGTTTAAAATATTTAGTCTACCATTTAGTCTCCAAAGTTTTTGATGTTAACAAAAAAAACTGATAGAGAAAGAGGTCTGCAAGTAGGACAATACCATTGCAAACCTGAGTGCACTGAACTTAAAAATTCTGTACATGCCATAGAAATATTGGCACGTGGATCATGATGAAGCTGTCCACAGGGACCGGAACAAGAAAACATAGAATTTAATATGTTTTGACTCTTGCAAATATCCCCCAAAGAACAGGCAGCAAAATTTTCAACTGATAAAAATTCCATTTAATAAAACTTTTGAGAGAAACAAAAGTAAAAAATATAGATCACTCAATGGTTAAAGCTTATGCTGTCCGTATTAAAATACGCACTAACAACACAATAGAAAAACGACGTAAACAAATAACGCACAAAGAAGAATACAGAAATGCAAATTACAATAACAATGCATGCAGCAGAAAAATTGCTTAGAAATAGACAAATTGATTACTTAAATTGATTTAAAAGAAATGTATAATAACATTTATTATTTTTTAAAAACAACGACACTTAATAACGACAAGTAACAAAACTTTGACGAAAACTCACTGTAAATATATTTAATACATTCAATTAAAATCACAGTAATCACTACATGCACTTGCAACAATGACTGGCACCGACAAAGAGACAAAGTCAACTGAAATGAAACAGTTACAGCTCTACCTAGGACATTCGATCAAAGTCATGTAATTCAATTGCATTTAAGACGTCGTTCATGTACATGGAATGTATTGACTAAAAGTCTCCTCTCGTATAGACCACCATGACGATCAATTCATCCCAAATATTGTTGATTTTATTGATCAGTTTATCTCTACTGATGGTTCCGATTTCAATTTACAACAATACATAAGCTAGCAAAAACGTACACTAAGAAAAAAGTGACGTAATAAAATTAAATAAAATGTATTTAAATTTGATTTAAATACTTTTGTAATATAAAACGTAATACCCCATACAAAAAATATTACGGGCGTATTTAATTTAAAATAAATAAAAAAGTATTTAATTTTATTAAAAATTTCGAAAAAAGTAAAATAAAATAATAATTTTATCTGTTCCTAATCTTCGTTATATGAAATAAATAGTTTCTAAAATACCAATTTACGTATTTATGATGTTGTCATTAAACTAAAATGTTATAACCTTAATAAAAAGTGATAAAAAGTATTCACTTAAAGTTTTATTAGATGCGTAATAAATTTAAATAAAATGTATTTACTTCAAATTTTATTACGTACGTAATAAATTTGAATAAAAAGTATTTATATCAAGTTTAAATAAAAAGTATTTAATTTAAATACAAAAGACTACGGGTGAAAAACGTGTCGAAAAGTATTTAAATTTATTACTTTTTTATTTAATTTTATTACTTTTTTCCCTCAGTGTACTCATGGTAAAAATAGCAGTCGAGAAGTTAGGAGAAATCAATTTGGCCGATATGTTAAGTCAAAACTGAAATTTTAATGCCACTGCCGGATGACGATGTAAATGTTAATATGCACAAAGAAAACAATTCCAAAATTCAAACATTTTTAAACTCCATATATCAATGGATGTAATATCTCATTTAAATAATATTGATAAATTTCTTTCGCATGAACAAAGTAATTTGTCATTCGATCAATACGTTCTGACATTGAGATCAAACTTGAAAAAGCCACACATATATTTACGCAGACGGTTTGGGGACAAATTGGTTATACATACAACCCCCACAATTTTGGCACTACATCGTACAAATATGAACATTGCTGCTGTAGTTATATTATTAATTATATAAAAAAATGCCGAGGCTCTTACGTGAAGCAATGGATAAAATAAATACAGGTAATTTCAACATAAAGCAAAAACTACAACATATCGGGTACAAAAATCTCAGCAGAATAGGCTGTTACTACTGCTTGGGCATACATTTGTCTGAAAACAGCAATGCAGGGGCCTAATGAATTAGATGATCTATTTCTTGCCGCTTTTGCTGCGTATTACAGATTCACGAAATCTATTTTTCGTCCGAATAATCAAATGATTATGAGGAAAACAATAACGAAGAGGTGAGAGTCTCAGAAATACCAATGCGGAATTATATACTTAATGATAACAGTGAAAAAAAGAACCAAGCCATGCTTTATTATAAATCGTCGATGTTGATACTGCTCGTGCCGACTATTTTAGAGAAATGGTTGTACGACACACAAAGACTTAATAAGTAGAAGCTAACCGAAAGAAATGTGATATTTTTGAAGAGAGGAAACTTGAAAATGTTCTGGCTCGGTTGCAAGAAGAGCGAAACACAGATGAAATAAATCAGGAGGACAATAAAAATGCTCCAGTTATAGATGAGGAGTTCAGAGTTTTAGCTGTTCCTGAATAAACTCTGGTATTAATGTCCTGAATCTTGACGATAATGATATTAATGAAGATATGCCTGGAATTTCTATTCGTCTTATTAAGCTTCCTCCAATTATTTCCGAGGAGGAGTTATTGCCGATGATTACCTCTCTAAACATCAGACAAAAAACGTATTTAACACATGTATTGCATAATGTCAAAAATAAAGCAGTATTTTACGAATATGTTGGTGGTAGTGCTGGAGTAGGTAAGAGCAGACTTATTTCCGCAATTTATCAATCACTCACTAAACGAATCAATTCCATTGCAGGCAGTGATCCAAATTTAATCGAAGTATTGCTTTGTGCACCTACTGAAAAAGCAGCATGTGGAATTGGAGGTTCTACGTTACATTCCACGTTCTCTCTTACCGTTAACCAATCGAGTTCAAATATTTGACCCCTAAGTCATGGAGATCAAACGGAGAATAACTCTTGCCAACAGGTGCTACTTTGGGCTCAGTAGGCAATTGAGAAGCAGAGCCCTCTCTCGCCGGACAAAAATAATGCTCTACAAGTCACTCATCATGCCCGTCCTACTTTATGGTGCAGAAACATGGACGCTGGCCTCCACCGATGAGAGAGTACTGGGAGCGTTCGAGAGAAAGATTCTCCGTAAAATCTTTGGCCCTATCTGCATTGCTAGCGAGTATCGAATCAGGATGAACCATGAGCTGTATGAGTTATTCGACGACATTGACATAGTCAAGCGCATCAAGATCCAGCGGCTTCGCTGGCTAGGTCATGTCGAACGAATGGATGAAAACACTCCAGCCAAGAAGGTGCTTGAATCGAAACTCGTAGGTGGACAGCGTAGAAGAGGACGTCCAAATCTGCATTGGAAAGACCAAGTTGAGGACAACATGGCAACGCTTGGTATTTCTAACTGGCGTCAGCGCGCGCAAAGCAGATCCGACTGGCGCGGCTTCATCTCAGCGGACAAAACCGACCCACGGTTGTAAGGGCCATTTAAGTAAGTAAGTCATGATGTTGCTAATACCCTATTCTCAAAACTTATCGAGTTGAAAGTATAAGATTAATTCAGCTTTTGGTGGCAACTCATTAATTGTTTTCGGCGATCTGAAACAATTGTCCGCTGTTGGCGATAGATGGATATTTGCACAAAATTCAAGTGATCCATACAATGCGATTTCAGGTTCCTCTCTTTGGGAGCAGTTCAAATATTTTGAATATACAGAGGTCATGCGACAACGTGAAGATCAATCTTTTGCTATAGCACATATCGTTAATACGAACTCGCATTGTGGCAACACCCAGTGATGTTCCTCTTGAATCTATCCATTTGTTCAATGAGGAAACAAATAACTATAACACATTGAAATTGGCCCAAATACCCACGGAACAATTTATTTCCAATGCTGTGGATTTAGTTAAAGCGACAGGACTCACTACGGAAAATAAGGAGCGTATTTTAAACACAGTTAAAAGATTTAAAACATCCGAAGTTCAGGGACTGTGCAGTAGCCTGCAATTGAAGACAACTGCTAAATATATGATTACAGTTAACATCAATACAGGTGATGGTTTAGTCAATGGTGCTAGCGGACAGTTAATGCAAATTGATTTTAAGTCTTCACATCAACTTTGTTGGATAAAATTTCCAGATTTAACAGTCAGATTTAACCGCCAGATTTAACCGCCATCCACAAGAAGCTCTATGGACTCCTATTGAAAAAATAGTCAGATCGTTCCAATATAAAAGAAATGAGCAAGTTAACGTGGATCGAAAGCAATTTCCAGTAGTACCTGCTGAAGGGATTACTATTCACAAGAGCCAGGGTACAACATACACACAAGTGGCAGTACACATCAGACAACGAGTGAACCGTGCTTCATTGTACGTTGCTTGAAGTAGAGCCACTGATGCATCCGGATTGTACATAATTGGTAAATTTGCGAAAGTGTTAGAAATGACAAACTCATGCTTACATCGGATATGTTGTGTTTTGTTCAAACTTGGACACTGGAAAATGAGCACTATGACATACCAGGATTCACTATTTTGAATGGAATGCGCCCAATAGTAATGGCGGTAGTGAACATTAAGGATTACTTGAAGGATGCGGTGCAATATTGTTTTAGTAAACAGTATCACATATGCAATAAAACTTATGAATGTATTATATACAAACATAATGATATTCACTATATGATCGAACAATTCATATCCAACAGGTAGGCTTACAACTGAACTGAAGTCTATTATAGATGAGACAAATTATTTTGATGGTAAAATGGTAGTATTGAGTGACATTAATATTTGTATTCGAATGCAGAATAATGCGGTTAGTGGTCTCTTGCAGAGAAAATGTTTAACAACGCTACTAGATACTCAAAGTAGTACAACATTAGATAATACGCAAATTGATTGGGCTTTTTCAAATATTGATAATAGCAGAATTACAGCTAAAACTTATGAAACTGTACATAGTTATCATGACGCGATATGTGTTAACATATCAAACGACAAATTTATTATTTTAATTATTCTGGTAACATTAATAAATATATTTTTTATAATTTCTAAATTTGTTGACTATTTTTACAAATTGACGATTAAAACAATTTGATATACGACGATAAAGAATTAAATCGTCATTGTAGAACGAAAAGTCACCAAATACATTTTCAAAATGCGAAATATTCATTTACAAAAATCTTTATATATCTGTCAATTTTGAATCGAAATATTGTAATGTATATTAAATGGAATTAAATATATTACTTCTCCATTGGATAAGCCTTGACGTGGCGGGGAGGCTTAAGTTTATCGAAATATAAATCTTTTTTTTTATTAAATTTCCAAAATTATGTATACAACTATTATCCTACATAATTATACCACTATCATATCTACCAAGAGTGTAGGGTATTCCATAGTTGGGCCCGACCGACTATAAAGTCCGTCCCATGTGACTTAACTTTCCCAACTCTTTTTTTTATTTCTTCATTTCTCTTATTTTTGAATGACATTATCAGATACTATAAATTGAGAAAAATTATTTGTCATTAGCAAGTGAAACTATATTTATTAATTAAAGTCTAGTTTTTCAGTACAGTTTTTTACATTTTTCAAAAAATTATAGTTACAAATTAAAACTTGGTTTAAATTAGAACTGAAAATGGGCAATTTATTATTGTAAAATTTTCTATTGTAAATATTTATTATTTTCGACATTTTATTAATGTTGACCATTTTTTTTACTACATTTTTGTCATTGGTATTTTTAGTTTCGAAATTTTAAAAATCTAATTTTCGCAATCTTTTTAATACTGAAAACAATACTTTTTCAACTATTAAGGGAATGTTAAATTTGTAGATCTTACATTAAGTAAAAATGTATCCTTGAACCGGAAACAAGCTCACCTAATTAATAAAAAAAAACAAAACATCAGACGGTACATTTAAAAAATGATTAAGGCATTTTTGTTTATTTAAATTTATCCAGATCTATAAATCGTATTTATTAGATTGTGTTTATTAGAAGCCAAATTATGATCTCTCACATTTTCTACATTTTTAATATATTCCATATAGAGGCATGTTTCAGTTTACGATCGAACCCGATTTTACCTGCAAAATTCTAAACAAACGATTTTGAATTCATTATTTTCCCAAGGAATGGAAATCATTGAGGTCAAAACATGCAGGTTTAAACATTCATTTCAAACATTATTTATTGTGCTGAGATTTCGAATCTAAAAGTAAAAACAAACGAATAAAACATATTATATGTACTACCAAAAACAAAATTTTATGATTCGAGTAATATTGGAAAATAATACTGGTGTAAAATGTGATGATGGAGCCACCACATAAACACATCGATTGTAATACGAATTTAATATATTGTACTCAATAAAATTGTATTGAATCAAAAAATTAAAAACTATTTTGGAAAAAATAACAAAAGACGTGAAAGGCAGAGTCCTGTCTTTAAAATTGGATGACCTAACACATTTAAATCGATCAACGAACATGATTTTTCGAAATTCAACCACTGATGTACAAACATTAGAGTGGAAATACTGAAATTTTAATTCAAAATACATCGGATCTACGAACAGGTGTACGATTTTTATAAACTGTGATGATGCTTTTTGAAGATATTCAATGTAGAGAGTAAATTGAAGAAAATGACGAAATATCCGTGACTTTACAATCATATTGTCGCAATCAGTGTATAGTGTGTATGATAGTGGAGGCTAACACAGTCACTTATTTTTTAAAACCCATGTAAAATATTTCCTTTCTTATATATAGTCGTTGTGGAACGAAAAGTCACCAAATACAATTTCATAATGCCAAATATTCCTTTACAGAAATCTTTTTATATATGTCAATTTTTAATCGATTATCTCAATGTTGATAATGAAAAGATAATGTAAATTTATCAATTGATATTTCAACTTTAAAAAAGGATTATAATTTTTGATTAAAAACTCGCAATTTAGGTTTTTCATAAAAATGTATTTGGTCTTTGGACTTTTCGTTCTAAAACGACGATATGTTTTTATTGCTGCACGCAGAGAAAAAATTATAAACATAATACAAACATAATATATATGCAATCGTAAATTTTATGTTTTTAACTGTATTTTACTTTTAATTCCATATTTTTTTAATTATTTTGGTATTCATTTCATGACTTATAGTTATATTATGTTGATAACATATGTATTTTAAAATCCTGGGAATGCATGTATGTAACGTGTAACATAATATGTTTGCTGCAAAATATAATTTTTTCCTGTGTGTGTATAACGTAAATTAGCTGAATTAAATTTGTTTTTTTTTTTGGTGTTTATTTCATTTATTATGGGGATTATTTCCTGTCTTTTCGTAATCAAGAATTTGTATGATAAATATTAGCATTCTTAAATTTATTTTGCTATTTAATATGAACAATTTTTTTGGGGTTTATTTCATTTTTACTTTGGGTATTATTCCATTTTTATTGGAACTATTTTTATATTTTTTGGATTTTATTTCATTGGGCGTTATTTCATTGTGTGTTATTTCATTGGGGGATATTTCGTAGCGCCGAGTGTGTTTGTTGTTGTTGTGGTTACAATTGGTGCCTCAGCACAGTACGTGTGGTTGTTTGTGTATTTTTCGTGATCTTTTCCCGCTATTCTTTGTTTACGTGCTTGTTGTTATTGTCTTTTGTGGCGCCAGAAGTCGATGCTGTGGGGCACTGCATAATACGTGTGATTGTTGTTGGATATTTTATTGATATTCGCGCGCTTTTTTTTTGGCGATCGTGCCTATTGTTGTTGGGGGATTTTATTACTGCAAATGTGCAGTGAATTTTGTTGCTAAATATTTGCAAGGTATGAACTTTGGACTGCCACTGCCTGGGAGCAATTACAACAACATCATATATTTTAATAATGATAATTTTAATATGCTGATTGTAATACACGCAGCAAAAAAAGGGCTATCCTAAAAATAATTTTGCAGGCATTACATATCGTCACTGTCATGCCAAAGGGGCGAATGTGCATTTTAAAAATGTTGGGAAATCAAATTTTAAAGTTTGAAGTGCTTTAAAAATTAGAAAATTTTAGTGTTATTTTGGTTTATTCATGAATTATTATAACGTATATAAAATATCTTTGGATTCGGACAATTTACTGAATTATAAATACGAATTTTGTAAGGCTATATCCTGACCAAAACGCAAATATTTTTGTTTTTTATGCTATAACTTTTTATTAGCTCAAAATAAAATAGTGATGTAAAGGAATTAATTGTTTGTTTTTAAAGCACCTATCTATTGGCATCATTATTTAAAAATATTTTGCCAAACATTAATTTGCCATTTGTTATTTGAAGAAACATTTTTTTTGGCAAATTTAAATAATGATGCCAATCGATAGGTGCTTTAAAAACAGACAACTAATACCTTTAAACTACTATTTCATCTTGCACGAATAAAAAGCTATAGCAAAAAAACGAAGAAATTGGAAAAAATGAAAAATCTTGTCATGCCAAAAGGGCGAATCTTTTCTTTTTCGCCATAACTATTTATTGGTACGAGATAAAATAGTAGTGTGAAGGCATTTATTGTTTGTTTTTAAAGCACCTATCGAAATGCATCATTAATTAAAAATATTTTGTCAAACATTAATTTATAATAATAATAATAGTTTGGCGCTACAGTCCTGTATAGAACTTCGGCCGAGCTCTCTCACCATTTTTAGCTGTGCGTGTTATATTTGTACTCAAAGTGGTGGGACCTACAGTTTATTGCCGAATCCGAACGGCGGGTGAGAGCTTTTTCATAGGCAATGGTTTTACTCTCGTAGGTTTGCTATTTACTGACGAGAGGTAGCGCGGTATAGAAAAATGTTTCTATGAAAAGATGTTGTTAGCCCCAGTCCAGGCTTGAACCGGGGACCTTTCAGCTCGCAGTCCAACGCACTAACCACTGAGCTACCGCGGCTACATTAATTTGTTATTTGCAGGAAAAAATGTTTGGCAAAATATTTTTAAGCACAGTATACTTGAGGAAAAACTACATTCAAAAATGTAAAAAAACGCAAATGTCAAAAATTGCACATTCGCCCCTTTGGCATGATAGTGACGATATATCTTTGGAGTTTTATGCAAATAAAAGTATTATTGCATTTACAAACATTATTATAATAACAGCCAAAAATATGTTTGTTTTCGTTCAAACATATGTATGTTCAGAATGAATAATTTTTGACGTTCTTGCAAAAATATATATGTGTGAATGTGAAAAACATTTTTTACATGTAAACATATTGATGTTTACATTTCATATTGTTACGAAAATTCAGTCTACGGAAAACTGTTCTACAAGTTCGTGTACGAAATAAAAACACTCTTATGTTTGGTTTAAATTATAACAATTAACTTTATTAATTAACTTTAATAAACAACTGAACTAATAACAAAATCTAACAACTGCTGCATGTCCACAATTTAACTTGACATTTATCACACTTACAATCACTACTCAAGTGCTGTGCCTCAGATGCGTCAGCCTTATATACTACAGGCATCAGTTCGACACGTTTCGACAAGCTTCGACTTGTTTCGAGAACCTTCTACTTGTTTCGTGAATGACGCATGCTATATGCATCTCATTCGCACTCATGTGTTTTAATGTAATGATCTTCCATCTCTTTCTCGCACATTACTCAGTACGCTGAATGATCTTCCGTCTCTTTCAAACACATTGCGCAGTGCGCTGAATCGTCTCATTTATTTTTGCCATGCACCATGGGGCAATTACATCTTTTCGTAACAATATTAATGTAAAACCAGTTGGAAAGGTTAGATCACATGGAAAATTTTAAAGTAGGTGTTATTACGATAGTTAGGATTATCAAAATTATAGTCGGTCTAAGTCGACTATAAATACCCTACACATATGTGTGGTTACCATTCAAAGTGGTTATAGGTCACCAGGGTATACGAATCCTGAAAATAACTACAAACTTTCCATCCCTGAAGAATTTTCTTTCATTTGATACCCATATTTACAAATGGGTAAATGTAGCGAATTTCGATTTTTTTTTTTGGGAACCACAAGTCGTTTCATTATTTTCATGTATTTGAGCATAATGTCAATATATATTTGACCAAAAAAAGTTTACCTAAGCACGTATACAGTAAAATTGATTTGTAGATGTAAATTTTATATGAGGTATTTGAACATAAGTGGTCGGTTCTCAGGTCACAATAGACCGATCAGTCCAATTTTCTTGTTCAGACTGCTTAGATATATAAGTAATCTAAATCTAAAGTTTCATTGCTCTAGCTCTTCAACTGTAATCGTGATTTCAACAGACAGACAGAAGGACAGACGGACAGACAGACGGACAGACAGACAGACAGACGGACATCGCTAAATCGACTCAGGAAGTCATTCTGATCAATAATATATATACTTTTCCATACCGGAGATGCTTTTTTCAGGGTGTTACAAACGGCGTACCAATCTGAATATACGCTTTCACTCTTAGTGTAGGGTATAAAAAGCTAATTTAGTGGTAATATTTTTTTACACAATATTAATTATTTCCCTTTTTTTAAATTACATTTTAATTTTATTTATATTAGATAATTAATTATAAACTTAAACTATTATTTTTTTTATTACACATCTTTTACTTGTACTTAATTATTTTATTTCCATCTTTGTTCCTATTTTAAGCTCATTGAATTACGGATTAATTGATGTTTCACAAACAGCCACTATCTGGTATTAACAGTGACTAATTCATCCACCAAAAAGAACTTTTGAACTATATGAAAAGTATTAATGTGAGTGTTACTGTTATTTATTTGTAATGCCAAACATAAATATTATTAAAGCGTTGTCATACTAATTCTATTATTCTTAAATTCGTTGTCACCCACGAAAAACCAAACACATATAATTCAAAGAACCTTTTTTGTCGTTGGCTGTGGTAAATAGCAGAAATTGCAAACATACATATAGTAATATCTGATGAAATATATCTGTTTCTACAGAAACATTGATATAATGAATTCATATAAATCCGTGATTAATGCAATGTATGTTTAAATATATATATGTTTAAATACATTATTTCAATCCGAACAAGGTAATTATACAATTCAATTATAATGTTATTAGATTTTACTCCTAATATTTATATATTGCTTTCGAATTCCGTCATAATTACATTCAAGCACATTCTAACAAATCTTTTCTTTCCGTGTAGAAAATAAACATCATTTGTGGGTCTAAATTTTCGTCCTCACACTACAATCCGTTTAGTCATTACTTTTTAATCGGACTGATAGATTAAACGTTATTTAGCAAAACTAGTGAACATTTTAAGTGTTTGGACCAAAATGTATGATCTCAAATACACTTTATCGCCTGAAAATGATAGAAACGGTCCTATGAAAAATATAATTATTTCTGTGTGAAGAACACTTTTTTGTTGATAATGTGCCCGAGTGAAAATTGATTAAGGTTAGCCTTATTTCACATGCATCCCTGATGAGAATACGAAAAGGTATTCCTACCAAATACTACCTGATATGATCCTGATCAGAGTCGACTATGGAAATTCTAATCTATCCTTTACAAAGAATCCTGATCTAAAGTCTACTTAATGTAACTTGATCTGACACATTTATCAAAAAATCCGATGGTATATCGTATTATTAGAATCTGATCAAGATTTAATTAAAAACTTTCAATAATAAAATTATTCTAATTAAATATTATATTCTAATTAATAAATGTTAAACACAAATGCAAAAGAAATTAAAATTATTTTGAAAAATTATTAATTTATAGCAAAAGTTATTAAGACATCTTTGTCTGTTCACAAAACAATTTTTTGTGTGAAAGGGCTCAAATTTTATAAAATCACTTTCGGAAGAATTTAAATATAAATCGATATAAGGTTATGATCAATGATTGAAACCGTAACCGAAACCGTTATACGAAAATCAGAAATAAACCGATATCCAAAACCGAAATAAACGGTTACGGTTTTATACCGGTTTAAAACGGTTTTTAAAAAAGTATAAAGGAAACAGAAAAACATTTTTTATATAGAAGATCTTAAGAACAGGGCAGGTTTAAATGTCATTTAATAAAATTTGGAGTTCCCAAAATAAAAATGTTTTGTTATACAAAAATTGTTTTTTGAGAAACAATATTTCCAAAACAACGATCTTTGGTCTAAAATTTGTTTCTTTTTTTCATTAATTTGTGTAGCGGTAAATCGAATTAACAACAAAACACCAGCAACTCATTGTTAAAAAATTATGAAATTTTCAATGATATTGTTTTTTTATTTATTGTATAAATAAAATATATAGGGAGCCTGGGGTAAAGTGGGAAAAGTTTGGAAAAGTTAATTTGAATAGTTATTGAATTATTTTAAAGGATCTATTCAATAGAATACCATTCCTTTAATTGATTTTTATGTGATTTTTCAAAACAGCTCAATTTTGGACATATATATTAAGGATAACAGAATTATAATAAGGTAATAAAAAAATAATGGTAATGCAAGAACAAATTAGAAAAAAAGTAAAATTATTAACATTTCAGTAACTACTTAAGAAAATACGAAATATAAAGTGTAATTTCGACAAGTTCGAACATTTCAAGTATACAGGCAGATATTTGTTTGCAAATATTGAAGTTCAAAATTTCTTTGCCCTTTATGGATGGAAAATGTACAAAATTCTTCTTCATCTTTTCATGAAGTTTAAGACAATTACCGATGTATTCTTGCTGCTCGGCTCACTTCTGCAATTCAGATCATATCTCAGGTGAAGTCAAAATGTTGCTTTTCATTGGCTTGTGGCCACGATTGCATTTTTTTTTTTGGCGAAATCAATTAAATAATTTATACAACACAATATTTTCACTAAAATAACAACAAACATTGTTTAAATTACGTTTCCCACTTTACTGCAATACAGTTTTTCTCAAATATCCTTGAAACTGGAAGTGTAGGAAAAAAACTGAAAACGCCATTGTTCTTAAAACGTCCAAATCCATAAGAATATGTAACTTTCATTTCTGGTGCCGAAAATTGTTGCCAAATGTGCGCACAGTGTTATTTGAAAAATATGGAAAAAATGAAATTTTATACAAAAACCGAAATCAAAACCGAAACCGTAACTTGGAACCGGTATACCGAAACCGTTTCGTCATAAAAACTTAAAACCTTAACCGAAACGCGGAAAAAACCGAAACCGAAATCGAAACCGTTATTCGTTTAGGTTTCAATCCTTGGTTATGATATAAGGTTAGGATAAGGGAATGTTTAGGATAAGAGTAGGATCAGGAAGCTTGATCAGGCATCCTGATCCGGATAGCAACATCGAATAGCGTCACGTTATGAATCAGGCACTGATGTGGAAATCTGATCATTGCCTTATTTGAAATCAGGCAATCCTGATTAGACAATGATCGCATCCTGAACTAAATTTCCACTCAGGGTGGGAGTGCTTTTTTCGACTTTTATCCATTTTAAACATTCTCTAGTTAATTGATCAGTTACGTAGTTTTCTTTAATAAAAATAACGTAAAATATATTTTTCCACGCATTTTCAAAGACCACAGATTTGAAAATTACATTTTGTTTTTATTTACACGTCCTAAAATATATAGAGAAATTACTACATATGCTTTTAATTTTACTAGTTACATTATATTTTGATTGCTTTGCGATTATTAATTTTAGAAAATTATTTTTATATTTTATAAAAATAAAAACAATTCTTTGTTGATTCGGAAAGTTATGTGACTAAATATTAATATGAAATTTTGTGAATAACAAAAATAAGATACAACAATTTTAAATATGAAAAAAGGTACATAAAAAACTTAAGACACCGTACAGTTTCTGTACTACACAGAAAAAAAAAATCGTAAATATAGCCAAAAAGGTACATCAACACAATCAAATTATTGATAAAACTGCGCCGACTAAATTATTAATTGTATTAGCGTACACATTCATCATATCAGCAATCGCATTTGCTGCCAACAGCTATGTGTATTCGCATACCGCGTTGATGTTATAGCAGTGCGTGTCGCTATAGCAGTGAGTGGTAGCTGTAGCAGTGCGTGGTCGCTACAACAGTGTGTGTTCGTGTACTCGCTTACAGCGCTGGTGAATTTATTGCAATTCGTGAAATTGGTGGAATTCGCTTAGAATTAGAATTTTGAGTTGGCGGTTTGCGCGCATATCAGTTCTCATTTGGTTCATGTTAAAAGAAACGCTTATAGAGTTTGTTCATACTCTATTGGTATCGTTGAAAATGATGATGATGGGAATAGTTTCATATTTAATTATGCTTCATCATCAGAAAAATATATTTGTTATATACTTTCACAAGAATTTATATTATTGTTTTTTTAATAAACTAAAAAAGAATTATAAGAATACTGTGAAAATGCAAAAATACTTTTAAAACGGCGACCATACAAATTATATAATTTGCTACTTAAGCAAAATCATTTATTGGTATATTTTTGGACGCAAATAACATTTTTAGCGAATACGTTTGCTCAATACATGAAAATGGCAAGAATGTCATTGCTAGACCAATGAATGGTGTACAATTAATTTTGATTGCTGTATTTAAGTCGATTATTTTTTCTGTGTATGTAAAAAATGAAATTCTAGTATAATGTGTTGGTAAATTATGTTAAATAAATATAAATGTATTTAAAGTCGATCAAAATGTAGTAGAACTCCATATTTGAAAAACAAAGACATAAATCTAGTATAATTTACTGCAGTAATTGTTTCGGAGTAGTTTATCCAATTTAAATTCATTAAAATCAAATCACATTTTATTGAACCCTTTCCTTAACTTTAAATAAATTCCATTTTAATGTAATGAAATTTCTTTAATTCACTGTATATTTTAATGTTTGTCCAAATCTTTATTGTTTGCATTATATTTTTTGTTGAATTAAATATAAAAAAATATAAAATGTTAAATTCGCGTGACGTAAAAAAAATAAACTTAAATTTCGAATAGTTTTAGCAAATTATTCTGCTGCGGTTATCAGTGCCTTTTCAAATATTTTTACAAATATTTAAAAATTTACATTTGATTGAAACGAAATGTTTCCGCAACATTTCGTATGTTGGCTTTTCATATCCTTTTCAAGAGCTATCGATGCACTGATTGACGAAGGCTTCAAGAGCGAGAATGAGAGAATCCTGCCGGTCTGACAAACAGACAGACAGAAAAACCTGCCGACTGACAGACAGATCTGCCTGCCTGAAGTTCGAACGCATGCATCGTAGAAGGAAACAACAAAACCATGTAACCAAGAGTTATCCTTGCACAGGCAACTGAGCACAGCGACAGGATACAAAATGCAAAATTCAATCAGTTCAGATGCAGAATAATTCATAAATAAAATTAGAAAAAAGTGCAGGCAGCAACAAGACGCCGAGAAAAAGTTACAGCTGAAGCAAAAAATAATCAAATATCCCTTTAATATTTTTTTCATCTTTCTCCTATCCTTGCGCCAATGATAGCCTCTATTCAGAGCTACTTCACGGCAGACAAATTTATTTTACATTGATCTGCAAAAGCGCCGAATCAAGTAGGAGGAAATCAACAAAATTAAATAAGGATTCAATTGCGAAAAAACCGGTGAACAACTGGCTGGCATTAGGACTGAGCAAAGGCAACAAATCTAATCAGCATCCTGCGTCACTGCTGATGATGTCCTTAAAGTTGTCTTAAAGTTTTGATTGATTGAAAAGGACACGACTCAAGGATGCTTTTTCTAATCCTTTAGCAGAGCAAATCTAATTTTGTTGACAAAGCGTAGCGCCTGGCAGGCAGGATGTACCTGGCGCCTACCAGGTGAGAGCGACGGCAGCTAGAGGTAGCAGAAGAGCGGACGACAGTAGAAATCAAAGCTGCAACATAATTACGTGATTTGCCCAAGTTTAAATATGAATGTGTGTGTGTCGTAGTGCATGTCAACAACAGCACACACACACACAAACATTTCAAGTTTGAAACCCTTTAAGTTGGCTTTGACAGGATCACATTCAAAATTCACTTTGTTGTTTATGGAAAATTATTCGAGTGGAAATGCTACTGCAAAATGGATTTGTTTGTGGCAGCCAAATGCCAGGATAGCACGTGCTGCAGCTCTGCGCAACATCCTGCAGTGGATATCCTTTATTGTCGTATGTTTCTGTTTGAATAAAATTATATTAAATCTAATAAATATACAAAAACACACCCAATGAAATTGAATTCAAAACTAAATGGAATTGAAAAATTAATTAATCATGATCACAAAATTATTTTATGAAACAATTTATAATCAATTGCATTAAAAAATATATCCAAAAAATCATTTTTTAATTATTAATGTGTAATATAAATTAATTATATCTTCGTTGTAATTCTATTTATTATTGAAAATAAATGCATTTTGTGGTTAAAAATTCTTCAACTCTCCATTTCGAATACAAAATAAATCGGTGACATTTGTGGAGTTTTGGGCGTTTTTTCAAAATACTGTTTTTAAGACGTGCTCATAATTTATATCGAGATCCCGAAATTAACATTAAAATCAGTGTCAAAATCATTCAGGGATTAAAAATGAAATACCGCCATATTAATAATAGTTTGGCACTACAGTTCTATATGAACTTAGGCCGAGCTCTCTCACCATTTTGAGCTGTGCGTGTTATTTTTGTACTCAAAGTGGTGGGACCTACAGTTTATTGCCGAATCCGAACGGCGGGTGAGAGCTTTTCATAGGCAATGGTTTTACTCTCGTAGGTTTGCCATTTACTGCCGAGAGGTAGCGCGGTGTAGAAAAATGTTTTTATGAAAAGATGTTGTTAGCTCCAGTCCAGGCTTGAACCGGGGACCTTTCGGCTCGCAGTTCAACGCACTAACCACTGAGCTACCGCGGCCATATTATGTATTAAAAAAATCCATTCCTGGTAAACACTATTCCAATAAACACTAAATTGTTTGAGAATATTTTCGTAAAATATTGCTAGAAGTATGTATGTACAATAGACTGACATTGACTTTGTATGGAAAAAAAAATCATCGAGTTTGATTTTGAAGGTCACCCCCTAGAAATGCACTATTGAATGAAAAAATCGATGTGGAGAATTTTCAGCGAAATCTGAATATGGGAAATGGACCCGCCCGAATATGAAAAATGTGGATACGTCATCTGTTGGAAAATTTTATTAGCTTTTCAACAAACTATAATTGAAAAAATCGGATACAAAATACAGAAGCAGTTATTATTCAAACAGGCATACTTTGTTTTTTATTTCCATCAGTTACGCCTGGCCCAAAACAAATTTATCTCAAAAGTAGATTCCCATCTCAAATTTTTTTAGAATATGTTTTTAACATCCCTTGCGATTATTTTAAGATGAAATTAAATTATTAAAATTATATATAATATATAATTGTTTGGCGCTACAGTTCTGTATAGGACTTCGGCCGAGCTCTCTCACCATTTTGAGCTGTGCGTGTTATATTTGTACTCAAAGTGGTGGGACCTACAGTTTATTGCCGAATCCGAACGGCGGGTGAGAGCTTTTCATAGGCAATGTTTTACTCTCGTAGGTTTGCCATTTACTGCCGAGAGGTAGCGCGGTATAGAAAAATGTTTCTATGAAAAGATGTTGTTAGCCCCAGTCCAGGCTTGAACCGGGGACCTTTCGGCTCGCAGTCCAACGCACTAACCACTGAGCTACCGCGGCTACATTAAAATAAATTATTAATAACTAAAAAAATTAGTAAAAACTGCATCAAAAAAAATGCAACAATATCGCTATATTTTAAAACTCTACATTTTTTTATTTCATCCTAAAATAATTGCAAGGGGTGTCAAAAACATATTCAAACTAAATTTTAGATGGGAATCGAACTTTTGAGTTTAAAGTGTTTCAGGCTAGGCGTGACTGATGAAAATAAAAAACGAAGGATGCCTGTTAAAATAATCACTGCTTCTGTATTTTTTATCCGATTTTTTTTTATTTTTTATTTATAGTTTGTTGAAAAGCTAATAAAATTTTCCAACTTATGACTTACCCACTTTTTTAGTTTCATGTGTTTGAGAGATAAATTTTCAATACAATTATAAAATTGGCGGGTCCATTTCCCATAGTTGGATTTCGCTGAAAATTCTTCACATTGATTTTCTCATCCAATAGAGCATTTCTAGGGGGAGACCTCCTCTCGATTCTAATGTAGTCTAATGTACAATAATATCCCATAAGGTCTTGCTGCCGTAATTTGCTTAAACTTAAAAAAAATCATTTTTTCTAGTGATACTTCCAGTGAAAATACTTGATATTTTTCATATATGGCAAACAACAAAAAGCGAAAAAGGGAATGTTGTTGAAGTTTTTATTAAAAATAAATATGGTGTTTTAAGTTTATCTATTTCAATTAAAAATAAACTTAAATTTATAATTTTGAAGTTTGAAAAGGAGTGGTCAGTCGCTAAGCGAACCATCACTATATTTCAAAAAACACGGTACATGGCTTGATTCGTATTTTCTCTGTGAAATTGATGATTTAGATAATGAAAGTTAATATGCGAAGATAGTTTTTCATTAAACTATATATTTATTATTCGTTTATTCTATTAAAATAATTGAATTTAATTTGTATACATATGTTATCTATAGATACCAAATACAAGCAGAGGTAGACCTGAAATTCCTTATGAGGAAGCTTCTGATAGAACAAAGCGCCGAAAAGTACAAAAACTAATACAAAAAAGCGACAGACATACAGAATGCCTTTAAAATGCCGGCGCGTATATGGTGATGAAAACAAAATAATTGTAAATTAAAATAAACTTAGAATTCAAAACGAATTTAGAAATGAAATTGGGCTGATTACACTGTTCTACAAATTGAGGCGTCCACAGAAATGAAACTTATAATTTCTTGTAGGATTTCGGTCTCCTGATTCTTGCTGCGTACTCAGAATTGTCCTATACGTCGAGATTTTGCAAAAAATCGAGTCAAAGTTGCAAAAAATGTCATTGCAAAAACGATCAAAATTCTTCAATTCATCTGATGTACGCATTATGGGAAAACATTATGAGGAAAATTGCACTACGTAATCTCGTGGTGTTTATCTGATTCGGCAGGCTTTAATAGGTTAAAAAAATCAAATATACATCCGTCGTCAACGAATGCTTCTGAGCGACTGAACTGAAAAATTTTGAAAATTTGACATGAAAAAATAAAAAAATGCTATTCTTTATTAAATTTAAATTTATAATATTGGCTTGTCGCGACTGTTGTAGTAATATGTATTGAACATTTTATTTTAATGAATGGCAGACTTGGCACTATTTTCGTGACGCATATGAATTGCGAAAATTAAAGAAAAAATGGCCTTATGGATCGCTTCAACATACTATACATATTTCAACATTTGTGTATTTCATTTGTATTTCAAAAGATATTGGAATTGCGATCATTTTAATATTTTGCAAACGATAAAAAATCTCACTTTTTTTTCACTCGTTCTCGAAAAGCAATAGAAAGGTATTAATTTGATTATAACCATGGATGAAAAAATTGATGCTATATTAAGAAACACTTGACAATTGCTTTTATGTTCAAAATTTGCAACTTGCCCAAAAATTGTATATATATTTACATTACTCCATGTCCCATTTTTCCCCCAGGTTCCCGTACTTTTTTCCCTCTGTGGCTTGGCTACGTTTTTCACTGATAAATGGGTTTTTATATTCATTGCAAGATTTTTCAACACACCTGCTTTGAAAAATATCTGAAATGCGAAGTAACCTATTTTTGTATTCTGAACATCGAAATGTTCATCTGATTGAAATGAAAAAAAAATCTTTTTTTAACAGGTATGTATAAGAATATAATATATATTTTTTGTTTCATATAAAGTTATTTATTGCAGTAACATATTTTTTGATTCTTTTCAAGTCAATGATTACTCTCGGAGTCTGCCCAGGGTTAACGTAGTATAAATGTGTAATGAGATAAACATATTATTTATTGCAAACATATTATTTATATGTTTACACATGGCACATTTTCAAATATATGTTATGTTCCCCTTAGAGCCATTTTCTTCCCTGCCTGTGGAAAAACACATTCTATTTAAAGATGTGGCATTCCCAGTCCAAATATGAACGTGTGTTACGATGTCATTAAAAAAATATCATAGACATATATAGTTCTCGTGAAGTAACAAATCCTAAACTATACAAATTACTGAGTATATTACGTTTTTTTGAAAACTGTCAATAATTAAATTCTTCCAAATAAAACTAGTAATAATGGAAAAATAATGTATTACCCTAACAGTAAAATAAAACACTGGTTACTTCTTGCCATTCATAAATTTAAAGATCCTACATAACTTGAAGAACATTTGTAAGCCACAGTTCTTTAAAAATGTTGAAATATGTATAGTATGCTGCAGCGATCCATAAGGACTTTGTTTTCTTTAATTTTCACAATTCATATGCGTCACGAAAATAGTCCCAAGTCTGCCATTCATTAAAATAAAATGTTCCATATATATTACTGCAAGCGTCGCGACAAGCCATTATTATAAATTTAAATTTAATAATGTATGCATCATGTTTTCCCATAATGCATACATCAGATGCTAAGAATTTTGTTCGATTTTGCATTTAGCACCACTACATTAAATATGTATGAAATTGTATATATCTGTGTGCAATTCCCTCCATTTTAATCAAATATTTCATAAACAAATTTTAAAAAATATTTGGAAAAATGCCAGTAGGATAAAGTTTAAAACATTTTTTCGAAATTTTGACAGCAAACACATGCGAACTAATATTTAAATGTTTTAAAGAGAGCTTAGAGAATTGTGATAAATTACTCTCCCGACACACTTTTTTGGTAACACAAATTTCCTTTTGATTTCTTCCAAAAACTAATATCTGGACCCAGATTTGTTTGCCAATTATTCGTAGGGAATGGTTCATATTTTATTTTGTGATAAAGTTTGCATCTGCTACATGTCGAAATCGTGCGATAACTTTCGATATAAAGTACCAAAAGTGGCGATTTTTGCAACTTTGACTCGATTTTTTGCAAAATCTCGACGTATAGGGAAAATTCTGAGTACGCAACAAGAATCAGGAGAAATCTACCAGAATTGATAAGTTTCATTTCTGTGGAAAATTCTTGTAGAACAGTGTTATTGACAATGTTAAAACCGGTACGGGAGGTCAAAAATGACAATACACCTAGAAAGTTTTTTTCTAAGTCAGGATTACACATGTAGATATTTATATGATACACACATTTATTTTAATTATACGTACATATTCAATTGGAAAAAAATTAATAATGCGACATTTCAAACTCTTTTATGAAGTGTTTGAAATATACATGAATAACTACTCTTGGTACAACAGTGCACAAGATTTTAGTTTAGCTTTGTCAGGTGAATCATCAGATGAAATTGATAAATAGTAAAAAATAAATATTTATTTCAAAATAAATTTACACAGCATTTATTTATTTTATTATAATAATGCTTTGCAACGCAATAATAATTTTGTTTACATAAAGCTCCAAAGGAATATGTTATGCCTGCAAAATTATGTTTGAGAGAGACATTTTTAACAACATGTTGGTATTTACCACAAGTACTACAAACATTTGTTTAGTGTCGTCATTGAACACGTAAAATAATATTAAAAATTTTTCAATAATGGAAAATTAATATTTTTTAATATAAAGCTCGAATCACACGATTGAATAAACAGTCAACTTTTAAATCAATTTTCAAAACAATTTAAATATCAATCGTGTGAATTTTCCATACAAAATTTGGGCAATCACACGATTGATATTAAAATTATTTGAAAATTGATTCAAAAGTTGACTGTTTATTCAATCGTGTGATTCGAGCTTAAGTTTAGAAAATAAAAATA
This sequence comes from Dryomyza anilis, assembly GCA_951804985.1. Classification (NCBI taxonomy): domain Eukaryota; kingdom Metazoa; phylum Arthropoda; class Insecta; order Diptera; family Dryomyzidae; genus Dryomyza; species Dryomyza anilis. The sequence continues at coordinate 82,098,069 of OX638131.1, forward strand.
TGATTCGAGTTTCATTAAAATTCTAACTAACATATACGATAAAGTATTTATTGCAATAATATTATTTTTGAAATTAAACTAATTTTCAAGTGCTCGTTACCATAGGTCTTAAAGTCAATATTCAATAATAATTTCATTGACAAAATGTCATCGGCATGCAATTCAATTATTTTTATCCAATTCTATGATTTGTACAAAGATGTTATTTTATTAATACATATTTTTCTTTTGCTGTTTGGATAAAAGTTTCTATTGAAAAACAAGAAATTCGAAAATATGGCAGGCGAAGAATATTGCATTTGAAGTTTTTCACTTTTGCTGAAAATTTATGCAAATTTCAGTGTCAACAGAAGCTCCGCTCCAGCAACAATATGACAGAAACCACATTAACTCTTTTATGAAATAAAAGAATAACAAAAATTATAGTTTTTGGTTGTTGTTGTTTGGTGTATGTCAAAAAATAACAACGCAAAATATAGGAAAAACATAGGAAAAGTTTTGCCGCAAGCATCCTTGAACTCATCAATCAGCAATGAAAAATATTGTTGACAAACATGCGATGATGATGATGATGTTGATGGCTGCTGACGGCAAAAGCAGTGTGTGTGAAGTAGCAGTACAAGAAGATGATGGACTAAGAAAACAAGAAAATACTTAAAATACAAGCAATGTGAAAAAGAGAATAAATTATAAGAATTTTAGTTCTATGTATTAAGAAGAAATATACTTGGGAAAGTAAAAAACCAAATAAAATGTAATAAAAGTTATGAAAATGAAAATTGTAACGAAAAAGACAAAAGAAAAGGATTATAAATAGGAAAATAAGATATAGAGAAGGTAAAGAAAATAGAAAAGAACAGGGAAATTAAAAGGAAACGGAAAAGGAGAAGAGAGGTAGAAAAAGAAGAGGTAAATTAAAGGGAAAAGGAAAGAGAAAAAAAAGGAAAATGAGAGGAAAGGGAAAAGGGAAATGAATGGAAAAGGAAACGAAAAAGGTAAAGTTAAATAAATAGATACAAAATAGATAGAAAAGAAGGAGATTAAAAGAAAACCAAAAATAAAAAGAAAAATTAAAAGAAACAGAAAATTTAAAAGGAAAATGAAAAAGAAAAGGAAAATGAAAAGAAAAAGGAAAATAAAATGAAAAGGAAATGGCAAAGGACAAGTTAAAGGACAAGTAAAAGAAAAAAGAAAAGGAAAAGAAAAGAAAGGGAAAAGAAAGTGGAAAAGAAAAGGAAATGGAAAAGGAAAAAGAAAAGGAAAATTAAAAGGAAAAGGAAAAGGAAAAAAAAATGAAAATGAAAAGAAAACTGAAAAGAAGAAGTAGATGAAAAAGAAACGAAAAAGGAAAAAGAAAGAAGAAAGGAAAGCAGAAAAGGACAATGAAGACGAAACGGGTTATATATGTTGAATTATGTAAACAATGTAAAATAAGGTAAAAATAATATGTACAAGAAAACGCTGAGACAAGGAAGCTGATGATTATTATGATGCCTCGTTGTAGCATTACTTGTGGCACATCAATCCTTGCTGCAAGGACATGTGGATGTCTCCAGTCTCGGAACGCAGCAGCAAACAAACAGATGCGAAAAATTCATCTAAAAAATTGAAAAAAATGTAAAAGTTAAGAAAAGAAATAAATCTCTCCAGAAGAGACAAACTGGCGTCCGGACGGACTAAAGTACCGCAGGGTGACAACGACTGGCACAAAGGCTGATATAAAATAAGTCCTGTGGCACTAGTAATGCACGCACGAGCAACAGTCAGGATCACAAAGTTAAGCTACACCCACCCATACTTCAACACACACACAGACAAAAACGAGAAGTTGTGCGTTGGTAACCATGGCGCCATGACGCCGCACACACACACACGCACACTCAATCAAACACATGTGCAACATATGCAGATATGCGCGCCAGGAGCTTTTTCCACCAAAGTTAAAACTTCAACTTGAGCTGCAATCGTCGTTGTAGTATCAGCAGCAGCACCACGCTGACGACAGTGTTGCCAACGTCATGACAAATGAAAAAACTTACATAACACAAACAAAAAAATATTTTCCTACCAAAAAAAAAAAAAGAAAGGAAAATGCCAAAGAGTCAAGACTTTTGCTTTCGCAGCAGTCAGTGGGTTGCTGATTTTTTTTCTTCTTCTGTCTTGCATTGTTTATTGTACTTCTCGAGCTGTCACAATTTTTCCAAAAAGGATTTTCATATGTTGCAGTTGCTGCCTCTGTTATTGTGTTCTTGTTGTTGCCGCAACTGTTATCGCCCGAAAAGTGAAGCAGTTTTTTCTGATTGCCGTTGCAGTTGTTGTAAATTTTTGCAAAAATCAGCAGCATGCCTCAGGCAGCATAACAAAAACAACCAAAATGACAATAAACAATAAAAAACAAAAAAAAATGATAAAATTGCAACTTTCTCAGGTGAACTTCGAAATGCGGCAACAGCAGCCAAAAAGGACATGAGGCCGCCCATGGAAAATTGTTAGTAAAAAGCTAATCAAAATGAATAACTTTAAATTACATCAAAGTATTGAGTACCATTGGAAAACATCTACTGAAAATTATATATATGGGTTATTCCACGTCAAATAAACTGAAAATTTTAAAATTTTGGCAGCACCATCTCAGAAATTAATGAATTTGGTAGGGTGGTTTTATGACTTGCAATTAAGAAAAATGTTGTAAAGTTTTTCGATTTTTCTAGGGTACCACAGTTCCGACCGCACCCTAATTTACATATTTATTTTACTTTTGAATCCAAACAGAGGGGATAGTTTGAAAAAGAAAAAAAAATATTTCACTTCGGCTGGTAGTTGGTTGGTCTCCTAACACATATGGTCACCCCAAATTAATTATTTGTTTTAAAAGCTATAAAATAAATTTTATTGGCTTTTATAGTTCAATAACATTACAAAGAAAATAATGACAAAATTTTATAATAAAAAATTCATATGAAAATTTCTTCTTTATAAAACATTTTTATTAATAACTCGAGAACAAGCCCGAACATCACTCTGAAATTTTGACAGTTTATTAACAAAAGGATAGTCTTTAACATATATATTTTTTTTAAATTTTAAAAAAGGGAGTTATTGAGATAATCATTTTTTAAGAATATTATGATTAATATCTACCTATGGTCACCCTAATATTAAACATTTTAATATATCCACTTTTGCTCAGTTTTATAACCTTTACATGGTCGTTTAAATAGTTTCCGTAAGTTAACTATTTACTAATTTACAGTAAGTTAAGCTAGTGCAACTTTGTGCATTTTTTGTGAGTTTTTCATATTTCAATGACTCATATCTCTGAAACCACTGTAGTTAGGAAACTGAAATTTTGCATTTTTCTTAATTTCAAGTGATAAAAGCACGCTACCAAATTTCATTAGTTTCTGAGATGGTGCTGCCAAACCTTCGGTTGATTTGACGTGGAATCACCCATATTTTTTTTTTTTAATATTGATTGAAATGCTAATAAATTTAAAAATAAGTTTAATTTCTTGAGAAATATTTTAAAAAGAATTTTCATAAAAAGTATGAAACATTCGAATTCATTTGAAGCCATCAAAAATTAGTATTACCATTAATTCAATAAATTCATTCTTGTTACAAATAACACTACCTAACACGATCATGGACTTGCCATATATCAATTCTATATAACTCGCTGAGTTTGACTACATACTTAGATTTCTTCTATTACGTAACGTTTCTGCGAAAATTGTAGTATAGTATTTTTAAGCAGTTTTCACCCACTACTTGAATAAAAATAATATTGTTCTGTGGAAAATAGTTTAACAAAAAAATTAAATGCAATTTTTCTTTTAAATGTCTAGACTAATTTTAATATATTACTGAATACTAATATTCCGATATGTTTTTATGATATTTGGATCTGAACTCGGAACATGTAGATTTCTTAAGATTATTTTTAATAATAACCAGAAAAATGAATTATGGTTATCTCAAACATAGTCCAAACTAACTATCAAAATCACTAACTTTTTCTAATTGATCCACTTTTTAAAATATGCGCTGTGAACATAATTTTAATACTCTTTTATATAATCAATTTTCAATAAAAAATCCTAATGCCTGTAATCTGAAAATATCATTACTTCATATCTAAAGTAAGCTTATTCTATTGCATACTCAGTTTTATCCTATAACGTAAAATTTTTGAGAAAACTTCGGGTAAAACGGCTATTTTTCAATAATTTGTATGTAAAATATACAAGCATTTTAAATTTTAACAGTTTTCGCATATATGATAACGCATATTTAAAATATGAGAACCAAAAAAAAGTTAATAATTTGTTTCCTTAGTTTGGTTTATGCTCTGCATAACCATAAAACATTTTTTATATATTATTTGAACCAAAATTCTAAATAAATTGTTCTAAAGTAGTAAAAAAAAGTTATATATTTTTCGAGTTTATAGTCAAAAATATTAAAAACCTATCGGATTAATAGCATTTGTTAGTATATTTTAATTGGTCTTGACGATTGAAAGATAAATTGCGTTTTCAGTTTTTGGGAAAACTAGTTGTATAAGGGACTGTATTTCTTTAAATCTAAAAATGGGTGAAAGAGGGCCCTTTATTTCGATCGCCATTTTCTTAAAAATTTTACCTAATAGAATAAAATTGAGTATGCAGTTTCTCAAAATCACGCAGTCAATTATATATTAATGATGTATGAGATGTCCATGCCAAAATTTTTTCTCGTTTTGTTGAGTAGTTTAATCCATTATTACTAATGACAGTTTGGCGCTACAGTCGAACTCTCTCACCACTTGAGCTGTGCGTGTTATACAGTTTTATACTGAATACTTTTATTCTGAACCAGAATTACATTCTGAACCATAGTACAATGTAATAATGCATCTAAAATGTGATTCATATAGCATTATTAAAAAAACACAATGATACTGTTTGAAGCACATTATTGTAATGAAATTAAAAAATCCAAAACGTATATGGAAAAAGAAAATTCATACTGAAATAACAAAATATCAAGATGCAATAAAGTGTAAAAATGTAGAAATTTGGAGATTTTTTTGGGAATGTTTGACATGGGATTTTTCAAATTCCGGAGCCGATATCGTGGTGGTTGATCACATTGATAATGATCTGAAATAAGTTACTGCAAATGAAGTCCTTGGAATAAACGTACAAAATATGCACAAATGTGTGAAATTAGTAAAAACATAAAATAGTTTTTTTTTCAAAATCCGGAGCCAATATGCAGATGATTTATTTTTTATTTTTGACCACATTGATATAGATCAGAAATAAGTTAGTGCGAATGAAGGTAATCATAATATTTCTCAAATTGGAATTTTTGAAATGAGATTTTACGAAATTAATGAAATTATGATATGGTATTATATTTTTTTTACACACTATTGTTATTTTGTGTATTACCCACTTTCCGTATTTCGAAACGAACGACGAATATTTGACGACAAAATGTCGTCACACAAATTTCATGTTGCTTGACTTTTAAAACTTCAAAATTTATTTAAAATTACGTCACATTCGTCTAATAGTATTTAAATAAATTTCACTACAATTTTCTTTTAAACTGGAACTAACCATAGCATATGTTTTCTTTAGTAAGTTTATTTTGTAGATTTAAGATTTTAATAAATTTGAAAACATGTGCCCGCGCAATGCAGATGAAGTTAAAAACATTTTAAATCCATATTTTTTTATTTAAAAAAAAAATTATTTTGGATCAGAAAGGGCTCAAAATAGAGATAGAATCTATTAAATTTCATACATTTTCGACATTTTCTCTGATTAAACCCGTCTCAAATCGGCATGAGTGGTTATTTTTTACATAGGATATTTTTTTAACCATTCTTAGGTGTGACGAATCAACTTTATTTAGATGGTCAAAAATAAAAATATGGCTTTAAAGTGTTTTTTTTGTACTTCAATGCGAGAGCACAGTATTAGTGCAATATGTAGAACTACACACAAAAAAATAATTGCTTTGCGTGCAGTTGTTTCAAAGAATACTCATTTGCATCTACCAAATTTAGTCAGCCTCAACTGATTTTCATTTATGGTGAACAATAGTATGAAGCGTAACCAACTATTAGTTGAAGCAACTGCAACATTGATTGGAGAAACAAACTTTTGATCCATTTTAAAATTTTTTATTTCCATTGCTACGGCAACTGAATTCAAAATGAGACCTAACCAATATTTATTTGACTTATCAGATAATTATATAACATTAAGTTGTAGCAACCAATATTTATTTGATTCAACTGCGAAATCAGTTGTCTTGTATAAAAGCGATGCCAAAGCAGGACAACACCAGTAGCGCAAGCTTTAGATTTTTCACTCGTTTTGTTTTGTGCTGCGGACAGCGGACAAATTTTGGAATTTTTTTAAGGCTTTATCGTTGTTACTGTTCGGTTCTTTCATGCTCAATTCGTCGGCAATGTTCGATCTCAGGAACGCTGTTGTGACGCTGACTTCGTCTTTGAAACATGTTGGAGCGCTAGGGCGAGGTAAAATGGCCAATTTCTTATAATAAAATTGGCTACCACAACTACAAAAATTGGTTGTGTCAATTGTATTCATAAGTTGTGCGAACTGATACGCGGTGTTGCAACAACTGAATCAGCCGAATGTTGACAGAACTAAGTAAATCGGTTGGCAAAAAAAGACGGTTGCCCCAACTGATTCGTTCTTTGGGTGTAGTTATTTTTATTTAAAAATTAACGACAACAATACAATATTTAAGTGTTGTAGTATTATAAAATGTTAATTATTACATTAAATTAATAATTGAAAAAAACAGTAATTTTATCATTTTAGACAACGTAATATTAAAATTCGTAGTAGAGTTGAGTTAAACAGTAATTGTATTCTCCAAGTCAACTAACAAACCGCCTTTGGGTGTATGTGTAGATAAATCATTTTGCATTTTATTTTTTCATTTCACCGCGAAACATTCGTCAGATTTCACAGTTTTTAAGCACAACAAAAGAAGTTAAAAATCCTCTATGTTTGATAAATGCGTCTGGCTGTGTTCAAATACTTCTGTGTGTGTACTTGTTGTATTTGCAAATGTGTTTGTTTAGATATTATGCAAGTGTGTGTGGGTGTTTTTTTTATAATGGCGCCAAAAAATTTGGCGTCACCTTTCGCTGACGCTGAAGGTAAATGTTAATGTGGCGCAAAAAGCAGCCAACAAAAGAACGAAAAAATATTATTATGGAGACGAAGAAAATTAGCTCAAGTGGCCACAATTGTAAAGCAATTGGCTTGAAATAGTGTTTGCTACATACATATATAATTTATAAATGTGTGTGTTTGTATGTGTGTGAAAGGACGGAAAGTTGGAATAGGGCCGCTCAAGGTAAACCATACTGAAATAGAATAATCGTGTAAAACCAGAAAGGAAGGTTAGGTCACATGGGAAATGTTTTTCATGGTGTTAGTAAGTTTGACACAGGAGGTCATGTTGATCAAGATCTTTCGAAATATATTTACGTGTGATTCATAATAACTGTCAGTTGGCGAGATCGGTCCATTGTGACCTATGATCCGACCATTTATGTTCAAATACCTCATATAAAATGTATATATAAAGATCAATTTTTATGTATACGTGCTTAGGTAAACTTTTTTTGTCAAATATATATTGATATCATGCTCAAATACATGATAATAATGTTTTCCGGCGAAAATAATTTTGGTTCACAAAAAAAAAAATCGAAATTCGGTACACCTACCCATTTGTAAATATGGGTATCAAATGAATGGAAATTCTTCAGCGATTGAATGTTTGTAGTTATTTTCAGGATTCGTATACCCTGGTGACCTATATACTACTTTGAATGGTAACCACACATATGTGTAGGGTATTTATAGTCGGCTTAGACCGACTATAATTTTGATAATCCTAACTATCACCTACTTTAAAATTTCCCATGTGATCTAACCTTCCCAACTGGTTCAGATTGAAATTTAATATATTTCTTATTAAACATGGAAATATAATTTTTTTAGTTTATAAAATAATCCAAATGGTTTAAAAATTTAAATTTAACCCGATTGTATTAAAATTTAAACTCTTATAGTTTATTTATCTGTTTATTTAATAATTTTAAACCAAAAAGGTGTAAAAATTAAACTCAAATAGTTTATTTTTCTGTTTATTTAATATTTTGAAACCATAAAGGTTTAAAATTTAAACTCAAATAGTTTAATCTCAGTTTATCTAATAATTTTAAACCATAAAAGATTAAATTGTAAACAATACTTACTAAATTTAGTTCAGAATCACAAGTTCGAATCTCGGCCAGGGCAATTTTTTTTACTATTTTTTTTATTCTTTCTTTTTTTTTTTTTTTTTTTTTTTGTTATTATTACTTACGAATTATTAAAAAATGTATTCAAAGATAAATAAATAATAAAGCAACTCACTTTTGTCATATTAAAAATACTTCTAGCTATTAAAATTAATAACAAAAAAAAAGAAAATAAAAAAAGTGAAGAAAAAAGAATTTCAAAAAAAAAAATAAAAAAAAAATTTAAAAAAAATTTAAAAAAAATTTAAAAAAAAGAATTAGGACCACGGCCGAGATTCGAACCTTTCATTGCCTTCATTTCATTGCTTTCATCCCTTTCATTGTAGTGTATATAAATCTATTCGATTTCTTGTGGTTTCAACTATATTTCTTACGTAATACGCATATATTGTATCATATGTATTAAATATTTTTTATTACGTACACTAATGCCCGTAACTTCAACGAATAGATATCTACAGGTGCTTAGTTATCTATCGTGTAAGCAAAATTTCGTAACTTCAACGCATAGTTAAGGAGTAAAAACACCGGGTAGGTAAGAGATATCTGTTCGGTACGAACACCAATAGATATCTATTCGTTGAAGTTACGGGCATAAGAGAACAAGCGTCGGTAGCTCGTCCGGTCAGTGCGTTGAACTCGAGCGAAAAGCCGCTGGTCCGTTCGACTACGAGCCGAAAGGTCCGCAGTTCGATCCCCAGCGACTGCCAACATCTATTTTATAGAAAACATTTTTCTGTGCTACGCTACCTTACTTACATACTTACTTAAATGGCTCTCACAACCGTGAGTCGGTTTTGGCCGCTGAGATGAAGTCGCGCTAGTCGAATCTGCTTTGCGCGCGCTGACGCCAGTTAGAAATACGAAGCGTTGCTAGGTTGTTCTCACCTTGGTCTTTCCAACGCAGATTTGGACGCCCTCTTCTACTCTGTCCACCTTTGAGTTTCGATTCAAGCACCTTCTTGGCTGGAGTGTTTTCATCCATTCGTTCGACAAGACCTAGCCAGCGAAGCCGCTGGATCTTGATGCGCTTGACTATGTCAATGTCGTCGAATAACTCATACAGCTCATGGTTCATCCTGATTCGATATTCGTTAGCAAAGAGGATATGGCCAAAGATTTTACGGAGAATCTTTCTCTCGAACGCTCCCAGTACTCTCTCATCGGTGGAGGCCAGAGTCCATGTTTATGCACCATAAAGTAGGACGGGCATGATGAGTGACTTGGAGAGCGTTATTTTAGTACGGCGAGAGGGCTCTACTTCTCAATTGCCTACTGAGCCCAAAGTAGCACCTGTTGGCAAGAGTTATTCTCCGTTTGATCTCCAGGCTGACGTCGTTGTTGCTGTTTACGCTGGATCCCAGATAGACGAAGTTCTTCACAATGTCGAACTTGTGGGTGTCAAAATCAGCTTTTTGTCCAAGACGCACGGACTCTTTTTTGCTTGTTGACACAAGGAACTTCGTCTTGTCCTCGTTCACCGCTAGACCCATTCGACGCGACTCTTTCTCCAATCTGGAGAATGCTGCGCTGACTGCTCGTGTGCTCCTGCCAATGATATCAATATCGTCGGCATATGCGAGCAGCATGACACTTTTGCTGAGGATAGTGCCGCTTTGACGGAGTTCGACAATTCGAACTATTTTCTCCATCAATAAGTTCAAAAAAAGTCGCACGAAACCTCGTCTGTATGAAATGGCTCGGAGAGGTCTTTCCCTATTCTCACTGAGCAACGTGTGTTGTTCAGGGTCATCCTGCAAAGCCTTATAAGTTTCGCAGGTATACATTGCGGCGTTCCCTTATCGGAGTGTCGAAGACGGCTTTATAGTCGACTAATAGGTGGTAGGTGTCGATCTGTTTTTCTATGGTCTTTTCCTGGATTAAGCGCAATGTGAAAATCTGGTCTATGGTGAACTTTCCAGGTCTGAAGCCGCACTGATAAGGTCCAATCAGTCTGTTGATGATGTCTTTCGCATAATACGCTCGATAGAACCATGTATGCGATATTGAGTAGGCTGATCCCACGGTAGTTGGCGCATATAGTGGGATCCCCTTTCTTAAGGATTGGGCAGGGTACATTTAGGTTCCAGTCACTTGGCATGCTTTCATCCGACGATATTCTGCTTACGAGTTCGTGCATGCTCTCTATTAGCTCTTCGCCTCCGGTCTTAAACAATTCAGCAGGCAGGCCATCAGCACCTGCGGCTTTGTTGTTTTTCAGCAGAGCGATGGCTGTTCTGACCTCGTCATGGTCGGGTGGCGGAATCTCAACGTCGTCATCAAGTACTGGGGTTGCCGGGTTTACTTCTCTATCGGTGGAATTGCGGTCATCATCACCGGTTAGAAGTTTAGAGAAGTGATCCCTCCATATCTTCAGTGTGCTCTGGATATCTGTCACTAGATTCCCGTTTTCATCTTAACAAAAAGAGGCTACCTCTCGGCAGTAAATGGCATACCTACGAGAGTAAAACTTTGCCTATGAAAAGATCTCACCCGCTGTTTGAATTCGGCAATATACTGTAGGTTCCACCAATTTGAGTACAAATTTAACACGCACAGCTCAAATGGTGAGAGAGCTCGACAGAAGTTCTATTCAGGACTGTAGAGCCAAACCATTATTATTATGAAAACAAGATGTTTCAGAAAGTCTTGCTGCAACTATCAGTTTAAATTTACGCCTTATAGCAAATATTCAAACATACGATAAGCACTATACTTGCAGCAAAACTATTGGACTTTTTTGAAATTTGGTTGATATAAAGCATAGGTGTTATGTTCTTTTTCTGTGGTTATGTCGATATTTCACGTGCTGGATTGGTAACAAAATTTGGAGACGTTGTGATGGTATAATTGCTGGCAAATGTGCAGACGTCGTTGTTGTTGGTTGTAGTGCTGGTGGTGGAAGGAAGTGGTCAACGACATCAGCTGCCTTTTATGATACATTTGGTGCAGGTTCAAAATATGTATAAATAATATTAACTTTACTTAAATACAAATAAAAATTTTAAAAATGATGACTTATACGGCAAAATGAGTCTTTCGATTTTAATAAAAATAAAAATATGTATACCCTACATAATATTATTTTTTTACAATGTTCATTGTAAATATTTACAACGTTCATAATGGGATTGAAATTTTCAACATTGGATGATTTCTTTTCAGAGTATACCTTTCTGACAGCAACGCCACAAGACCTGGTTCATCTGCGAATATGTTCTAAATCGTTGTACCATTTTATTGTCGATGGATATATAAAAGCGAAGACGATGTATAATAAGCAGACGTCATTAATTACACAATAAATTAAAATCCATTTGCTTTTCTTTCTTTTCATTTGAAAGAACATTTTAAGAAATTTCATTGAACGCTTTATTTGAATTGACCCAATAAAATTTCAAGAACACTTTTTTAAAAATCCAAAAAAGTTCCAAAGAGAGGTATTCAGAAAAGTTTGAAATTTCTTAAATCGATCTGTAAATGGTCAATTGAATCGGCGTTTTGGCTTGCTATGCCATTGGCTTGCTATTCAATATCTGAATTTAGTATTTTTTTGTAGGAAAAATTTGAATTTTACCCTGAATCATTTAAGAATTCGAGTTGATGATTCTAAATACATATATGATATATCATCTCACCTCATCATCATATCTTTCTACCATGAAATTAATTGTAAAAGTGGAAAATAATTTTTCTGATATTATAAATGGTCTGATATTATAAAAAGGTCGTTATTTTTATTGCATTTAAATGATATGAAAATGGCAGTGATATGAAAATATATCGCATTATAAACGTCGAATGTGAAATTAATTTCTGCTTCCTTTTCGCTTTTAATATGATTAGTTTACATTTTTGTTACTGTTAAAACAATTTTACAGTCGAATGTCATGTACTAAGCTCATTTTCTGATATCATAAATAACTTTCTGTTATTTAGTTTACCATTGCTACCACCACAGTTCTGTTAACCTTAACATGAAAAGAGTAAATTTCTCTTAGTTCTTTAGAAGTACGGTTTAACATCTGCATTATTCGCTGCGCTCTCTTGAACAATTTCATTAGCAGTGAAATGTTTCAGGAACTGCAATGAGCAGGAACTGCTCCTTGTTTCTAAAATGTTAAATAACTGTTAGACATAAAATTAGTAAATTTGATAAAATGCTGTAAACAAATAACAGCAATACGTATTACTTGAGTGACAAACGGCGTTATAGTTTGTTATCCCTGTTAATAAAATTATGATTTTTTAACTTTCATCGGTCTTTTCGTGAGTGTTTATGTATTGTTGCTTTCTTATTACAATTCTTTTTAATAAAATTTACAGAACTTTATAGATCCGTGCGATTAATCGATTAATCAATTTCGGATTAATCAAGAAATAATGGCGCATAATCATAGACAATTTAAAGTCGACTTTAAATATAAATTCGACTTTTAGGAAAAATTTTGTATAGAATAAATTGTCAAAAAGCTGATTTTAAATTTAAAGTTGACTTTAAATTGTCTATGATTATGCGCCAATATATTTTAAAATTCATTATCTTATTTTTTGTAACTCCACCCTATAAAATGTATAAAAACTAAAGTTTCCGCATTATAATGAAAATATTTCATGTACAGATTACTTGGTTCATTTCATGAAAAAATTTGTTCTGAAGTAGGGGTGTATCTGAAACACCCACTGATATACAGGATTTGTTCAAAATTGCATTTGGGATATTTCATTTAAAATGAACGAAAAAAATATGAAATTTAAACATCATCCACTTTGAAATTTTAACCATTACGAATGCACCTATAAAATTTAACGCAAATGTTAAGAATCAAATCAGCAATAACATATAATAAATTTGAGCCCTTTTTGAGGGTCAAGGACCATTGGTACCCTTCGATTTCCCACAATGTCTGCTACCGATTACTGCAATAAATTTGTTTTCGGTATTTTTATCACTTTCCGTCCACTTTTGCTCAAGTATTGCCCGGGCTTTCCAGCGTCCGGGTACCTGGACTACTCGAAAATACTCGTATGAAATCGAGAGCTCTGATATAAACCAAATTTAGTATTAGATTTGAATCACAATTTCTCTCTATGTTTTTTAACCCAATTTTGAAAATTTGTAAATGATCTTAAATTAAATGTCAACGTTTTTATTATTTTCAATCGATGAAATCGTATCTGAAACAACCGACATGATCCATTTAGCTGTAGTTTCTCTCGCACTAGCCACATAATCTCTTCGTCGCCAAGCCTAGTACCAAGCACCTCCATGTATTGTCATCTTTACAAATGGGTCAACGGAAACCGAACATTAATCTTGATGACAGCATTTATTGCCTGCTTTTAATACACATGCTCTCAGGCAACAAACTTTGTCTGGTTGTATGTTGTATCGAACGAAAGGATAACCAAACAAACAATATTCAAAGGATACAAGCAATAAAAGTACGAAAGCAGCACAATGAACCGCAAAACAATTTGTCAAACGACCAGCAACACGAGACGATAAACAATTTTTTAATATGAAATACAAATTTAAATGCAAGGAGAATATGCAGCGAAGACAGGGTCAAGGATATGCGAGTTTAAGTAGTTAGGTTGCTACTGCCACACGTTGTCGAAATTTAATTGCAAACATTTTTCGTATTTTTTTATTTAACTCATGTCTTATATGGTTTGCACTATCATTGTCCTTGTACTCGCAATGTTAACTTGTGTGGTACGCCGTGTAAATTACTCATTAATTAAATTAAAAAGTCAAAATGTGTAGCAGTCAGACAAAGTTCAACACAAAAAGAACTAAGTACAAAAATACTTAAAATAAGCCAGGCTGCGAAGCATCTAGGAAAACAACATCCAAAGTAACTCGAGACAAACAAAGTAACGCACACACGAGCGCAGCAGGATAATGCTTAATGTTGATCCTGCAGGATTGCAGTTTCGAGAGTTGCAGCAAGTATGTTGCGCTGGATCCATGGTGAAAAATCCAAAGTCCTGAGGAACGGGAACAAAATGTAAACAAAACAAAGAGTTGACTATGAGAAAAACTTTGAAAAATATTACTTTAAAGCTTATATATTTTAAAACAATTTTTGTTTTTGCATTATTCAAAATTACATAGGTATGAAATAAATGAATTGAACTAATTTTTTTATGTTCCTGTATTCTTATTTTAGATAGTAAAGAAAATTAATTAAATATGAATTTTATTTAAAAGTTACTTGTAAAAACTCAATTTCTACTAAGTTTCTAAAAATATTTGTGACTTTGATAGAACAATATCTTACCGCTCCAAAGAAAATGTAATATTAAAATTTGTCAAATAACTATGGTCGATTACACAGTGCGACACTAAATTTAGTGACGGAGATTTGATCCTGAATGTGTGAAAAATTTTATCATACTATAAAATTATGTTCTATCACGTCAGGATTTCGAGGTATTGACTCGCATATATCTGGTAAATCCGTAATTTCCATAGTAACACTTCTTGAAAACGGTATTAGATATGGATTTCTTGACTGAAAACCAAATGTAGGCATTCACCTAAGGATCTTTTCTGTAGTACATTTTAATTTTATATCTCGTCCTTAAACCATCAATATTAAGGATTTTCAAAAAATCTCTGCAGTTAATTGGTCAAATTAATATGAAGATAGAATGATAAAATTTTTCACACATTCAGGATATTAAAAATAAAGCCAAATCCTTGGCACCGATTAAGGATCATTCGATTTTCAGCTACGAAAAACTTTAGTATTTTTCAGTATCATGTAAAATAAAAAAATATTTTGCAGTGCTCAGTAATAGAGAAACTACACCTCATACGGCTTTGACCTATTTGGCCATTTTTTATGTTTTTTTATGCTGAATATTTTTTCCATGGACAATATGATACATTTGCAACTCCTTAATATGAAATTAGTCGATTATGTAGATTGATCCTTTGAAAATCATTAATATTGGTATTAAAAGGACGAGATAGAAATTTAATATGTACTACAGATATGAAGCCTTGGATAGTGACTACATTTGGTTCTCAGACAACAAATCCATAACAGCTACTGTTTTCTCAATAAACCAACAGTAATATTACGATCAATATAGTACCTTTATGGTCATATATCTCGTAAAACTGACGTGATGGGACATAAGTTTGTTTGGTGAAATTTCGTCAGGTTACTAAAGGACTATAAAAATATTGTCCAATCTCTGGCACCAAAAAAAAAGTTGGCTTTTGCTGCACTGTGTTATCTGTAAACTAAATATCTATTTTTCGATATTGGCTTTAAATTGTAGAAGTTATAATTAAATTTACGTTTGTATCAAATTTTATAAAGTAACTTTTATAAAGTAAAACAAGTTGATTTTACTACATTGTGTAGTAGTTTTTGTATGGAAAATAACTTAATATATGTTTACTACATACATTCTGCACTTTTTCAACTTTTTGAATAATATTTCAAGACGTGCAGTTATATTTACAATATTCCGTATTTCCTTTACTTTCATAAACATTGTAGGACAACATACTACATCTGCATTTCTTTTTAGTAAATTTTCTGTATTTATTGAAATGTCAAAAAGTTTTATTTGCAAAAACAGAATATTATAATTGGGCCATTCCACACCAAATCGACCAAAAAAAGTCAAATTTGAGATTTTACCTTTTCGATTTAAATGAAATTTTTGAAACTGATAAAGGGTATCGAGAAATGCACTAAACAATTTTTTTTTATTTTTTCCGACCACTACTTCCAGAGATACAGTGATTCAAATTTGGAAATAAGGGCCAAAAATCACTTTTGTATGGTTGTTCATATTTAAATATCTCTTGAACTAGAATTGTTAGAAATGATTTAGAAAATTATTTTTTAAAATATGATGCCATCAAAATACCATCTTGAAATTTTGCATGAACATTTATAGTAAATTGACGAAAACTTTTTTTTTCAGAATTTTAAAAAGGGTCCTTTTCAAGGACATCAATTTTGAAGTGCAAGGATAATGACCACGGGACAGATGTTCACGTTTAGAAGTTACAACTTAATTTTTCCGAAAGCTTTAAAACGAGCCATCAAGGAAATTTCTAGTTCAAGAGATATTTAAATATGAACAACCACGCAAAGGTGATTTTTGGCCCTTTTTTCCAATTTTGAGCCACTGCATCTCTGGAAGTAGTGGTCGGAAAAAATAAAAATAAATGGTTAGTGCATGTCTCAATGCCCTTTATTTCATTGAAATCGAAGAAGGTGAGTTCCAACCGCTGGTCGATTTGGTGTGGAATGGCCCAATTACTTCTGGAAGTATACAGCAAATATATAGTACTGTTAATGAATATGGGTGCATAACTAAATATGTAACCTTTATCATCATAAATTCTCAGGACTCAAAAATATCACATGCTTAAGTGCTGTTTTTCACATGTACCAAATATGAATAATATGCTCGCTCACAGAAAATTCTTTGTACAACTACACTGAGAAAAAAAATAATTTAAGTATGAAAAAGACTTAGAATAGCACCATCCCAAATTCGACTAATATTAAGTCCGCACAGACTTAAGTTAAGTCCGCACAGACTTAAGTTAAGTCCGCACAGACTTATATTAAGTCCGTACGTACTTCATATAAGTCTGTGCGGACTTAATGTTAGTCGATTTTTACATGGTGCTATTCTTGTTTTTTCTGTGTACGTTTTCTTTTACTACGTATTTCTTTTAGTTGCATGGGTTTCGTTGGTACCTACAAAGTACGTCCGTTTTTTAAAATATTAAACAATACCAAAAAAAAACAAATACATACTACAGTTTCAGCAGTTAATTCAATTGAAATAAATACAAATGTTCTTTAAAAGTAAATAATGTGATATAGGAAAAAACCAAAAATGAATTCAGTAATTTCAGAATTTAAAAAAATAATTTATTAAAATCAAAAACATTTAAAAAAATATAATTTTTTTAAGAAGAAGCATTGAAAATCGCTAAAATCAAAGAAAACACTTGGAAAATAAAGTATAAAGCTTCAGAGCAAAGCATGACAAACAGTTGAGTAAAACTTAAGAAACGTGCAGCGCAGAAAATCCTTGCAAAACAAACTTTGCACCAATGCAAGCGGAATGCTCAGACTATTTCGTCTTATTTATGCAGTGAATTTTTAGTGATTTCCACCACTCTAGCACTTCTACCTCCCAATTCTGCACCTTCGCCAGCTACTTCTTTATTTTCTACCCAACCCTCATTATTATCTTTTGCTTCAGTCGCCACATCCTTTTCATTGCATTTTTTTCATCCATCCATCCATCCATCTATCTTTTCTTCCTTTCTTTTATTTAATATGTTCTTTTGCAGCCAAGTGCATCGGCATAAGTGCCGCGAACTGTCGCAGTTGCTGCCTTCACATTGTGGTGGCTCCTTCCTGTGCCATTCGTTGTCGTTTTTTATGCCGTGTGTTTTTTTTACAGCAGCAACTCCGACGAGCCTTGCGCTTCTTCATGCAGCGCATCCTTCGAAGCGAATATGTGAAACTTATTAACCAACAAGCAACTATCTAGCAGCAGATCCTTGTGTTGAGTGTGTTGATTTTTCACTTCCTTACTTTAGTTTTTTTCTTCAGCATCTCAGTAAGTAATGCAAATAATATACATGGCTTGTTTCGTTGAGTTTGCTGGTTAATTAAAATTTCAATAATATAATAAAACTCATACAATAGATGACATCTTAATATTCTTGTAATATTTGAATATATAAAATATATATTCAAGAATTTAACTAGTTTTAGTTATTTGATAAACTTTGGTTAATAGACAACCGAACTCACCAATTTTCAATATCACGGAGCGAAAGTATTCGAATAATGTAAGTTCCGAGTTTCATTGATTTAGCTCTTCTGGTTTTTTTGTATCTATGATTTCAACAGACAGACGGACATACAGACAAATGGATATAGCTAAGGGAGACGACACAGAGCAAGATTGTAATACAAATGTCATACAACATATAGCATCTAATAATTTTATAATACTTCAAAAACAAAATATATATTCGCGAATATAACTATTTCGAATCAAGAAGTATATTCACGAGTATTTCTTTTATATGTTAAAGAACGAGCGATCATGCTCATTTTTACGTTATCACATAATCTAAGTTATTAATTTCAGTTTTAAGAAAACAAATTACGTACTTATTAGAAAAGCAAGCAGCTTTATTCTTCTTGATTTTGAGAAGTTAATTTATTGATTATTAAAAACCAAAAATAACATACAAAAATTTTGCTGTATTCCTCGCAAAAAGAACACGTGTACATGTACCTGTTGTTGTTTTCTTCGTTCTTTCTTTGTTTGTAATATTCGCTCGTATGCTTTGTTTTGAAAAGTCATCATCTCTTTGTGCCTTTCTGTCCGTTGAAAGTAACTAAGCCAAAATTTTCTATATATTAAGACATAATGTTCTTAGGTATCAACATAGTAACTAAGTACAATTTGTCTTGATATGCAGAAGAATTTTTCTTCAGTATCCAATAAACTGCATGATAAATAAACTGCATGTGTGTTTTTACGAAGTATATTCATACATACATAGTATGTATGTTTCAGTTCGTAAACATTCTGTATGAAATTGAGCATAAATACCAAATTGATTTCATTCCATTGCATTTTTTTAGTACTTTGTTATATCTAAAAACAATAAATTTGAGAAATTTTCGAACATGAAACTGACACAAAATGACATAGTGAAAACCAAGCATTAGCTTCGAAAAAAAGGCTTTTATTATACCCTACACTAAGAGTGAAAGGGTATATTCAGTTTGGTACGCCGTTTGTAACACCCAGAAGGAAGCATCTCCGGTATGGAAAAGTATATATATTCTTGATCAGCATGACCTCCTGAGTCGATTTAGCGATGTCCGTCTGTCCGTCTGTCTGTCCGTCTGTCTGTCTGTCTGTTGAAATCCCTACTACTTTTAAAATTGCTAGATAAATTAAACTTATAACTTAGATTACTAATATACCTACGCTGTATGTGCGAAAAAATTGGCGAGATCGGTCCATTGTGACCTATGATCCGACCACTTATGTTCAAATACCTCATATAAAATGTACATATAAAGATCAATTTTTATGTATACGTGCTTAGGTAAACTTTTTTGGTCAAATATATATTGATTTCATGCTCAAATACATGATAATAATGTTTTCCGGCGAAAAGACTTGTGGTTCACCAAAAAAGAAATCGAAATTCGGTACACCTACCCATTTGTAAATATGGGTATCAAATGAATGGAAATTCTTCAGCGATTGAATGTTTGTAGTTATTTTCAGGATTCGTATACCCTGGTGACCTATATATCACTTTGAATGGTAACCACACATATGTGTAGGGTATTTATAGTCGGCTTAGACCGACTATAATTTTGATAATCCTAACTATCATAATTACACCTACTTTAAAATTGCCCATGTGATCTAACCTTCCCAACTGGTTTTTTTTTTCAACATGTCGATAGACACACACACGGACTACGCAAAAAAAATGCATAGTAGCGAATAAAAATACAGACAAAGCTAGTTTGAAAAAACAACAGCTATACGAAGAAAACAGGAATAACTTTTTGATACCTAAGAATTTAATGACTGCATATCAAGAATAATTCCACTTTTTTTTACTTTTAGATAACTAAGAAATTAATATCTGCATATCAAGAATAATTCCACTTAGTCACTTTTTTTTGACAAGTAACTGAATGGAATTATCTTAAAATATGTTTCTTAAAATAAAGAATTTTTCCGTTTGGCTTGATTCCATCTGGGTTTTATAAGTTTTTTCCCTCCGTGAATTGATCTGAATAATTGCGAATAATTTTTAGTTTTACATAATTTAACGCCAAAACAAGTAGACCCTCTTAATATATGATATATAAAGTATGGACTTAAAAAATCTTATTTTAGTAAAGTCATGAACAATACTATTATTTATCATCTTGTTTTAGTAAATAATATCTAATATATCTTTTCAATTTTATGTTATACGGCTCATTCAATAGTTGAAATGAAAATTTTGTTTTTGCCAAAAACTAATTGAAATATAACTGAAATAATTAGATGACTAAGTGAGCCAAGTAAAGAATAAATACAGAACAATTTACTACAAGTTTATTTTGTGCGATTGCAAAAGTCGGCCTCATTTAAATTCCAAACTCGTAATTATTAATAATTTTGCAAAACTATTTTCTGTAAATTGCTAAAAATAAAATGCTGAACGCGATGCCTGTGAGCAACATAATTACGGCGGTTGTCTCTGGTTTTCGTAGAACATGTAGTACGGAGCAGAGTTCGGACAAGGACAAGGCGCTGAGGTGTTTTGAACCACGTTAAGATGTTGCTGGTGCTGATGGTGAGTAAAAGTTGCAGCGCAACGAAGTTGTTGTTCTAGTTGGATGCTCGTTAGTGACCAATGCGTATGTGACCAGAATTGTTGAAAACGTTACACAAACCAAACAACATTCGGACAACACAAACAAAAATGCCAAAAAAAAGAGGATAAATTTTGTAAAAAATTTGCACAGCGAAGAAGTGGAAGGAATTGAAAACTAAGAAAGTAAGAAAAATAAGGAGAACAAGGAAAAGTCAAATCTGGAGGGGAAAATAGAATAAAAATGAGAAATATTAAAAGAAATGCAGAAAACATAGATAAAAAACGAACAGAAATATAACTGAAGAAGATGAAGGAAAGAAAGGAGACTAAAGTGAATAAGTAGGAGTAGAAAAATGAGAATAAAGGGAAGATGTTAATAAGGAGTACAAAGAAATGAAGGATGAAGAAAAAGTAGACCAAGATTAAGAATGAGCTGACGGGAAAACAGAAAAAGGGAAAAGAGGGA
The DNA here is from genome assembly GCA_951804985.1 of Dryomyza anilis. Taxonomy (NCBI): domain Eukaryota; kingdom Metazoa; phylum Arthropoda; class Insecta; order Diptera; family Dryomyzidae; genus Dryomyza; species Dryomyza anilis. The sequence continues at coordinate 82,119,297 of OX638131.1, forward strand.
GCAGAAGTATAAGGAGGAATAGAATGATATAAGAATATAAGAGAAGAAGGTGCAGAAAATGAAAATAGAGTAGTTATATAAAGATAATATTAAGAGGCATAAAGAGGATCACAAATATAAATAGAAGAAATGTAAAAAGTGAGAATAGGTAAAAAAAAGATGTGTGTCAAAAGTACATAGAAACAATATATAAAGAAGACGGCAAAAACCAAGGCCACAAGAAGCACAAATAGAAATAGAAGCAGGAGAGTAGACTGAAGAACACTAAAGAGAAGAACAGAAAAATAAGAGAGTTGTTTTTTTCTGTTGTTGATTAGACTCCTGCTATTTATTATGTCTTTTATTACGCTGCAGGATATTTTTACGTCAAATAAAAATAAATGAACAATTAAAACAAAATTCAACTGAGAATCAAGTAAATAAAAAAAATACAAGTTTCTCCAAAAATTGCTAAATAAACATTTCAAAGTTCTTGGGATGCTTCTTCCCTCCTTTCTACCATTTTATTCACATGCACGACGACAGACAACGGAAATTGCAAAAAGTCCTTCGGTCGAACGTCGGCCTGCTGCTGTGTGCTAAGTTCATGTGGAGAGGAATTCGTATTTAACTCGAGTTGTCATTGTGACACACACACACACAGACATACCTTGGCTGTCAGACGCACACATACACATATTTCTAGTCACACGCACACACACACAAACGTTAACCTGCGGTAATGCGCCTCACGTAGTCACGTTACTGGCGGCTGCTGCTGCTTCTGCGGTTGCTGTTCAATAATTTTTTCATATAAAATTTTATTGGATTCTTGACTTTTGCTCTGACTGCATAACGTGTGTTTTATATATGTGTTTTTGTAGAATGGTGTGTTTGATGGTGTGTGCGCTGTATGAATGGCAGAGGTGCCGAAGTAACGACTGCCTAACTTTGCCATGTGAAAAGCACAGTGGTAGTAACTATGTTCTGGATTTAGATGCAATTGAAATTAATAAAAATATTGCAGAAAAACTGGTATTGAAACCAAAAGGTATACAAAAATTATAGAATCATTTTCGATATATATATCGATTTTAAAACGGTATTTAAAAAAGTATGAAACACAAACCAAATAAAATAATTTTTGTAAAAACTTCAAAAAACATGAAAAACGAAATAAAACTAAAACCCAAAACCAAAATCAAATTAAATTAAAAACAAAAGCTAAACCACAAAGTAAAAACTCAAAATTACCCAGTCTGCCATGTCTCGGAGACATTCGATACCTCGAAGCTTTCTCGAATAACTTCGATAAAAAAGTTTGATTTCGTTGCTTTCTCGATTCTAATATTTAAACATTTTCGTACATTCAAATTTATTGACAAGAAACGATATTTAAACATTTATCAAATCGATATCGCAATATTTTTCGCAGGAATCTCGAACTTTGTTCATTATTTTCTTCGATATCGTTGCGATTTCGAAAAATTTCTCGTATCGAGAAAACTCCGACAGAACGTTCCGATATCTACCTACCATCTAGGTCCAATTTGACGCTAGATATCGTTACGAGAACGGGTCCGGTATCGTGTGATTTCTCCATCTACTCGCAATGATCTCGTAACGATATCGATACAAATGGCATACTGGGTAAAAGCAAAAACTCAAAATCTAAAGAATAACACAAAATTAATAGCAAAAACAAAAGAAACAAACACAAACAAGCAAAAATAAAAACCTAAAAAAGTAAAAACAAAAATTCTAAGCCAAAAAAAAAAAATAAAAATCAAACATGCAAAATCAAACGAATTAGAAAAATTTAATTAAAAGCAAAAACATAATATCAAATGAAAAAGAAAAACAAAAAATCTAATGCCAAAGCAAATCAAAACTTACCAAAGAAAAAATACAAAATCAAATGGAAAATAGAGCAGACACAAAATCTAAAGCAAAAACAAGAGTAAAAAAATGATCAAAATGTAAGTAAAACAGAAGCGAAAAGACAAAGTCAAATGGAAACGTACAAATTCAACTTTATTTCACAGAATTACCACAGTGGAAGGAATAAAAAATCTAAGCTGAAACCAAACAAAACAAAACAATAACTGACAAATCGGAATAAAACTAAAGCCCAAATTTGAAAGAAAAGAAAAAACAAAATACTAAGCAAAAATACAAAATAAATAGGAAAATCACAAAATAAGAAAAAACAAATCAGTTACATGAAATTATAAGCAGAAACACAAAAAGACAGAATAAACGAAATGACAGATGAACATATATAAAAATGAAAAAAAAAAACGAAGAACCCTAGTAGAAATTTGCCCGATGCACCATCAGGAAATGATCGGGTTTTCGTTGGGTAAGCCCTATTAGAGAAATTATGATCATTGCCTTTGCATGCCCTTATCATGCTTACCATAGCAGGGTTTACATTCTCTAAACATTCAATGCTCCCGATCATAGCTACATTATTTGTACCTCATAATGAAATTAGCATCAGGCAATGATCGAGATTAATGAGAGAAACCCTATTATGTTCGGGCTTAGACAAGGAAATTATCGGGTAAATATTAAAATGGGGAATTGCCCGATCAGTACATGATCATGGCATGGGGTCAATACATGATCAGGGCACTGCGTTACAAGGACATTATGGGCCTCGTCATATCCCGATCATCACAAATAATGACCTGATCACTTCATGACCATGGCCCTACCAAAATTTCTTCTAGGGAAAACAAAACCAAAAAAATAAAAAACACTAACACAAAATTATCAAAAATAAAAATGAATACAAAAATCACAAAACATAAAAAAACAAAAAATCAAAATTTAAAAAGACACAAAATTAATTTCAAAGTACACTTTTATAAATTCATTATTTTTAATTATATTACACCCTATGACGTCCACTCTTGAATTAAAATTTGGTATAATTGGGTATATAAAACAACAATTTTCGAAAAAAAATTCTTAAAAAAATGTTGGACGTAAAAACAACGCAATGTTTAAAAACAACATATTCCAAAAAAAAAAATTATTCGACAAAAAGAATTTTGTTCGAAAAATTTCAAACAAAAAATAAATTAAAAAAAAAATGTTGGGTGTGAAAAACAACACAACAATTTTACTTTATGTCACCAAAAGTAAATAAAAAAAACAACATTTTTGGACAAATATAAAAAGAAAAAGTAAACAAAATTATGAACACCATTTTTGAAAAAAATATTCAACAGAAAAATGTACGAAAATTTAAAAAAAAAAATTGTTAAACAAATTTTCAAAAAAAAAAAAAAATATATCCGACATAAAGACAAAAATGTTCGAAAATTAAAAAAAATATTCGAAAATTAAAAAAAAAAAAGTTGAACAAATATTTGGATGGCAAAAAAACGCAATGGTAGATTTACCATTTTCAAACAAAAAAAAAATTCGAAAAATTTCGAAATAAAAAAAAAATTTTGTTATACATTTTTTTTTGTTTCCAACAACAAATTTGTATGTTTCTCTAATCAATTTCTGCAACAACAACAAAAAATATGAGACCAATTGAGTTTTGTGTCCACTAACAACCATAGTAGTAGCCGTTGGTAGCTCAGTGGTTAGTGCGTTGGACTGCGAGTCGAAAGGTCCCCGGTTCAAGACTGGACTGGGGCTAACAACATCTTTTAGTAGAAACATTTTTCTATACCGCGCTACCTCTCGTCAGTAAATGGCAAACCTACGAGAGTAAAACCATTGCCTATGAAAAGCTCTCACCCGCCGTTCGGATTCGGCAATAATCTGTAGGTCCCACCACATTGAGTACAAATATAACACGCACAGCTCAAAATGGTGAGAGAGCTCGGCCGAAGTTCTACACAGGACTGTAGCGCCAAACTATTATTATTATTAACAACCAATATCCAAAAAACTTTATTTTTGTTTTAATAAAAATTATCTCTCAACTTTATATTTTATGAAAAATAATACCTCTCAGTGAAAAACCGAATTCAATAAAGGCTAATAGTTATTTCTGAACTCTGATTAATTAATATGATTAATATGATAATTAATATGATTAATTAATAATGATTAAGTATAAATAATAGATATATTTAAGATTTGATTTTATAATATTTTGTATTAAACATTTAATACAATATTTTGGCTGCTCGCAGTACTCGTTGTAATTGTAAACACGGTGCACTCGTTTACTCAGTTGAATATTCGCTGCACTCGGTGTGCTTAATACTGCACATTTGTTCTACTATACAAATGTTTTGTATGTGTACTGCAGTAATGTTTTGATTCTTTTTTGGATTCAACTCATTTGTAAAATGAATGATCGAAGCATCTATGTTTAGTACAAGACAGTGAGTATTCGAAAAGCAAGGAAATGTCATTTCAAGCACATTCATGCACTAAGGATTGGAACTCGAAGTATTTTGACAATCACTGGACTTTCAGGTTTTTAGGACTTTCGGCATGGATGAAAAAACTTTGCACTTTACGATAACGCAGATCTATAATCGACGCCTAGTAATTAAAAAGTGAACATTATACATACCGGGATTGCTGTATGTATAATCTTCAAATCGGTATTCTTGATACCAATTTTCTCCGGGATACCGGGAAGATGAAGTTTCGGAATACCGGGATTGGAAACCCTAGAATACACACAAACATTATTAACTATTATAAAAAAATACCCGTGGAGCAGAATGGGTACATAATACTGTAAATTAAAATAAATTATATACAAAAATATATAAATCGATTAACAGAATGTAGAACCATTGTTTTGTTATTTAATATTATTTTTTTATAATAAAGTAGACATTTATATAGTTTTGGAATAGTTTTATTTTCGATTTATTTTTTATATTTTTATGATGTGTAATATATTCCAAAATTATCCAGATTTGTCACTATCATGCCAAAGGGGTGAATGTGCAATTTTTGATACTTGCGTTTTTTTTCATTTTTGAATGTGGTTTATCCTCAAGTATGCTGTGCCAAAATCGCGTGTCATTTTGTTGGATATTTCTACCCATAAAAGACAAAACCAAAAATTGAAATGGGAAATATTGAAAATCTTGTCATGCCAAAATGACGAATCTTTTCGTTTTTTCGGCATAACTTTTTATTGGTATAAGATAAAGTAGTGGTGTGAAGGCTATTTTGCCAAACATTAATTTCCCATTTGTTATTTGCAGGAAAAAAAATGTTGGCATAATATTTATAATTAATGATATAGATCGATAGGTGCTTTAAAAACAAACAATAAAAATATTTTGCCAAACAATGATGTAGAGGTATTAATTGTTTGTTTTTAAAGCACCTGTCGATCTGCATCATTATTTAAAAATATTTTTTCCTGCAAATAACAAATGGCAAATTAATACTCGGCAAAATATTTTTAATTAATGATGCATATCGATAGGTGCTTTGAAAACAAACAATAAATACCTTTACATCACTATTTTATCTTGTACCATTAAGAGTTATAGAAAAAAAAAACAAAAGATTCGCCCTTTTGGCATGACAAGATTTTCAATTTTTCCAATTTCAATTTTTGGTTTTGTCTTTTATGGTTAGAAATATCCAACAGCCCAGGCTTGAACCGCGGACCTTTCGGCTCGCAGTCCAACGCACTAACCACTGAGCTACCGAGGCTACAGATTTAACACTATAAAAAGTATTTTTATGTTAAAAATCCGATGCAGACTATAAATTTTTATTTCCGATTTTTTTTCTAATGATTTTTAATAAGTTACATATTCTCCATTGCGTATAAGCAACATTTCTCAATGGCTTTTCAAATGATATCCTTTGGAAATGTCTGCACTGTGCTGCGCCTCTGGTCGTCGCATTGCTCATGTGCGCTACTCCAAGTTGCTGCATGTGATTCGCCACAGTTCGTCAAACACGGCCATCGTCGGATACCGAAACACACACGCACCGTCCCAACTACTTCTTATCCTTGCTGCTCCTGATGATGTCGCCGCCGCCAGTCGTCTTTCCCGTTAGATCGTAATGTCAAAATAAGAGCCAATATAAAAAATTCCACACTTCTATTAACAGCATTTTTGTGACGCTGCCACTGCTGCCAAACGTCCTTTGAACCTGGCAGAACAGAATTTTTATTTTTTTTTTATTTTAGTTTTTTCTTGTTTGTGATTGTTTTGCGGCACGTCGACTGCGCCAGTTGCAGCAGCTCCTGAAGGTCCTGCGAGTGCTGCACCAGCAAATGTAAATCTTTTATTCATTTTATTGAAGTGAACGAAGTTTTTGGCGAACATTTCGCAATTGATGTCGAATTTATTTCTCGAGTTTATTTGCAAAAGGAATGCGGTGCGGCACAGCACAGCGCAGCAGTCTACTCGCAGGACGAGGGTCCTTTGTGCGTTACATAGGCAGGCATGCGGAATGTGGCACTCGACAGGAAAGTATGTCGACGGCGGTGCTGCTGGTGCCCACATTGGCGATCGTTATAATGTGATTTTGTGTGAAATTATATTTTATTTCGATTTAAAACACTTTTGAACACACTCACAGACACCCAGCACAGTAGTACGCATTCTAAGGACGCGGTTTGTGATTTAGGTTCCAGTCCAAGGCTCTCAGGCTGCAGTCCGCATGCCGTGCGGATGACAAAGTGCTGCAGAAACATGTGCTCGGCAGGCTATTCAAATCGCTACGGTCGACATTTGTTAAGGGGGGAGGCAGCAATAGTTCAAGAAGCAATATTTGTAAAATTTTTATATTATTACTTTTAGAAAATTTCATTTGTTATTTTTATTGCATATTTTGTATGCGCATAATAAATATCACAATATTGTCATTGTGGTAATATCTACAGTTGGTCTATAGAAATCTGTTTTACACGAATTAATTATAATCGAAGTTATTGCATTTTCTCACACAAAAAAATTATAAATTAAGTTAAAAATACTATATGACATTTTACGAAATATTTTTTTCGTAATTCTTTATTTCGTAAAATACACGAATTATTCGTACAATACACGAAACATTTGTAATTTATATTTTTTTCCAAAATATTGTATACGAACGATTCATATATATTACGAATTAATGTTCGTAAAATTAAAATAAAAACATTACAATTAATTCGTTTAAATTGCAAAATGTTGTTATATTATTTTTTATAATTTTGTATACGATAGAAAACTAAGCCTTACATTTTACGAATGTAAGTTCTGTGTAAGTTGTGTTTGTGTCAAAAGTGCAAGAGTATCAAATATTTAATATTTTATGAATGAATCGTTATTTTCATCGTTAGTCAGTTATACGTTATCAGTTATAGTTATCAGTTATAGTTATCAGTTATCAGTTATACGTTATTGTTATTTTGTGATTTACAAATGTAAAGTTATGAATATCAATCGATGTATTCTAAAATTCAAATAGAATATTTTCGATTTGTTTTCAATTTCAAATGGAATTTTTGAATTACAATTGAAATATTTTGAATTTTAAATGGAGTTTCCGAATAACAACTGCTATGATTTGAATTTCAAATGGAATTTCTGAATTTCAATTGTATATTTTTGAATTACAATTGAAAATGGTGTAGCGCCACTCATTTTTTAACCCCATATCTTACCCCTTCTAAATGTTTATTGGAGCCAAATTGATCTTTTTTTTTTATTCAACTTTTTCAACCCATAAATTAAACCTAAAAGCACACAGAAAAAAAGTTCATACTATTTATAAATTTGTTCATCAATTTGAATTTTTCATTATTACTCAACCAATGACCAAATTCATCCAATTTATGAATCGTTCATAAAACCGTAATGAAAAAGTTCATAATTTAATGAATGCTTTCATAATATTTATGAAAAATTAATGGTATTTATGAACTTTAAACTATTTAAAATTAAAAAATAAACTATTTTGTTTATTTTCTTGTAATATTATTTTTTTATTTTATTTTTTTTTTTTTTAACTACTGACATTTTATTTTATATCTACTCTTGCTGTTGCTGCCTATTGCTGCTGTTTGTTGTTCCGTAATGTTAAGTACCAGTGGTGCACGTTTCTTTGGAGTTGTAAACAACAAATGAAACGATTCAATCTATTTGTACGAAATGACATACAAATAATAAAAACTATGAACTGTATATGCTATCTTCGACTATCGATGATTCGCGACGAGTTGTCAAAATAATCACTGCGCGTCATGCGGCATATCCACTGCGCGTCATGCGATATGACGCGTCAATAAAATAAAAATATCTGTTTATATAATTCTCAAAAGTTGCATGTCACCCATTTTTTTTTTATTATAATGTGGGATAAAAATAGAGCCACAGCACACAGACAGGGTTATATCCATTGTGCTGTGACCCAGTTCTCTGGTTTTTAATGATACTTCTTAGATTCATTATTGAATCTAAGAAGGCTATTGTGTGATAGAGAGTGAAGCTGATCCTCTCTCATCACGTCTGTGCCAAAGATCTGCCTTCTAATTCTGGAAAATGCTGGACAGTCACAGAGATAGTGCTCTGTGGTGCCAGTTTCTTCGTAGCAGGCAGAACATAAGGCGCTTTCGGCCAGGCCGATTGCGTTCATGTGTTTTTCACATGCGTTGTGTCCCGTTAGAAGTCCCGTCAGTTTTCTGCACTCCTTTCTACTTAAGGAAAGTAGAAACGAGGCCGATCTTTTGGTTAACGTCGGTGACATGAGCTTGGAGAATCTGCATTTCGTCTCATTCAGCCATCTGCTCTTGTGTGCAGAGGCGACCCAAGAGCTGATGACGAATTTTCCCGTAGATGCAGGTAGTCCAAGCACAGGTTCTGGTCCAAATGGATTATCCTCAGATCCAGCACGTGCTAGTTCGTAAGATATTTCAGTGCCCGAATCTCCTTTATGGCCCGGACCCAAATCAGTTTCAGTGTATTGTATTTACCAACAAAATTGAGACGTGATCTGCATTGATGTACAATTTTGGATGTGATGACCGGGTTGTTCAAAGCCATAAGAGCAGCCTGACTATCGCTGCAAACTGATATAGCCCTGTTCTGCCATCTATTAGCATAGACTTCGGCTTGAAATACCGAGGCATTGTCGCCTAAGGCGAAGTGAAGTCTGCGGTCATCCGGTTCCACAAACACTCCAGCACCAGATCCCTGAACGGTTCTGGAGCCGTCTGTGAAAATGCGGTGTGACCCTCTACCTGGCTCACAGTCAGGCGTTAGCCAGTCTTGAATGTCAGGTTGGCAAACCTCAAAATTTCGTCTTGGTAATATTTCTGATATCATTGCATCAGAGGGCATCTCCAGTAGACAGGTGTCTAATGGAGTGTCAAGTGCAATGTCAGAGATATTCCAGGGAACATTAAATCAGAAACCACCTCGTTTTAGTCTCCAGCAGCCCTTCATGGCTTCGCCTCTGATGAAGATGTCAAGTGGTGGTAGGTTTATGATTGCATTCAGTGCTGGACCAGATGTAGTGGGAAAGGCACCCGTAACACCGAGACACACGGTTCTCTGAATCTTGGCAAGACTAGTTGTCACGCACTTTCGCGACAGCTTGTTCCACCAGACTACCGATGCATATGATATCATCGGTCTTATCATTGCTGTGTAAATCCTACGGTTTTGACATCACCTATACGATCATACACACATACTCAAATACCTACCTACTTTGTGTTGTATTTTTTAATCTCCTTTCGGTGGACTGGTTTTTTTATTTTTCAGTATCGCCTTTATGCTCGGCTAAATTGCACGAGGTTGCGCTGCTTTGCCTCAAAAATAATGAACGCGTTTATTATAACAATTTCGCTTAAATTGTGCGATTCGTATATACGAAGAATAGTTCATAAATAGAATGATTTTTTCCATATATATATTACTAGCTGGACCCGTGCACGACTCGTGCCAAGATTTAGTGAATGCAAGGATATGGAGTGATTTTATTAATATAAAGAACATATTTATTATTCATATCTTCCCCGTAAAATTCTTCCCCGTAGAACGCTTTCCCGTAAAATTCTTCGGGTAGAGTTTTCCCAAGTAGAAGTTTTAGTGTGGCGAGTTTTAGTGTGGTGAATTTTAGAGTGGTGAATTTTAGTGTGGTGAGTTTTGGTGTAGTGAATTTTAGTGTGGTGAGTTTAGTGTTGTGAGTTTTAGTGTGGTGAATTTTGGTGTGGTAAGTTTTGTTGTGGTGAATTTTAGAGTGGTGAGTTTTAGTGTGGTGTGTTTTAGTGTGGTGAGTTTGAGTGTGGTGAATTTTAGAGTGGTGAGTTTTATTTTGGTGAGTTTTAGTTTGGTGAATTTCGGTGTGGTGAGTTTAAAGAATTTGGGATGGTTGGTATACCCAGGTGTGAAATATCATAAGATCACTACAAAGATCACTATAATATCTGTTGAAATACACCATCTGGAAAATGTACCTTCTATGGGGGGTGCCACGCCCAGTGGTCTAATACCGTCCACATTCCGCGAGACCGTTTAGAATGGTTATATATAACGCTGACCAGAATTTCATTAAATTTGCTATGCTAATTGCTGACATAATGTGTTTTTAATTTTTAGGTTATATGGGAGGTGCCACGCCCAGTCCACCAATCTCACCGAGATATAGCCTATACTCTGCCCAGACCCAACATACATGTTGTGTCAAAATTTGATTCAATTCGGTTCAGCCGTTTTGACGCCTATTCGGAACATACAGACATACATACTTACATTCGCAAATATATAGTAGATGAACGATGTCGCAATTAACGGTGTTCATTCCATTTATGAACAACATTTTTTTTCCGGGAATTTATAATTGTTATAAAATAAAAATTAAAAAAAAGGAAACACACACTTGAAAAGCCACACGAGTCAGACATAAATAAAACAAACAGCCATGCAACCGATGAAATGAAAAAAACACAAATTTACACGTTAAACAAGTGCAAAAACACAACATCAAGTACCTTTATTTAAATACATGATGTAAGTACTTGTTGTGTTTGAGTGAATGCATGGGTGGGAAAATTAACGTATCTCAGTCCACAAGACTTTGCCAAGGTAAAAGAAACCCGTCAGAAACAGACCGCAACCATGCCGAAAGACAGCCGACTACAGTGCGAATTAAGTGCTCAACACCAAAACCAATGAGTCATGTTTAACTCACACAAATAGGCAGAAACATGAAACGCAAACGTAAACGTAACACACACACAACACGGAAACGGGATGCGGAAATCACAGTCAATGAGCCATTTTTCTCACATTCATTAATCGTTTGTGTAAATTGACTACATTAACAATTAACACATCGTTAACGATGACGTTCAGTCTACTGGGGGAAAGAGAGAAAATTATAAGTAAGAAGTGAGAAAAATAAAAATAATCATATAAATCGAATAGGAAAGGGAAATGAGGTAATGTGGCATTAAGTAGTTGTTAATATTTAATTTTAATGACTTTAAAACTTTCATTTCCAAATCAAAAATCTGCTTAAAATACACAAAATCGTTCGTGTATTTTACGAAATTTATCCACGAAATATTTCGTAAAATACACGAAAGAAATTTCGTAAATTTATGATAATATTACTGATATTAATTATTTATTTTACGAAACTATTCGTAGATTTTATCTACGAAAGCCATTCGTACATAATATTAAAGATTCGTAATTTATTAAATAAATTCGTACATTTTACGATAGTATTCGTACTTTTGACGATAGCATTTGTACATTTATGAAACATATGAAACATTTTACGAATCTTTTGCAAAATACACGAATACTTTGTTATTAAAAAATAAGATGAAAATTACGATTCATAAAAATATGAAAAAAATATGATACTTTTGAACTTTTGTTACAAACAGAACTAACACAGAACGCATTTGATTGAAAACTGTTCGTATTTTATAACTGCGACTGCGATACCAATTATATCGGCGCATAGGTCACCAGAGTTACTAATCCGGAGAATAACTACAAACTTGCAATCGCTGAAGAATTTCCTTTCATTTGAGTAAACACGTGTATGGACGTAACACGTGTCGTTTCGCGGAAAAACATTATTATTATTATATATTCGAGCATAAAGTCAATATAAATTTAACCAAAAAATTTATTTAAGTCAGTATTATTAAGTTTTATATGTGGTCTTTGTACAGAAGATTGTTCGCAGGTCACAATAGACCGATTATGCCCATTTTCTACAATGTATATAAGTAATCTAAATTACGAGCTTCATTGATCTACCTCTTCTAGTTTTTTTGTAATTGTAATTTCAACAGTCAGGCAGACAGAGAAACCGACATCGCTGAATCGACTCAGGTGGTCATGATTTTTTTCTGTAGAATTTTAGTATTTTTAATATTATAAATAACAAATATACATTTTTATAATTAATTGTAACCATTTACGGTCTGTGTACTTTCAAAGAGAAATGTTTTTCAGAAAAAAAATCAAAAATTTAAAATTACGAATTAAGTCTTGTAAAAAATGTTCATAAACGATATATTTCGGCAGTAAGAATGGATATGGGGTGAATGGGTATCCATTCAGCTATGACTTAAAGTCAATTTCAGCTTAACTACTTTTAACTGGCAGAAGTTATGAACGTTCAAAGTCGAAATTTTGAAAGAAAAAGACTTTTTATTATATCTTTCATCATCCAACATAAAAAAGTTTTACAATCGTTTATTATTTGAAGAATACAAATAATATATCCAGTATTAAAAAAAAATAACTTAAGCGCAATCACAAGTTCGCAATTTTTAAAAATTTTCAGAGGTTTGAATTTTGAACCAAAAGTTTGAATTTCTAATATTATCAATCACGCGAAATACTAATAAAAAAAACTTATTATAACAACAAAAAATAGTTGTATAAATTAAAATTAGAAAACAAAAAATGTTGTATTTGGCAAATTTAGCAAAATCTAATAAGTCGATTTTTATTTGAAGTATCTTAAAAACATATTTCATCAATTTTCAATCAAACAAAAAAACCGCATTCTAAAAAATTTACTACATCAAGATACAGAGTTTTGGCCGATGAAAAACGTTTCTGAACCACTTTGTCTTCATAATCGGCATTAAACTGTAGGTCCCACCACTTTGAAAACAAATATATCTGTGGGAAAAAGGCGTCAATTGCTCTAAAACTTCCCTCACGTGACCGGTACTGTTGGTACCGACTAAGGACAGGATCTTGAAGACCAGTTATGTGAAAGATCTAAAGGTCTGCATGCGCAAACGGATCGTGTCCATGCTAAACATGTCACTAGTGAAGCGAAAATGCACTACGTGGCGCCGTAGTCACGAGACTTACTCACACGCTGCAACTAATGCGTCTATAATTCGTAGACTGTTTTTCGAATCTATATTGAATTTAATACAGTCTTCCAAGTAATTATAATGAACGCATGCAAGGGTGTAATCATTAGTGAAATGAGATTACATGAAGGAGAAAGTAAAATATATTGTAAATGTAAAGTAAAATAACTAAAATTTAAAATATATAAAAAAGTAACAATAAAAAAAAGAAATAAAAAAAATTATTAAAATGAAAAAATAAATAATTTTTGTTGTTATTGATATTGATACCGGTCACAGAACCAGATTTTGAGGACTAGTTCTGTGATAGGTCTAAAGGTACCGGACACAGAACACGATTTTGAAACCATTCCTGTGATAGGTCTAAAGGTCTGCAGGAGGTGTTAATTGACCCCTCCCTAGGACAACTCCTTATAAAAGTTGCCGGTTGATTTCATATAAAAGAGCCAGAACGAGAATTAAAATGTGGTGTATCCTCCCTGCGGGAAAAAGGTGTCAATTGGTCTAAAACTACCTATCACGTGACCGGTACCATTGATACCGACTAAGGACAGGTTCTTGAAGACCAGTTCTATGATAGGTCCAAAGTTCTGCATGAGGACATGGATCGTGAAAAGGCTAAATATGTCGCTGGTGGAGCGAAAAGGCACTAGGTGGCGCCATAGTCACGAGACATATTCACACGTTGCAACTAATGCGTCTATAATTCGAAGACTGTTTTTCGTTATTGCATTGATTTAAATTCAGCAAGTCTTCCAAGTAATTGTAATGAACTCATGTAAGATGGAATAATGAATGAAATGTGAATGCTTGAAGAGGGTAAAATAAAATAATTAAAATTTAAAATATATAAAAAAGTAACAATAAAAAATAAATAAAAAATATATTTTTTTACTGAATGTGATACTGTCACAGAACAGGATTTTGAGGACTAGTTCTGTGAAAGGTCTAAAGGTACCGGTCACAGAACACGATTTTGAAGACCAGTCCTGTGATAGGTCCCTTCCTAGGACAACGCCGTGTTAAAGTTGCCGGTTGGTTTCATATAAAAGAGCCAGAACTAGGACCGGTTAACTATCTCCGAAGAACCAGTCACGTGCCTAGTCTAGGACAGGTTCGTTTCCCCGTAGAGCTAGTTTATTAATCCAGTTTGGTAAATACAATGAAAAACATTTTGTGAATTTTGGAGGAACTTTTGTATTGAGTTTTAATAAGATGGTTTTAATAATTTAAGTGAAGAGAATTTTATAAAAATACAATAAATAAATATTTCTAAAGAGTTTTTATGTTGCATAAGACAATAGTCAACCACATTATTTACTTCCTCAACTACAGAGCCAACTACAAAGTAAAAATAGATAAATACAAAAATGTATTCAATTAAATCCTGTAATGACCACTTGAGAGCAGCAGCTAAGTGGGGTTCAAGTGGGTGTGCAACCCTAAATGGATGCCAAAGGACGAGCTCAACAACAAAAAAATACCGGAACAGCAACAAATTCGTTAGAATTGAAAGACTAAAAAAAAGTTAAAAACTCAGAGTGTCGACAACTTGAAGGCACGGTGTTGACTGTGGACTGACTTGACTCTCAGGCGATTTTACCCCCTGTCTGAGTGGCTGTCTCCGCATTTTCACCGCTATCAGTACAAGCGACTGTTGAAGGCGTCCTTTGGGGACAGGTGTGGGTTAAGCAGACAACACGGCGCCGCTCCGTCCAATGCAATGCAAGCCAAGCGAAAGTAGCAATTTTTATGCTCAGCTTATTTTGGTAAAAATTTAATACGAAATTTGTTTTTTTCCTCAGTTACGATAGCAGGCAAAAATAACTTTCCATTGCAAAAACATCAGCTTAACAAGCACGAAAATAACTGCCTGCACGAAGACATAGTAATTGGACTGTATTTGGGGTCGGAAATGCATGGCAACAGGATCGACAGGTCTGTGGCAGGTAAGGAGCTGGCAGGTGGTTGGAACTTCTTTGCAGTTGAGACAAAAGAGTTAAGCGAATTATGAATATTTTTTAATGAAATAATATTATTTTTTTTGTATTCTCTTCAGTTAAAAATTTACTTTGCATATAATAAAAAAAAACTACAAGCAATGAAAAAAAAATTCTTTAAGCAACTTAGGAATTCAAGTAATTCCGATGCACAATTAATTTAAATTTGAACTAACAAAATCATTCGAGAATATTATATATTTGAAAAATATACTGTTGTATTCGTTACTCCAAGAAATTTATTTCTTTTATAATTTCTACCCCAATTTAAAAAAAAACCCTTACTTCCAGCTTCAGATAATAAAAATTTCGTGGTATTTTAACCTTATCTTAAAAATCTGTTGTTTTAGTTTTACTTATGGATTTAAGAGAATAAAACAGC
This sequence comes from Dryomyza anilis, assembly GCA_951804985.1. NCBI lineage: Eukaryota > Metazoa > Arthropoda > Insecta > Diptera > Dryomyzidae > Dryomyza > Dryomyza anilis. The sequence goes on from OX638131.1 coordinate 82,134,970, forward strand.
ATCAAACTTAATTTTTGAATTATTTATTAAAGGGAATAAAACCCATTGGAATATCGGTTCCGGTTCGAAGATTTTTAATATTGTGGTTCCGGTTCCGATTCGGGTTCCAACCAAAAAACTAAATGTGTTTCGTTTCCGGTTCCATACATTTCTTAATAACGATTCCGATTCCGGTTCTTTGCATTCCCTGATAGGGACTATAATATCAGTTCCGATTCTGGTTCCGAGATTTTTAATATAGCAATTCCTATTCCAACCGGAAAAAAATATATGGGATCCGATTTCAGTTCCGGTTCCACACATTTTTAATAACGATTCCAGTTCCAAAAGTCTAAACGGTTCCGGTATTATTTTTCATTTTTCGCCTGCTTTTCATGTTTTTCCATGCTTTTTTCGTGTTTTCCGTGTTTATTCGTGTCTTTTTAAATCGCGTGCTTTATCGTGCTTCTCGTGTGTGCCTGTAAATTTAGTAGTCGGGCTCGTGCTCGTGTGTGTCACATATCGGTGTGCCCGTGCGTGTTCAATGGTCGTACAAAAAGTGCAAATATTATTTTAAAAATTAACAATTATATATTATAAATAAAATAATAACAAAAAAATCTATTAAGTCTATCTCTTATTCCGCAGTTCGACGTAGTGGATAATTACCATTCGCATGAAAAATAGATAAATAACTAAAATAAAATCTCTATAAGAACATTTTTTTACTAAATGCAGGCCTACCAAGAAACATTAAGTATCGCAGTGCAAAAGTTGCGGGGTCTTTGTAGAGTTCGAGGACATGGGTGTAGATGGGTACGCCCAATAGCAACAGCACCGCATATACCACCCATACGAGAAGTAGAACCTTTATTTCCTGCGGATAAAAGTTGTGTCGTAATTTGATAGATGGATTTAGTGCGATTAAAATTCTTACAAATATTGCGCCCGCGACCAGCATGATGCTTGCCGTCACGGTGATTATGAAGGCCAAAGGGAACTCCGAATTTTCCAGCACTATGGTAGAAGGTGGATTGATCATTGAAAAATGTTATCGGACACCTTACTTACCCTCTGGATTTGTCACTGCATAGACTGTCAGTATGACAATCTGCACGAAGCCGATGCTGATGGTGCATTCTGAACGGCTGACCAGGGGGCCGAAATGGTCCCCAATGAAACAGGACATCGTAAGACAATAAATGAAATATTTTGATTAAAATAATTAAAAAATATTTTGTAAATGAATATTTGGCATTTTGAAAATGTATTTGATGACTTTTCGTTCTACAACGACGATATTAAAATATATATTTATACCCTACACTAAGAGTGAAAGGGTATATTCAGTTTGGTACGCCGTTTGTAACACCCTGAAGAAATCATCACCGATATGGAAAAGTATATATATTCTTGATCAGCATGACCTCCTGAGTCGATTTAGCGATGTCCGTCCGTCTGTCTGTCTGTCTGTATGTCTGTCCGTCTGTCCTTCTGTCTGTCTGTTGAAATCACATATCTAAGCTGTCTGAACGAGAAAATTATCATGATCGGTCTATTGTGACCTGAGAACTGACCACTTATTTTCAAATACCTCATATTAAATTTACATCTACAGATCAATTTTACTGTATACGTGCTTAGGTAAACTTGTTTGGTCAAATATATATTGACATTATGCTCAAATACATGAAAATAATGTTTTCCCACAAAACGACTTGTGGTTTCCAAAAAAAAAAATCGAAATTCGGTACACCTACCCATTTGTAAATATGAGTATCAAATGAAATAAAATTCTTCAGGGATGGAAAGTTTGTAGTTATTTTCAGGATTCGTATACCCTGGTGACCTATATACCACTTTGAATGGTTACCACACATATGTGAGGGGTATTTATAGTCGGCTTAGACCGACTATAATTTTGAAAATCCTAACTATCATAATAACACCTACTTTAAAATATCCCATGTGATCTAGCCTTCCCAAATGGTTTTTAATTTCATTTGTTACACTGAGGGAAAAGGCAATAAGACTACATAAAACAAGTAAGGAAGGTTAGGTCACATGATAAATTTTGAAGTAGGGAAATTGTTATAGTTGAAGTTAGTAAGAATTATGATCTACTTAATTACTTATTTAAACCAGAACCCATGATGGATTTAGGCCGCAGCAATTATGACTTAACAGTCGCTTCTACGTTGCGCATGCTAGCGCCAGTTTTTCACTCTAAGCGCAGTCGGGTTGTCTTGCACTTGGACGCTCCAACGGAGATTCGGACGCCCTCTCCTACATTGACCATAACTGTGTATAGGATTCAACATCTTATTTGCTAGAACGCTTTCATCTATACACTCGAAATGTCCAAACCAGCGTAGGTGCATGTCGGCGTATAGCTTATACAGTTCGTCGTTCCATCTGATTATGTGCTCATTTTCAACGCATATCATAGATTTTTCGAAGATTGTTTGACATCGATGTCGAAAAAATGAAACATCAATGTATCGATGTCAGTTTTAGCAGATGCACATAGTGCCCAAACGCTCTTAAATCGGGTGAAATTCAGTATTTTCGGAACCACTCAACCGATTTGATAAATTTAAAAATGTTGTTTAAAGAAAACTTGGGAAAACTTAATTTTTAAAATTGGAGTTTGTATTATACAATAGTTTCATGTAATTATGCTTGATTAAATCATTTTTAGAAATATATATATTATAAAGTGAGATATAACGGTTTTAATCTAAGTCCAATTAAAAAAGAGTATTTTTGGAAAAAATGCTGCCCTTCACATATACTTCGCCGGGCAAAAAATACAATACAAAAATACGTAGAAATAACTCGTCCCTAAAACTGCTTACTTGAAATTTGACTTTGGACTTTGAAAACTTTTCTGCAGGGGGTCAAAATCAAAAATAAATTTTAAAAACTTGAACTTTGACCAGTGTTGCCAGATTGGTTAAATAAATTTTGGATAAGTTTTATCATAAAAAAGATTCTCAGTTATGTTATCTATCAAAAAATATAACAAAAGTACATGTTAGTAAAGAAAAAAAAAACTTACGGAGATTTGCGTAAAAGTCCAATTTTCCAAAAAAAAAAAATTGAAAATAAAAAATAAATTCGACTTTACAATTTTATATTTACTAAACCACAAGAGATATTTAAAAACGGTTTCCAGTTTATGATATATGTGTTAATTGTTTATGACTTTATTGTTTATTGTTTATGACTGTACAATCTATGTATAAATATGTGAAGTAAAGTCTTCAAAAATTAAAAAAAAAATATGTTCCAGTCTATATCTTTAAAACTAATCAAGATATTTTCTCATGTAAGCACATTTTGTTTAGATATCAATGTAAGCTTTTCATAAATAAAACAATTTAAAAAATCGAATAACTTTTGGATTTTTTACCATTTTTGAAAAATTTTTCATGAAAAAAATCTCAACTTTACTGATTTTTATCTCCATATTCATGAAAGATACAAACTCCAATTTTAAAATTTTTTATTTTTTTTAAATTTAAGTTCTCTCAAGTTCTCTCACTTTTTAAATCGGTTCATTGGTTTCGAAAATACTGAATTTCACCCGATTTAAGAGCGTTTGGGCACACTGTCCGATGTTTTCTGTTTTCTTCAATAAAAATCTATTTCTAACTTAAGATCTTTTCGTCATAGAATATCTAGTACTTGAGTACCTTGTTTGTTGTAATGGCAATCAAAATTTATTAAAAAATTGACGTCGTATTCTGTACAAAACAGTATTGCATTTATTGTAAACAGTTGAGGGAAACAATTTGGTAACTTGAGTAATTTTTTGTCTCAAAATTTACACGATACTTAAATTATTTTAATGTTCGCAATGCAAATTTTCATATCCATGAATATATCATATCAACATTTATTAAGATTTTATAAAAATAAAATATTTTGTTTTATGCTCCATATCCAGTTTAGCTTCAAAATGTTCTTACACGTGGAGCAAAAGTGTGATCTTCAAAATCACGAAAACAATAGAACGTAATGATCTACACTCAGAAAAAACATACCATAAAATTAATAGTTTTTACTATTAAAATGAGTCAATAGGATATTTGTCCGATAAACTATTAACTCAATCGGTAAATCCTATTAAATACTACAAAATACTATACAATTTATTGGAGTTTGTATGAAAATATTTATTATTTGTATACTATGAAATCAAATATTTATAAATTTTAATGGGAATTTTGAGTTTTTTTTTCTGAGTGTAGAGCGATGCAACTTGGTATTAAGAGTATTAACAGTAGTCTATAATTCATACAACTATATAAATTCAATTCATAACTCCATTAATTCAAAAATTACGTATTTGAGGTGTTGGAGTGTAAAAAAGTCAGAAGTTAAAAGTTAAATTCTTATCTAAGAATTTGTTTGATGCATACTATGTATTTAAAATTCTCAGTAATGTTATATATCAAAAAAATATAACAAAAGTACATGTTACTGAAGATTGCGAAAATTTGCGTATAAGTCCAATTTTAAAAAATAAAATAAAAAAAATGGATTTCGATTTTACAATTTTATATTTACTAAACAACTTGATGTATATAAAAACGGTTTTCAGTTTGTGATTAATTATTTATAAAAATCCCTACAAATATTTTGATTTTATCATAAAATGTGCAATTAATGTATAAATATGTAAAGTAAAGTGTTCAAAAATAAAAAATAAATTTATGTTCAGGTCTATATCTTTAAAACTAAACAAGATATTTTCTCAACTAAGCACTTTGTCTAGATCTCAATGTAAGCTTTTCATAAACAAAAAAAATTTAAAAATCGGATAACTTTTGAGTTATTTACAACTTTTGAAAGATTTTTCATGAAAAAAATCTCAACTTCACTGATTTTTATCTCCATAACAATTAAAAATACAAAATTCAATTTTAAAACTTAAGTTCTCTCAAGTTCTCTTATCACTTAATCACTTATTAAATTTTTAAAATCGATTGAGTGGTTCCGAAAATACTGAATTTCACCCGATTTAAGAGCGTTTGGGCACACTGTATAGCGCAAAGTGGTTTATTTTCGAAAGAAAGTCCATTTTTGATGTATATCATATTTTTTAATCTGAAAAAAATATTTTGTAACAAAAACTTCAAATATCCGTGTTTATAAATAAGCTGTTTAGTTTATTTTTTCTAAAAATCACCAAAGTTGCATAAAATTTGTTTTGTAAATATTGATGAAAAAAACTAAAAATGATTAATTTTTTTATGGAACATTTTTAAAATATTTTTTTTGGTAAATGGTGACTCTTGTAATTTGATAATAAAAGAAAATATTTTCAAAACTATTAGTAAATATTTATAAAATAACTATTTATTGTAACAAGTAAAATCGAAACATTTTCCAACTCTAGTAGAATAAATCTATGTCAGCTATCCTAGCCTATCCAAGCTAATTGGTATCAAAATAAAGTGTAGAATGTCTTCTTTTCATTTCTACAAAATGCACTAAAGACCACTTGCGTCCCCGATAATTGTTACCACTTATGTGTCCTAAACCATAAAACAGTCGAATTTTAGCGCTTTAAAAAGATAGCATATTTGTAGTCTCATCTTTACGGTATGAGTTTCATAGAAAAGCTTATGAAATTATGCAAATTTTTTGAACTTTTCAGGAGAGCATTTTTATACCCTACACTAAGAGTGAAAGGGTATATTCAGTTCGGTACGCCGTTTGTAACACCCAGAAGGAAGTATCTCCGGTATGGAAAAGTATATATATTCTTGATCAGCATGACCTCCTGAGTCGATTTAACGATGTCCGTCTGTCCGTCTGTCTGTCTGTCTGTCTGTCTGTCTGTCTGTCTGTCTGTCTGTCCGTCTGTTGAAATCCTTACTACTTTTAAAATTGAAGAGCTAGATAAATGAAACTTATAACTTAGATTACTAATATACCTACGCTGTATGTGCGACGCTTGCGAGATCGGTCCATTGTGACCTATGATCCGACCACTTATGTTCAAATACTTCATATAAAATGTACGTATAAAGATCAATTTTTATGTTTACGTGCTTAGGTAAACTTTTTTGGTCAAATATATATTGACATCATGCTCAAATACATGATAATAATGTTTTCCGGCGAAAAGACTTGTGGTTCACAAAAAAAAAATCTAAATTCGGTACACCTACCCATTTTTAAATATGGGTATCAAATGAATGGAAATTCTTCAGCGATTGAATGTTTGTAGTTATTGTCAGGATTCGTATACCCTGGTGACTTATATATCACTTTGAATGGTAACCACACATATGTGTAGGGTATTTATAGTCGGCTTAGACCGACTATAATTTTGATAATCCTAACTATCATAATTACACCTACTTTAAAATTTCCCATGTGATCTAACCTTCCCAACTGGTTAAACTTTACAACTAATTTCGAAAATTATTTTTAAAAATATTTTAAAATTTATATTTGCAAATTTATGAAAAACTTAAATAAAATAAATGTCTGCAAAAAGTTTTTGTTAGAATTTTTGTCGGTTTTTTTTTTAAATAAAAATAAATATTTAATAACAAGTAAATATGCTTTTAGATTTTTTGCTTGTATCTCAGCAACGATAAGAAATATCAGTATAAAAATTTGACACAAAATGAATTCGTATATCACGATTCGTATATCACGATATTAATAACTCAATTTGAACATATCTCGAGTTATGCTGTTAATTCATATTGCCACAGATATATGAGTATAAAGTATGTTAAAATGGTTTCATTCCATTAACTATACATTAATTTCACAATTATAGGTATTTTCCGGCGGTTATAACATTTTTTTGAAAAAATGTTAATTCGCAAAATTTATTAATTATGATCCGCAATAAGACAAAAAATAATACCTACTTCGAATTAGTTTTTAACGATAATTAATTCTGTTTTTGCCCGACTTTAATTTGAGGCTTCATTAAAATACACCCAGAAAAAAATACTATATATATAATAGTTTTTTACTATTAAAAATATTCAATAGGATAAATTATTATTTTAATCGGAAAATACCATTAAATACTAGAAAATACCATGACATTGCCATTGAGTTTATATGAACATTTTTATTTTTTGTATACTATTTAATCAATAATTGTCCTATTGACCAATTTTAATGGTATTTGAGGGAATTTTTTTTTGGTGTATGCATATATAAATGTGTATTCCCAGCCAAATTATATAATACATATGGATCGTAGCATGACTTTTGAGAAATTCTACTATAAAAAATGCTCAAACAAATATGTAACACTCCACAAGGAATCTTTCTTTATCCTTGTTTAAAAAACCATATTTATTTTATTGCTCTTATTTGTGTAAAAGTTTTGCGAAGACATCACACATCAATTGACTGCATTCGTATGAAGTATGCGGTACAATAAATCAAACTCAACATTAAAATTGCGGACATTCATCGTATTTGGTTAAAAATTTGGGTATTTTTATTTATCTTCATTTCGACATCATTATTTATCATCATTTATCATCATTTGTACACACAGAAAAATCTTCTTTTGGCATGAGATTAATTGTACCAACGTCTCAGAGTTGCAACCGAAATACATTTGTTATGACCACATGTCATTAAAATGAACGTACCATATTTTACTATAACATACAAGTTAGTCCGCACAACTGCACATTCGGTTGCCTTAAGCTCATGATTGCATTTTTCATTTTGCCATAATTGAACTTCGTGCATTTGTTACGGCAATTGAGTACGTTGTTGTATCAATAAAATAAATGACAACGGCAAGAATATGTAACAATTAACAATATGTAATAATTTTCAATTTATTTGTTTTAAGTTATTCCGATGAAGTACATCCTCAATATATTAATTGATATTTCTGATGGTTTTGATTGATCCCAAATTTGTTTTCTATACAAATCTCCTGAAAATTCATATTTCTGCATCCTGATTCTTAACCAAATTTCATACAAATAATCTTGCCATTGTGGTCTAGAGTGCAACATATCATTATATCATACACTCGAATTGGTTTTGCACGATACATCAAAAAACACTCTTAATTTTGCACTTTGGAACTATTCGTGGAACTTTTTTAGTAGAAATTCTTCTTATAAGGGTAGTCATGTTCATGACCGGATCATGTTGTTAATGTAACTGATCGGGTTCTGAAAAGGAAAATTATCCATGACCAATTCATCAAAAATTGCGTATCGGAAGAGTCGATATCTTTAGATGATTTAATGATAATAAAAATAAATATATTTTTTAGCTGATTATAAAATTTTAAAAATTAGGAGTAAGAAGTTAAAAGTTAAATCGATATCTGAGAATTTGTTTGATGCATACGCCATTGCGTCGGATTCGAGAAAAACAATAAAGAAGATTGACAGCGATGCGAATAATATGATTTATTTTTTTTTTAATTTTTAGATTTTTCTTATAAATAATTTTAAAATTTTTCCTAAAATATTAAATTTTCCTTTAAAAATGTGCTCATTATATTTATACCCTACACCTATGAGGTACAGGGTATATTAACTTTGTGCATATATTGTAACGCCCCTTAGGAGGCGTGTCCGATATGGAAAAGTATATATATTCTTGATCAGCATCACTACCCGAGTCCGTTTAGCCATGTCCGTCTGTCTGTCTGTCTGTCTGTCTGTCTGTCTGTCTGTCCGTCTTGCTGTCTTGCTGCCCGAATACAGAATAACTTGAGAAATACTGATCAGAATGCAATAAAATTTCGTATTATTATACTTTAGCAAAAAGTAGGAACTGAGTTTGAAAATGAGCCAAATCGGTCAACGGACACGCCCACCTCCCATACAAGTCACTTTTATATAACTCTTTAGGAACTAATAACTCGAAAAGTATTCAAGATATAGGTATAAAATTTAAAACTTATTATTATAATTCACCTAAAAATATGTGGTCCAAAAATGGGCGTGATCCACCGACTTTTTTTTTCATTATTTCCCGGGTTTTGATAGTGAAAATTTGATCCGTAAATTAGCCTTTCAAAATTTTAAATATAGACGTTGTCCGCCCAATTATATGTTTCTATTTTCTTTTTATTAGTTTTTTATTCTTTTATATAAATTTTTTAATTTATGGGGATATACGTAAATTTCTGATATGTGAATAATATTCTGAGGGTTGGGAGGTTCAGCATAATTAAAATCTTTAAAATTAAGGTATGCAATTAAATATCCCACATTAATATCCCCACCAAAGGTGTAGGGTATTTCATAGATTAAAATCATTGTAGAACAGTGTTATTTGAATATTGTAAAAATTATTTAAATGAACCAATAGTTTTATGAGTGACAATATGAATAAATAAGAAGAGGAGCAAAGTACTTATATTAGATACTAGCTGGACCCGTGCACGGCTGCGCCCGTGCTAAGTTTTTGTAATTGCAAAACTATATCGTTTATAAAGTGTGGATACGCCCCTTTTTCCATTTTTAGTGCCAGCCTAGTCAGTATTTTTACCGCCCACATGGAACGTAGTGCCATGCCCATTTTTCCAATCCCGCTTACATTCTACTTTACTATTTAACATTTTAAAATGATCCTTCGTATCGATTTGTACAATTCTGCTCTTAGTAATTCAGGAGTTATCATTTTTAAATTTTAGTAATGTGGGAGGTGCCACGCCCCATTGTCCCATTCCGTCCACATTCTAAGTGACTATTACAATGTTTAATATAATCTTTTGTTTCGATGTTTATAACTCTGCTCTTAGTAAGTAAAGAGTTATAGAAATTTTAATGTGCAATCCCGCCCATATTCTACGTGAGTTTTAAATATGAACATTTGTTTTTATTATTATAACTCAACTCTTAGTATGTCAAGAGTTATAGTAATTTTAAAGTTTTGGCTCTATGGGAGATGCCACGCCTTTTTATCCAATACTGCTCACATTCTACGTGACGATTAGAGGTTGTAATATAAACCTTAGTTTCGATTTATATAACTCAAATTTTAGTAAGTCAGGAGTTACAACACTTTTATAGTTTTAGTCATATGGAAAGGGACACGCCTTTTGGTTCAATTCCGCCCACAATTGTAAAACAGATAAAGAACTACAATATACGTCACTGAGCCAAATTTCCTGACTGTGCTTATCTTAATTACACCGATATTTTTAATTAAAATTTCAATTTTTCCACGCCCATTTGTGTACCTTAGGAGGCGAATTTCAGAAAATCCCTTCGTAGTGCACACATCCGTCAAGAGATGAACACCCTGCCCAAATTTCATAGGCCTAGGGTCAAATTTAGATATTTTCGATTTTCCGGCTTTTCCTTTGGGTTTTTCCGACTTTTCTTTTTTCCTAAACCACTCTTGCATTGATACGAATTAAATTCAAAAAGAATTAGTCAAATCCGTCTGTTCGTTCTCTCGTGATGCTCTGGCACACACAGGACTTTTCATTTTTATATATATAGAAGATAAATATGAAATAAATATTAATATGAGCCTTTCATTTTTATTGTACTTACCAAAAACGTACCACATTCACAGCGTTCTCTCAAATCAATGATTTTTACATGGAAACAGAAACTCACTTCGGTAGAATCAGTTTCGCTTTGAAGTTCAGACACAGTCACGCACTGAATAAAACACATAATACCAATGCCGGGGTACACATATATCATTCAGTGAGTACACGGAAGAAAACTGTTCAATTGTAGGAATCATGACGTATACTTAATGTGACCATTCGATATTCTTTTGAAAAGACAGTTCTTCTTTTGAAACCATTGTTCTTCAAAATATATTTCCAAAATATCGTTCTTTTTTTGTTTAAATTGTTCTGAGTTTAAGTATCGACTGAAGGCTAAACTTAAGATTCACTAAATCACATACGAAATCACACGTGCTACTTTCTCATAAAAAAAAGTCACATTAAGAAATATTACACAGAGAGATAAATCACACAACAATCCCAATTACACGAAACTACCAGAATTTAAAAAAATGCATAAAATATTCAGAAAACGTAGTAATTTTACTATTTAGAAACAGTTTTCTTAATTTTTTACAATTTATTAATAAACTTACTGCCTAAATATACATCATTGACCCGGTTTCGAGAAAAACGATAAAGAAAGGTTTAAATTGATTCCATAAATCTATATATAAAACATATAAATGCGATTGCCAACGCCTTTTACCCAAAAAAGGCGTATGGCGCAAATCAGAGTGTGAAAAATCACACAATATACACGGTGTGAAAAAATCTCACAAAAATCACACAAATCACGAATTCACGCAAATATCGCACAAAAGTCTCAAAATCACGCGAGACTCAGATTTCCCACATCGTGTAAAAAAAAAATACTATTTGAGATTTATATCACAAAGTTGGTAACGTTGACTGCATGAGCCTACTCATCGGCTACGATCAGTTCGCAACGGTTAGACCTACAGGTTAATGCCGAGTTCGAACGTCGGGGTCTCGGAGGCATTTGTCTGTCGAGAGGTAGCTTCATATAGAAAAACATTTTATATTTATTGATAGCGATAGTTCGACGCGGTAACCATTTGAGCCAACGAAGATTCAAATTATTATAGCAAATTTTACAACCGACAAAGTACATCGAATCAGTTCGATGAAAACATTTTTTAAAATTTATTTCTTCGAATCTAAAAGCATACGAAATATTTGTAGTGTTTTCGGATCATTAAGAAATATTCTTGTTATGTTGCACTCGCGACGTGTTATTCTTTAGTTTATTTCCCTCCGTGTAACCACAAGGTAGCAAAAATAACCACAATCGTTAAGAATCGTATGGGGAAGTGAAATGGTGGAAATAATTTTACTGTTGTTGAAAAGCGACTCTAAAATACCTTTTCGAGTAGGTGAAAGCATTTAAAAGAATAACAAACGGTAAAATTGTTGCTACATTACAGACGTAGCAATACAAGACTTGCAATAACAAACACACAAGCAGCAGAAGCAACTGTCAGATGCAGCAGTGTTGGATTGTGTATTTAATAACCCAACGGGCCCCAAGTGAGGGCATTATGATCCGGCAATTTTTATTACTTTGGTACCATCTTTCCGATGCTTTTCAATAATCTTTCTTTTTGTGAATTTTAAGATTAATAGTTTTAATGTTTGACTCTAGTAGGTATTTATCATGTTGGTGAATAGAGAAGTCGAACTCAATTTCCATGGAGGGGTTCGTGTTATGAATTTTGAAGAATTAGGGGCATCCCTGCTAAAAGAAGACGCTGAATCTTCACAACTCACATTGCGTCCATCTTGCTTGTCTATTCACTGAAGAACGCGATGGTTGCACTCATGGGGGATACTCGGCCTCAGCAGAGGTGTCATAGACTTAGAACACAATCTATAATCGTTCTTCTCAATATGCATCGCAATTGGGAGAAGCATATAACTCGTTGTACTAAATCAGTTCTAGAGTATTTGAATGATAATACAGTTCATTCATAATAGAACATATCTTCCGCCTAATTTTGCGGAACATATACTTAAATACTGAAAAAACTCTTTGGGTAACATGAACGACATCGAGAGAAATATGTCGCCACTCAACGATGATCTAAACGAGTATAACGGAGACACCAGTGGTTGTATTTCATTTTGGAAAATATATCAGTCAGTAGCCGCTGTGGCTCAGTGGTGCGGACTGCGAGCCGGAAGGTCCCCGGTTCAAGCCTGGACTGGGGCTAACAACATCTGTTCATAGAAACCTTTTTCTATACCGCGCTACCTCTCCGCATTAAATGGCAAACCTACGAGAGTAAAACATTGCCTATGATAAAGCTCTCACCCGCCGTTCGGATTCGGCAATAAACTGTAGGTCCCACCACTTTGAGTACAAATATAACACGCACAGTTCAAAATGGTGAGAGAGCTCGGCCTAAGTTCTTATAGGACTGTAGTGCCAAACTATTATTATTATATCAGTCCTCCAGAACCCAACTTTCCACATTCACCGAGCCCGACGGTTTACCAGCGCGGTATTTGCCTTCAGTATCGGATGTTAAAACCATTCGCGCAGTGATGTGAAAACATATCAATACATCAGAGTGAAGCAAGTACTATATTTACTTCGGAAAACAAAGCGATCCCAATTCCGTCAGTATTAGTCAGAGTGAATCATAATGTTCTGGCAAAACGACTCTCACTGAACATCGAATTTCCTTAATGCAGCGTGACTTTCAGACCACTGCTGGGTGTGCAGTGCATCTTCTTCTTAGGGATCATCATTAAAGTTACGCTATTTTGGGACGATCAAATCGTTCGACTTAGCAAAAAAGTTTCTTTTAAATCCATAACTTAACATTATTCCCACACGGAGGGAAACAAAATTGTAAAACACGAGAATAATTCGGTTAGAAAGAAAAATAATAGAATTTGACTAATATCAATAAAATACTACTAAAATTCAAGAATTTGTCACCTGAATATTAAGAAAGCAAATTACTTACTTGTCAAAAAAGTAAACAAACTTTATTCTACTGGATTTTCAGAAGTTAAAAACCAAAGAGAACACGCAGAATTATTATGTATTCTTCGCAAAAGGAACACGTGTTCAGGTATCTGCTGTTGTTTTCATCAATTTTTCTTTCTCTTTAATATTAGTTCGTATGCTTTGTTTTGCGATGTTGTCTTCTGTTTGTTAGTGTGTATGTGTGTGTGTCTGTTGAAAGTAACTAAGTGAAATTTTCTAGATATTCAGACATTATGTTCTTGTATCAAAAAAGTAAATAAGAACAATTTGTCTGGATTGCAGATGTTTTTTCTTAGGTATAAAAAAACGGCATGATATACAAAGATTGCATGTGTGTGTTTTTACGAATAGAATAGTTACTTTTTTTTGATACCTCAGAAATTAATAACTGAATTCAAGAATAATTCTATTTAGTTACTTTTTTTGAGAACTAATTAAATCATTTTCTTGAAATTAAGGATTTTTAGGTTTAGCTGTATATAACTCCGTATACTTCTTGATTCCTTCTGGATTTTAGAACTTTTTTACCTCCGTGCATTATTTCGATTATTACACCAAACGAAATGATTTAGATTGGGAACCGCAACAGACCACGCTTACAAGTCCTATCAAGGATATTAAAACAAGTTACAAGTTTGTTGTTATTTTCATGATTCGTAAACCCTGCAGACCTCTTGATTACTTAAAATAGTAACCGTACACATTATAACATATGCGAAGAGTTTGTATAGTCGCCTTAGAACGACTATAACTCTCATAATTCTTACTAATTATATTACACCAACTATCAAAATGTCTCATGCGTCCTAAATTGTTTTTTTTTTCGCCCGCTGGGGCACGTCCTATATGTGTGTTTGTGTTTGTATCTATTTTGCTGGCGAAGTAAATGAGCCTGCCTGCCGTTGGTGAAAATAAACAGAACAGCAAGTTGAGCATATTACGCACTTCCACTTAATTTGCTGACCACAACGCAAAAAGCCTCTGCTGCCATACACAGCGGGTCGAATACACAAGAACTACCAAAAACAATTTTAATGATATGTTCTGCAATTTCAATAATAACACCAACAATAACCTCAAAAGGTTCTGCCGTGTGTTTGCTCAAAAACAAGTCACATGGAAATATGGAAATTTCATTTATGAAATATATACATTCATCTATGTAGTATATGAAATGCCAGCTGAAACATCAGCAACAATAAATACAACGGCAACAACAGTTGCAGGTAATACAACACATATTATAATAATAACAACAACAACAATAACAGCAGCAGTAACAACAACATAGCATCAACAGCAGCAATTGCATTAATTGCAGATGCATCGCAGTAACAAATATGACGTTCAATAAATTCACCGACAGACAGACAGATATGCAAATAGACAGAGACATACAGACAATCTATAGAACTTCGGGTTATGGACAGATAGACAGCCATCAAAATTAACACATTAATTGGCTATTTTCACATGGTTTAATTTTTAAAATTTATTTAGTTGAACTTGACGTATGGTGTCTGACATTTTTATATTAAATAGTTAAAATTTATTTAAATCGTAAATTAAATCTCCATCACACAGTTTAGCATACTGTAACGAAAATTCAGTCTACGGAAAACTGTTCTACGAGTTCGTATCGCTGGATTGTGTACAAAATAAAAAAACACACAAATATTTGGTTTTAACTAGTATTATTTCAACTAGTATTAATTAACTTTATTTATTTAAATAACAACTTAAAGAATGATCACTTGTATCAACTGCTGAATTTATACAATTTAGCTTAGCAATGTTCACTCACGAGACGCACTAGTTCACTATCAAATCACAACTGAAGTACAGTGCCTCAGATGCGCGGCCTTATATACTGCAGGCATCAGTTCGACACGTTTCGACAAGCTTCGACTTGTTTCGAAAACCTTCTACTCGTTTCGTGAATGACGCATGCTATTGGCATCTAATTCGCACTCATGTGTTTTAATGTGCTGATCTTCCATCTCTTTCTCGCACATTGCATAGTGCGCTGAATGATCTTCCGTCTCTTTCTAACACATTGCTTAGGGCGCTGAATTGTCTTGCGTCTCATTTATTATTGTTGATTGCTTGCACATTGGAGCAAATTACCTCTTTTCGTTTAAATTAACAGACTGCGTGTTTGCAACACTTTAGAGTGCTACGGCTGCATATAGAAATACATCATATATCAACATATAGCAAGAACTCTGTAGAATAGATTTTCTCTTGTTGAGAAATACTATTCCTGAGTCGATTTAGCGATGTCCGTCTGTAAAATTCTTAGAGTTAGATCAATGAAATTAATGAATTTAGATTACTTATATACTTATTTACGCTGTTTCAACCAAAAAATGGGCATGATCGGTCAATTGTGACCTGTGGACCGAACAGTTATGTTCAAATACCTCAAATAAAATTTACATCTATAAATGAATATTACTTTATATGAGCTTAAGTGAACATTTTTCGTGAACATTGGACATAATGCTCGAATATTTGGTACCACTAGTGAAACCAAAAAAAAAAACTAAATTCGTTACACCTACCCAATTGTACATATGGGTCCAAAAGAAAGGAAATTCTTCAGAGATTGCAAGTTTGTTGTCGTTTTCAGGATTGGTATACCCTGGTGACCTATGAACCACTTTAAATGATAACCGCACACATTATCTCATATGTATAGGGTATTTAAAGTCGGCTTATACCGACTATAACTTTCAAAATTCTTCCTAACATCATCACACATTTTCTCTACTTCTAAATTTACCATGTGACCTAACCTTCCTTACTGGTTTTACTTTCCGGCCATCCACTTCAGCCCAACTTCCACATTAAATAAATAGACGGATAGACAAATGAACAAACCGTCAATCGAAATACCTGTGTTGTTCCAAAAGTTATTTGAACTTCCCGCACTCAGATATTTCCTAGAAACAGAGTTCGACATTATGAAAAATTTCGTCTATCTGTGATCCAGCAAGAACAGCAACAATGACGTCAGTCTGGAGATTAAAAGGAGAATAACCCTTGCCAACAGGTGCTACTTTGTGCTAAGTAAGCAATTGAAAAGTAGAACCCTGCCTCGCCGAACAAAATAAAACGCTCTACAAGTCACTTATCAATTCACTTTTGGTGCAGAAACATAGATGCTGGCCTCCACCGATAAAAGAGTACTGGGAGCGTTCGAGAGAAAGATTATGCGTAAAATCTATTCGTCCTAAGCAATTGGCGCGGCTTTATTTCAGTGGCCAAGACCGACACACAGTTGTAAGGACCACCTAAGTACGTAAGCATGCGATTTTCATTTTAAACTTCAAAGCATAAATTATGTCGTTTTCAAAAACTAATATTTTGGAAAACGTCATTATTTATATATTTGGTTTGGCCGCTGAAATTGCTAAGATAATCTAGCAGATTTCAAATCCGCATTTACTGGTTACAAGACCCGAGTTCTCATCGAAAGCCCCATTTTTCACAATGCATTAATTCAAAAAATAATAAATGAAGTAGTAATTGAACATATTTTTGTGCATGACGCAGGGCTGCAGTTATAAATACCACATTATCTGAAAAGGGCCCATACATTACACAAATAAAAAATTACTATAAATTCTAAAAAAATATGCAACATTGCTAACTATAAATTGAATACGCTTGGAATGTTAAAATCAAGCGAATGATGAATCAAATTTACTGTTCATTAATTTCAGAGCTGTAAAAGTTGGATTACGATTACTTTTGATTACGACTAGTAAAGAATCGTAATCAAAAATTCTTTAATAGTAGAAATCAAAAATGTTGATTACGATTAGAAATAATCAATAAGTAATTTGATTATTAGTAATTTTTTTATTATTTTCACGACAACTTTAAAAAAATCAAAAATAAGTAATCGGAATACTTTTTTTTTGATAATTCTCACACATTTCTGGATTATTTTCAGATTATTTTCAAATAATCATGAAGATATTAGTCGGATTTTTTATTTTTTGATTATTTATACTTTTTATAGAGTATTTTTTGATTATTTGAAAAAGTATTCGGATTAATTTTTTTGATTATTTTTATGTAATCAAAAAAAAGTATTCAGTTTACTTTTTTTGATTATTAAATAAAAATAATTAAAATAAAAATATAAGTAATCCAAAAAAGTAATCGGATTAATTTTTTGATTATTTTTAAATAATTAAAAAATAATCCTAAAAACATAGATATAATCAAATAAGTAATCGGTATTTTTTTTTTTTTGATTATTTTCAAATAATCTGAAAATAATCTTAAAATTTGTGAAGATAATCAAAAAAAAATAGTCCGATTACTAGTTTTTGATTCTTTTAAAGTAGCCGTGAAAATATTCAAAAAGTGTACTAAGAATCAAATTACGTTTTAATTACTTTTAATCGTAATCAAACTTTTTAATTACGACTACTAAAGAATCTTGATCGTTTTGTAGTCATTACAAAAGTAGTATATTTTATTTTTTAAACACAAATTAATTTCTATGTTTTGCTCTATTACAAAACAATGAAAATATAATTTATTAGTTTTATTTTTATTTGCAGGGTATTTTGATTGGGAATCCCGGCATTATATTTTGGGATTTTTTTGGTACTAATATTCGGGATCCCGGATTAAACCTCTATTTTTTAAAAAATGGGAGGTAGAAACTCTTTAACACACATCTGCTCGAAATTGAATTTATTTGATGCACTCATCTGCTCGAAATTGAATTTATTTGATGCACTCAAATGATCTCGATCTATGATCACTAGACTGTCAATATCTTTATATGAAAAAATTATAGAATTTGATTGAAAATGTCAACCCCTACAAATTCTCTATTGGATGAGAAAATCGATGTGGAAAATTTTCAGCGAAATCCGAGTATGGGAAATGGACCCGCCAGGACATCAAAGTTCGCATTTTCGTACTATTGCAACCAACTACCAAAAAGCAAAATAAAATAAATATACAGAACCAGCGATTAATTTCATAGTCCCATTTTGATCAATATTTAAAAATTCAATAAATATGTTAGAAAAGTATACATACTGGCACGAAAATTCAGTCTACGGAAACTGTTCTACAAGTTCATATCTCTGGATTGTGTACAAAATAAAAGCACTCTTCTGTTTGGTTTAAATTATAACAACTAACTTTATTAATTCACTTTAATAAATAACTTGACTTATAACATATTCTTACAACTGCTGCATGTGCACTATTTAACTTAACATTGTTCTCACACGATACGCACTCGACCACTTTCCAATCGCTATTGAAGTGCGGTGCCTCAGATGCGGCGCCCTTATATACTGCATGCCTCAGTTCGACAAGTTTTAAGAACTTTCTACACTTCTCGTGCGAATGATATGCGGGTAGCATGCATATCATTCGCACTCATGTGCGTCAATGCGATGATCTTCTATCTCTTTCTCGCACACTGCCTCAATGCGCTGAATGATCTTTCATTTCTTTCTAGTGGAGCAAATTACATCCTTTCGTAACAATATATTTTGGACATTGTTTTGTGTTTCAATTGTCCCTGTTGTTGAACAATGGTTGTTCTTGATAATCTTTTCATCGTTTAGGATTTATTAGGATTTAGCTAAAAAATTCCCCCTTCGATTTTCTCATCTAAAGAGCATTTTTCGGAGGTTGATCTTTTCTCAATTTGAAACCATGAAAATCCATTTTCAGTCTAATGCTCACAGTACGGGTACCGCACATGCCTTGACGAAAATGAAATCTAAGTCAACATTGAAACAACTCTTTGTATCATTTGCAAAACTTTGTTAAAAATTGAATTAAACATCAAGTGTTGCCAATGTATAGAAACCACTATAACAGCAACAAAAGAAGCAGCAGGTTGGCGGCATTTTCCATAGAGCGCATTATTTGAGAACAGCAACTAATAATCATCAATAACAATATCCTTGAAGTGCTGCTGGTTGGTTGGAGCAAAGGTGAAACAAAAGAGGAAGAGAGAAGAAAGACCGAACGAGCGAGCGAGACAGCAATCACGTTGAGCGTCAGCTGTGCAAAATGTTGCCTGTAATGCAGCAGCCAACAACAATAAGCTATCGACAAGTATTGCAAATAATGTCACAAAAGCCAATTTCCTGCTTCAATGGCATTTTGTTGCTCAAGTAGTATTTGTTGTTGCTGTTGCTGCCGCTGCTACTTTTCTTAAGTTTTAAACATGTGAGGACCAAACGTAAACTTTTTCATCTTTCTCATATTTTTTGTGATTTTTTTTTCTAAGGATCTGTTGCCCATTTTTCTTCATCTGCTGCTCTGAAATTAAATGCGACAAAACTTCGACTAGCAGCAACAACTTTTGTTGTTCGTGAAAACTTCCGACGTCATTTCGGCCGCCGCTGACGCTTGATTCTTCCGTCCGTCTGTCCATACTTGCTTCTTCTTCTGTCACCGCCGCCGCCTTGGCTCAAGGTTCAAATTCAATTAAGCTGCCTACACGACCGCATGTTGCTGATATTCAGGATGTTGCTGCTTCTACGGCTAGCGAAGGAAAAACTTTGTTGGTTGACACCACGCCAGAAATAGGCGTGAGTGCTGCCAGGATTCATAAGGATATGACAAGCTGTCAACAGGCGCTGTCGAAGCGTTTATTAGCCGCTTGATGTGTTGACCTCGGCGGGACGAAGTATGCGGGGCGCTTGGTTGTTGCTCTTACGCTGATGATGCAATGAAGAGTTTACATTGCGGTTCACAGCCCTGCGATATCCTTGCGCCGTGTGCTGCTACTATTGCTGTTGCTGGGAAAAGTTTTTCCAATTCGCTACGTTGAGCGTCAGAGATTGATGAGTTTGACAATGTTTGTTGATGTTAGTGCTGTTATCGGCATTTGTTCTTGCTGCTCTCCATTTTTGTTTTTATTTGCTGTTGGTGCAGGACATGGTGCAGATAACAGCATGTGGTTAAGTATTTGTTTAAAGTCTTCCAAGTATTCTGAAAAAAATACTTTTTATAACTCTAGCAGTTTTTAAGCAGTTATTTTGAGTTTGAGTTTTATGTATATTGGGAAATAGTGCTTGTAGACCAAGTAGCCTCTTTGAAAATTTGAGTTTTGTATATTTGTCATAGTTAAAAACTAAATACTCACAAAATATAATTTTTACATACGGAAAAAATGTTGTAAT
The DNA here is from genome assembly GCA_951804985.1 of Dryomyza anilis. Taxonomy (NCBI): domain Eukaryota; kingdom Metazoa; phylum Arthropoda; class Insecta; order Diptera; family Dryomyzidae; genus Dryomyza; species Dryomyza anilis. The sequence goes on from OX638131.1 coordinate 82,155,647, forward strand.
GCCAACAGTTAATACTTAAATTCAAGAAATAATGTGGTTTAAAACGTTCCCAACAATGCGACGTAGTTAAATCATGATTATTGAAATTAAATTAAAGTAGCATCGGTAGTTCAAGGTTAGTGCATTGGGCTGCGAGCCGAAAAGTCCCAGGTCCAAGCCTGGACTGGGACTAACAACATCTTTTCATGGAAACATTTTTCTATACCGCGCTACCTCTCGGTAGTAAATGGCAAACCTATGAGAGTATAAAATTGCCTATGAAAAGCTCTCAACAGCCGCACGTTGGGAAAAAATCGACAAAAAGCACGCATATCGCTCATAAAGTAACTTACGTGAATCATTCTTACCATATTGTAATGTTTTTTTTTTTGTTTGTATCCTAAATACTTTTTTTATAAAAATAACAAAACATAAAATAGAATTTGGGTAACATTTTGAAGTTTCCCACTTTACTCCAACATATTTCAACAAGTCCGAAATTGAGCTATTCTGATAAATCGCTCAAAAATCATATAAAAGGCATATAAATACTATTCTGTTAATGCAACTATTTAGATCATGAATCAGTCTAGAATCAGCGAGAAACGTGCGTCCGCATATGAGACTCAATACGCTCGCACTCGTGCACTTGAGACTCAATATAGTCGCACGAGTGCGAAACAAATTTTAAAGGGCGCATGTGAGGCGCACTTGAGACTCAATGTAGTCGCACGAGTGCGAGACAAATTTTATACGGCACATGTGCAACGCACTTGAGACTCAATATAGTCGCACGTGTGCGAGAAAATTTTGTGAGGGGCACCTGAGCATCAATATAGTCGCACGAGTGCGAGACAAATTTTGTGAGGGTCATGTGAGGCGCACTTGAGACTCAATATAGTCGCACGAGTGCGAGACAAATTTTGTGAGGGTCATGTGAGGCGCACTTGAGACTCAATGTAGTCGCACTTGTGCGAGAAAAAAAATAAATGAGGAGCACTTGATGCTCAATATAGTCGCACGAGTGCCGAAAAATACTTTTTCCAATTTTTTTTAAAGTTTAATAAATTAAAAAGCATGGCTTGCTAATGAAATACAAAAATAAGTTCAGTGTTAAAATGTAATATTAATAAACGATTTCACCAGTTACCCCTGCAATCGAAAAAAAAAATGGTGCACACCACACATGTAGCACTAAACCTGGGATGAAAAGTTGACGAGTCGGAATTTCTATTTTCGTCCGAGAGAGGGCGCCCTATGACAATCATATGCCAAATTCTTTGTTTTTTGACATTTCTATTGGTTATGATGTAATGCAGTTATGAACAGCTTACCGATATTTTTTTTTGGAATATCTACTAAGATCCACAGCACTCAGACAGACTATATCCATTGTACTGTGAAATCTATTCCCTACAATTTTGTGGTTAATATCACCACGAGCGCCCATGCCCAAGCCGGGATTCGCAACCGAGACCTTCAGAATACAAGTCCAGCGCGCTACCTCTGGACTGCTGAGGTCGGCTTACCGATATTTACTCACCACTACACCTCTCCACAACGTAATTCACCTCTCATAAATTCACCATTTCATCGATTTCATCAAAAATATTCACCACACTAAACTTACCACAATCGAAAACTAATTTTGCACATATGTAGCACTAGGCCTGGGAAGAAAAGTTGTCGAGTCGGAATTTCAATTTTCGCCCGACGTGCGCCAGCCTTGTATCATCACGCATGCGACTATTGTGCGAGCAGTGAGTCTCATATTGCACGCATATAGCTCGCACGCATGTGAACGCACGACGTGCCTGGCATATTACTCGCATATAGTTCGCACGCATGCGAAATCACCCTGTGATTGTTTCGTGCGACGAACGTTTGCTATCTGGGAAGTTATTTAAATGTACTTTTTTTGGAGGCAAATCAAAACGTGTCCACTTTAACCCAGAGACATTCTTATAATTCTTTTTTAACAAATATACTTTTCTGATGATGAAGCATAATTAAATATGCAACTATTGCCATCATCATCATTTTCAACGACTCCAATAGAGTATGATCAAACTCTATAAACGTTTCTTTTGACATGAACCAAAAGTGAACTGATATGCGCTCCTACCGCCAACTAAAAATTCTAATTCTAAGCGAATTCCACCAATTTTACGAATTCCACTAAATTCACCAGCGCTGTAAGCGAGTACACGAACACACACCACGCACTGTTATAGTGACCACTCACTGTTATAGCGACCACGCACTGCTATAACATCAACGCCGTATACGAATACACAAATGTTGGCAGCAAATGCGATTGCTAATATGATGAATGTGTACGCTAATATAATTAATAATTTAGTCGGCGCAGTTTTAGCAATAATTTGATTCTGTTTTTGGCTATATTTACGATTTTTTTTCCTCAGTACTCTCTTGAATCCTCTTTGTGGTTTAATTCTAACTTATCTTGTGAAATGTGAAGCTCTACGGAAGATGTCCTTCTAGTTGTTCCGACCTTTCAACCGATATCGTTTCTCCCTGTTTGCCTTTATAGTCGGTAAGTTTTGGGTCAGCGTTATTGTTAGTATCTGCCTTTTAGTAGTGCCTAATGCAGTTCTCCTCTAGCTCGTAAATGATACGGGCCATGCTGTCTTTTTATCTGCTTGAATGGTTAATCCACGGATGATATTTGACATGATAGCATATCCGGTTCTATTTTCAGCAGTTCTTCTGTACATTGTAATAAAAACAGGCCACAGTCGGTCCCGTTCCTCTGTTGTGTGACTTGATTTGTCTAGCAGAACTTCCTTTACCTCTTGTCCTTTAGTTCGAAGTTCACAGAATATGCAGGCTCGGATAACCTGGTCGATATTGAGCATACACTTCCCTACTAATGAGTCCATAACCAGAAGTCCAAGCTGTAAGGCATATCCTGGGTGACAGACTGTTACTAAGAGTCAGTGGAAATTTTCGTTGACATAATAAATAAAAATCAATGAAGGTATCATTTAGGAAACGTCCCGGCGACAGACTTTTAAGGTCGTCCGTGGTGTTTTTTATTCCACCCCTGGACGGTGGCTAAATATAAAGAGTATTTGAATCCTCCTCTACTTTGAATTTCCAATTCTGAACTTGTCGTTGGATCCCGTATATGCAGGTCGGCATCCACGGTGAATGATTCAACCACTCGGACTCTCTTTGTTGATGGCCCCCTTGAAGGCTCCTTTCCCAGCAAGGTAGCACGCCTTTTCCCGGCCTTGAGCGCCATTATCTGCCAGCGGAACTTTTGCGCTGATTCCTTAAATTTCTTGAATGTTACCACTTAATTTTAATTTTGAAAAAAAGAAAAATAAAATTTGATTGAATATATCTTATATACACTCAGAAGAAAATGTCCCATTAAGTACTTAATGGTACGACCATCAATTTTATGGTTCAGGAATTAATAGTTTTTTCTTTTTCAATAAAAAGTATTCTAATTAATTTGATAGTATTCGAAAAATTCAGTACCATAATTCTAAATATTTCAATATTATTATTTTTAATATAATAAATACTATTGTTTTAATGGTTTCCTCCTATAATAATAAACGTGGCATAAAAAACATAAACACGAATATAAACTTGTTCGTTTTGTACGTCATTCTGCGTGTTTGTGTTTGCTCAAAATGGTCGCATGCATTTTTTGTAATAATCCACATTATTAATAGCGACATTGGTAAGGAATTAATGTATTTAATGTAAATTCATTATATATAACAGTTTTCTATTTATTACAGATAATAAATAATAAATCGAACTTCTGTTATGGCGAAGCACTCTAAATGCAGACTCAAGTATTGGAAACTGAAGCGAACATTGAATGTGCTATAACCTTTTGCAACGAGAAGTGTCCATTTATGTGTGTGAATTTTTAAAAGTGAATTTCAGTTTCGACCTTTAATTAAAATAAATTAACTAAAATCCATTTTTGTTTTAATAAATTATTAGGAAAATGTAATACGACTATACTATAAAATTAATAAAACGTATCATTAAATATTTATAGGTTTTGGTTATTGTATTTAATGGAGCACATTATAAAATTTATGGTACAACAAAATATTGTATTAACAGTTCCAATATTACTGAATTAATGGGACGCATACTATTGACCAATTTTAATAGTATAAATTATTGTTTTTCTATTAAAATACTATTAATTTTCCATGCTTTTTTTCTGGGTGTATCTTATCATCATGAAACTTTTAACTAATATACAATAGTTTTATGTTCTTATGCTTTATTAAAAATATTTTCGGAATATATATTATAAAGTGATATATAATAATTTTAATCTAAGTCCCATTAACTTGCAATTTGACTTTGGACTTTGAAAACTTTTCTGCAGGGGGTCAAAGTAAAAAATAAATTTAAAAACTTGAACTTTGACCAGTGTAGCCAGATTGGTTAAATTCACTTTGGGTAAGTTTTATCATTTAAAAGATTCTCAGTAATGTTATCTATCAAGAAAATATAACAAAAGTACACGTTACGGAAGAAAAAAAAATATTACGGGGATTTGCATAAAAGTCCAATTTTCCAAAAAAAAAAATGAAAAAATGGAAAATAAAAAATATGTTCGACTTTACCATTTTATATTTACTACACCACTTGAGAAACGGTTTTCAGTTTATGATTTATGGTTTAATTGTTTATAAAAGTTCCATACAAATATTTGGATAAAATGTACAATCTATGTATTAATAATGCAAAGTAAAGTCTTCAAAAATTAAAAAAAAAAATCATGTTCCAGTCTATATCTTTAAAACTAATCAAGATATTTTCTCATGCAAGCCATATTCTTTAGATCTCAATGTAAGCTTTTCATAAACAAAAGAATTTTAAAAGTCGGATAACTTTTGGATTTTTGACAATTTTTGAAAATTTTTTAATGAAAATATCTCAACTTAACTGATTTTTTTTCTCCATTACCATTAAAGATACAAACTCCAATTTTAAAACTTAAGTTCTCTCAAGTTTTCTCTGTAGAACACTTTTTAAAATCGGTTGAGTGGTTCCGAAAATACTGAATTTCACCCGATTTATGAGCGTGTGGGCACACTGTGTGTCACTTGTCTCCTATAAGGTCTAAGTAATTTTTAAGAAAATCTATGCTTTTCATAGTATACAAATACAAAGCTCAGTCCCCGACCACAATTTCTACTGGGGTTAATTATCTGAACCAAAATATACAAAAAATGACATTAGTTTCAACAAGTGAATTCTAATCATTACATTTTCTTAGAATATATTATGGTTGACCTCTAATGTGAAATAAGTTTACTATTATTTGATATTTGACGTACATGTCTAAACAAAAAGTGCACTATTTGATTGCTTGTCCACTAGGTTTTCCCATTGGACATTTAAATGTGATAACGTAATGCTGAAATTGAGTATAAATAGACGGAATTTTCTGATTTTAATCAAACACTCGTCGTACATTTACAATGAAGATTCTCGCAGTTATTAGCTTTGTTCTTGCTATGTTTGCCTTAGTGCAAGGTACGTATTACACCTAGTGTGCTTAAAAGGTGATTATATTAATATATATTTTCTAATTTCAGCTGGTCCAGAACCCGAGCCAATGCAAGGTGGAGGAGGAGGCGGCGGTGGTGGTGGTTTATATGGTGGTGGCGGCGGCGGAGGAGGTGGCGGTGGAAAGTAATTTCATCAGGCTCGAAATGCAATACGGACAACATAAAATATACACGCATAGATGTATAAAATACAAAAATTATGAATTTCATAAATAAAGTTAAATTCGATAAACAACTGACTATTTAAAGTAATGGGATAACATACCGTTAAATGTGGTTACTTTGATCTGAAAATGTGACTTTGGCCCACCAAAGGAAATAAATTAAATCATATCCGAAGATTCTACAGTTTTGAATTCTTTTGCAATATTTGTCTTTAAAGCATTATCTACCTGGGTTTTTCAATTTCCTTAACGTCGCATAATCAAATTACAATATATGTTCTTGCAACTTTAGTTTAATATGGTGTCAGATATATGCGTTTTTCCAGGAAACCGACCGAAAAATTCAAAATCTCAAACAAAAATATTTGAAATCTTAAATATGTGAATCTAAATAACTGTTCCATTAAAGTATAAAAAAAACTTCCATAAAGTTACGTTACTCTATAATTTGTATATATATCAAATTATTCATGTAACCAAATTAACTAACTTTAAAGACATACAAAATATTATTTTCTACTTTTTCTCGCAACATTTATTAATATTTGTGTAACATAAAAAAAACGATGATAATTAAAATAACGCTAAAATTTTGATGTTTTTATGAGGCTTTAATATTGTCACGTCCGGAACCTAAAACTCATTTTTAAATTGTTGAAATTGCAGTTTATAAATTTGATTTCTAAAACTGTTTACTTCGATTTCCTATAAATTCTAGATCAATTTTTGTAACTTATTAAAATAGGTCACTTCTGTTCTGGAACATTGAGTACCAAAAGTGTAGAAGAACAGTATAATAAAATCAAATATTAAAAAAAAAATTACAAAACATAAAAAACAGTAAGGAATTTAAATCGTACATTTCGTAATAATGATTATTAAGGTCTTTATCCAGTACATTTGCATCAGCACAAGGTACTGAAAATAAAGAAAATATTGTTTAATTAGATATTGCGCAAGAAATAAAATAAAATTATATTTAGAAAAAATATAGTAGTGAAAATTTCCATACAGAACGTTTTGTTTCTGTGATTTGTTATGATATAACTACACGCAGGGAAAAAATAATTAGCAGCAAACAACGTATATGTTTGGAGAACAATGCAAACATAATATATATTTGGGATAGTGTAACCATAATATATATTTGGGTGGGAATATTAATATGTTTTGCCTGTGGACATATTAAGTTTGCGTCTTAAACAATTCCTATATATGTAATTACAAGTTTTGTTTGGGTAAAACATTTAAATTTGGACCTAAATATAATTAATATAATTATATTTAAAACAAAGAAACATAATGTATTACGCCATATTGAGCACATAGAGCCAATGCCTTGTCGGGGGTGGCCTTGTCGTGATTGATTTAGATGTTGAGGCCTTTATCCAGTACATCTGCACAAGCAAGGGTGCTGAAAAAAAAACAAAATATTGTTTAGTTAGATATTGAAAAAGAAATTAAAAAATAAAGCAAATAGTTCTATGTCCAAATATAAAATTATTATAAAATTGATTTGCAAAGAACATTATGTTTGGCTGATGAGATGTAACTATTATACACACAAAAAGCTCGTCATTTGTTTCGCAAAGATAATTTACGTTGCAGTTTAATTTTCAAATATAAATTTAATTGTAGTGCAATGAATTTTAGACATTTTTTCTTCTGTACATTTCTAACTTTTTATTTATTTATTGAACTAAACAAATATTTCAATTATTTATCACATATTTATTCATTAATTTTCGATTTTTTTAACCCTTTTTATACTTACTTATTTAAGACGGCGACTACAACCACTCACGTTGCACTCAACACAGCAAATACAGAGAATATATTAAACCATAAAAACTTCACTCATTGTGAACTCAATTTTATCTATTTCACTCGCATGCAAATATTATATGAGTGAAAAAGAGACAACGATATATTCAGAGTTTGTGCAAATATAATTTATTTATAACGAAACATAATATATATTTTTTATGCAAACATAATTATGGTTTATTTGAAGCTGCAAATACAATATGTTTATGGCTTAAATAATTATATTCACATATTACATTTGATTACCATATGTGCAAAAGGGTACGAATACGAAATTTTGATTTTATTCGGGAACCACCAGACGCGGAAATCAGTATTTTTATAGATTTGAGCATAAAGTCAATATATATTTGAGCGAAAATAGTTCACTTAAGCTGGTACACCTGTAGATGTAAATTTTATATGGGGTATTTGAACATATTTGGTTGGTTCACAGGTCACAATCGATCGATCATGCCAATTTTCTTTTTGAGACAGCAGATATATAAATAATATAAATTAGGTATTTCATTAATCTAGCTCTTTTAGTTTATCTGTTGTAGTGATTTCAACAGACAGATGCTGATAAAGAATACATATACTTTTCTATACCGAATATGCTTCCTTCTGGGTATTACAAATGGCGTACCGAACAAAATAAATATACCATATATTGGTGGATCGTTTGGTTAGTGTGATGGAATACGATTCAAAAAGTTGCCAGTACATTGGACTACGAGCGGAAAGGTCCCTGGTTCAATCCCTGTAACTCTCAACATCTTTTTCATAGAAAACATTTGTCTATACGACGCTACCTCTCGGCAGTCAATAGCAAACCTACGGTAATAAACATTGAAAGTGTCGCACCCAGCCGTTCGGATTCGGTGTTATACTGTAGGTCCCACAACTTTTAATACCAATATTTATAACACGCACAGCTCAAGTGATCAGAGAGCTCAGCCTAAGTTCTTATAGGACTGTAGCGTCAAACTATTATAATATACGCTTTCACTCTAAGTGTAGGGTATAAAAATGGTCAATGGACAATTGATATCAGTTGTCCATTTATTGAAATCGAAGAGGGTGAGTTTCAACACCTCGATTTCTATATTATTTTATTTTTAATAATTTGAATTGCATACCCACACGACCTTATTATTTTTTTCAACATTCTTCATGAAGTTAAATATATACAGAATTTAGTAAAAATAGCTGCATATTTCTGAACGTTTAAATATATGCAAAATGTAAATAAAAAAATGTATTTAATGTGACTAAATAAATTTTCTCGGTGTAGGAATTATTTGTGTCACAACAGTTTTTCTAGATCAATTCATTTTATTTGCATGTGAAATAAAACTGCATACGTTTTTATAATAAGATAACAACAGCTTCAATCTATTTACATTTAGCTATATATATTTTATAATTATAGGTATTTAATAAAGTTGTTGTATTGATTATCGCTGTTTTTAAATTTAAGACAGATCTGTTTGCATTCGTACTGAATGTATAAAACAATACACAGGTAAAGAGCATATTACTTGTTATTCATGGTGCATACAAAAAAAACTAAAATTCTACGAAACAATTTTATTTATTTCTGTTTTGCTGATAGTTGAAGTCGTAATACTAAACTGACCCCTGCATTTGTGAATAATAATTGCTAATTACAAAATAATTACACTGTGCAACCATTAAAATATACTTTAAACCAGACATAGGCTTACCAGAAATCCCCCACGCTCTCATAATCTTATTTTATATGTAAGTAGATGCTCTTTGCCGGCCTCAGAATGCTGGACTTGCATTCTGAAGGTCTCGGGTTCGAGTCCCGGCTTGGGCATGGGCGCTCGTGGTGATATTAACCACAAAATTGTAGGGAATAGATTTCACAGTACAATGGATATAGTCTGTCTGAGTGCTGTGGATCTTAGCAGATATTCGAAAAAAAAAAAAAAAAAACGAGTTGGGAAAGTTAGGTCACATGGGTAAGTTCGGTCACATGGGGCGGATTTTTATAGTCGGTCGGGCCCGACTATGGAATACCCTACACCTTTGGTGGGGATATTAATGTGGGATATTTAATTGCATACCTTAATTTTAAAGTTTTTAATTATGCTGAACCTCCCCACCCCCATATTATTCACATATCAGAAATTTACGTCTTATATCCACATAAATTAAAAAATGTATATAAAAGTATAAAAAAACTAAAAAAAAAAATTGAAAAATATAATTGGGCGGACCACGCCTATATTTAAAATTTTGAAAGGCAAATATTTCATAGATTTGATTTTAATAATTTACGGATCAAATTTTTACTATGAAAACCCGGGAAATAATGAAAAAAAAAAGTGGGCGGATCACGCCCATTTTTGGACCACATATTTTTAGGTGAATTATAACAATATGTTTTAAATTTCATACCTATATCTTGAATACTTTTCGAGTTATTAGTTCCGAAAAAGTTATATAAAAGTGACTTGTATGGGAGGTGGGCGTGTCCGTTGACCGATTTGGCTCATTTTCAAACTCAGTTCCTACTTTTGGCTAAAATATATTGAGTCGAAATTTCATCGCATTCTGATCAGTATTTCTCAAGTTATTCTGTATTCGGACAGCAAGACAGCAAGACAGCAAGACAGCAAGACAGCAAGACGGACAGACAGACAGACGGACAGACGGACATGGCTAAACGGACTCGGGTAGTGATGCTGATCAAGAATATATATACTTTTCCATACCGGACACGCCTCCTAAGGGGCGTTACAATATATGCACAAAGTTAATATACCCTGTACCTCATAGGTGTAGGGTATAAAAAACAGGTGCTCTTATACAGTATGTTCATCGATGTCAATAATTCGTGAGGGCATTCTATGACTCAAAAAAAAATAAGAATAATGCATTTTACTGACATGACCTAGTCAAGAAAATGGATTATAAAGTATAATCTGTTGGTAAATGAATATCAATTTAAGTTTTGTTTAAAACAATTTAATTATCTTTCCAATGGTATACCATATCTTCAAACCCTTTTTTTAAATGTACGTAAAATGGAAAATTTTAAAAATAAAAATACAAATTTTGACTTTGTCATGGATTTTCTCAAATTATAAATTAGAAAAAAGTGCGTAACAAAATTTCAAGGACAAAGTCAAAATTTGTATATTTATTTTTGTAGATTAGATTTATCCTTGAACCTTTATTTTTAATCAATAAAAGTGCTATAAAAATAAAAAAAGGCTTAATATTGTTGTATTTTGGAATAAAACAAATATTTTTTGTAAATTACTAACATATTGTACTAGTCCCGGATTAGAACGTGCTAACTTCCGTGGGATCCCGGGATTACGAAAATGGATCGAATTTGTATCCCCTGCACACAGAAAAATCCTCTTTTGCCATGAGTTTAATTGAACCAGTCAGTCTTGCAACCAAAATACATTTGTCATTAAAATAAACGTTCCTTATTTTTCTACAACCGAAATGTTAGTCCGCGCAACTGCACGTTCGGTAGCCGTAACCACATGATTGAATTTTTCATTCTGCCAAAATTGCATTCGTGCATTTGTTACGCCGATTGAGTAAGTTGTTGTATCAACAAAATAAATGATATCAGTAGTTCGGTTGCAAGTTTCTTGCCAACAATTATGGAGAATTAAATAAACGTGAAATATGTTCACATGTCCAAAACAATAGGAAATTAATTAATTAAGTAGCGAAATAAATGTACAAATATTAATAAAATAATATATTTATTCAATACAAATTGCTGAAATGTGAAATATAATATAAATAAAAAATACATGACCAATGGAAATTATTTTTTTTTTATTTATTGGTTATGAGGAAATAAAAAATAAATGCATTCAGATTCATAGTTTTCTTTCAGGGAGCAGGAATTAGTAGATATACTTCTAAATTGTGTGCGCGACAATTTTACTCAATTTTAATACATATAGAATACATAAGTTTTATATACATAAATAACTATATTATAATAAAATTTCAATTGGATGTTTAGAAAACCTCATGCTTAGCGACTAGGAGGTTCCGACAACCTCATGCTCACGAATTTGGAGGATGTCGCAACCTCATGATCACCGATTTGGAGGTTACCACTCCTCATGTTTACCGATTAGGAGGTTGTCACAACCTCTTGATCACCGATTTGGTGGTTGCCACAACCTCATTATCACCGACTAGGAGGTTGGCGCAACCGAATGTTTCGGTAGGGCAATTTAGTTGGTTGCTGCAACAAATCAGTTCTCTGTGTGTATGCACGTATAACGGAAAGTATTTTTTGTCACACCGTGTATGTATTAAATTATACTAAGTAATCGAAAATCGTGAGCAATTGAAGTGGCAATTATAGAATAATGACTGCGGTAACACCATAGGTGTTGTAATATTTTATTTACTATAAACGTTTTTTAGCCACTGAATACGAAAGTTAAGATGCGCTATTAAGTGTGATCTTCGAGAAAACAAAAATTTGTTCGTGTATTATTTAGGAATACCATTACCCAAAGTATGGGTTTTAAACAATATCTGAATTGAGGCAATGTTGGATTAGAGATTCGTGAACTAACCAATGCTATATACATTTTTTGAGTACCTTGTTATGTTAATATTTTGCAATAATCATTTCAAAAATTAAGAAATCTGTCGTCTCATAATAAGTGATACTCTTATTATAGTTTAATGCGGTTTCTAAAGTCGAGAATTTTAGTACTACTTTGTGACATATTTTAATTAATTTTATATAATTGTTACTACTACAACTATTTGTCTATCTCACAATATAAATACTTTGCCGTGGATTGTACGGCAATTAATTTACATAATTCCCTGAACTATATATAAAATCAGAAGTTTGTAAATGCTGATAACTTTATAAATGAACAGTCTATCGAGGTATAAAAAGGGCCACAATAAGATTAGTGCTCGTTATACGGTATTCACTTTAGCAGCAATGAAAATTATCGTATTTTGGACATTTTTGCTAGGCATCGTCCTAGTTTGCCAAGGTACTCATTTATTATTTCCTAATTAAAAAGTTTATACTATAACTATTATCAACTTCTAGCTAAAGCTCAATTTGGTGGAGGAGGCGGGGGCGGAGGACCTTATGGTGGAGGTGGTGGAGGGCCCTTAGGAGGCGGTGGTGGTCCTGTAGGCGGCGGAGGTGGTGGTCCTTTGGGAGGAGGAGGTGGAGGAGGAGGTCCTTATGGAGGCGGAGGTGGTGGACCCTTTGGAGGTGGTGGTGGTCGTTTAGGCGGCGGCGGTGGTGGTGGTGGGAGCTACTATTGAATTTAGTTTTTTACATAAACAAAATTTTTAATTAAATATGTATTTGATAAAAATTAAAAAAAATGTGTTGTATTTATGTTTGATTTGTGTTAGTAAATCTTTTAATTTTGTGTTGGTCCACCTATGAGGTACATGGTATATTAAAATTGTGCAGATATAGTAACGCCCCTTATGACGCGTTGTACCAACTAACTTCATTCGGTTAAATTGAATGGATTACAAATTTGCTGGCGGAACTGCCATATTACACTTGCCTATACACTTGAAATATTAGTTTATCCACACTATCCTAATGGTTCTAAATCTGTACTAAAATGTTCTAAAACAGTTCGAAATTGGTTGCAGTACAAACTACAACTCTTTTTATTTTGACAATAGCAACCAACTAAACGGTTCAGAGAACCGAATTAGTTGCTTGGGCAAATAGGTGGTTGGCGCAACAAATCTCTATTCTGTGTATATATATATTATTTTCAATACCCACAATAACACAACCAGTTTAGCCATTTGTCAGTATGTATCTGTTTGTCAGTATGTTCGTCTTTCTGTCAGCCTTGCTGCTATTAAAAACAAGTCTTTGAAATATTGATCTAACAAATCTGCATATATGTTTAAAAAATAGGCGTGGTTCGCGCACTTTTATTTTTCTTCATTTCTTTTTTATTGATTTGTTAATACATTTATAGCAATATTCTGAGAATGTTCAGCATAATTAAAAACATAAAAATGTAGGTATACAAAAACATCCCACATTAAAATCCCCACCAACGTGTAGGGTATTCCATAGTCGGGCCCGATCGACTATAAGTCCCGTCCAATTAACTTTCCTCACTTATTTTTATACCCTACACCAGGCATGTCAATCACGCGGCCCGCGAAGACTTTTTAAATAATATAAGAAAAATATACTTTTAAGGATTGAAAATTTTTAAAAATATTTTATTTTCAGGAGTTAAAATGATTATTATATTAAATAACGGAGGCATAATCAAGATTACCATTTATTCTTGGTTAAACATTTATTAATTTATTTAAAAAAACAATATTTTTATATTTTCCAAAATTTAATAATGAGAAATTGAGACTCGAAGACTCGAGTCTTAATTTATTTTCATAAATTTCCTTTTAAATATTATACATGGCGTTGAACAAATGGAATAACAATAATGTTTATCTTTGTTTCATCAAGTAATATTGTTTTTTATTCATAAAATTTTAAATTTAATGTAAAGTTTTGGATTTCCCTTGGCTATATTTCACCGGCATTTATAAAAAATATATAGTAGCGCATAGTTTTGTACGTCTAACAACGAAATGAGAAATACATTATTGTTTTTGGTTCGACTATTAAAAATAAAAGGAGAGAAAAATAATTAAAACTTAAAAATCTTAAAAACTAGACCCTATTTAACAAAACTATTTTCGGAATTAGCTCCAGTATCAAAAAAAGGCGCAATCAAAATAAAACAAGAATCAAAAATTTGTAAAAATTGGAATTTTATCCATTTTAACATTTTTTTTTTTAGTAAGTAAAACTTTTTGTTTAGAGACATTCCACACCAAATCTATCAGAGTTCCAGACTCACCTTCTCCAGAGATATAGTGGTCCAAAGTTTCAAAAAATTAATCAATAATCACTTTTTGTGGTTGTAGAAAAAAACTCTTGACCGTAGAATGCTGCAAACCTCATTTTAAGGATAATAAAATAAACTTTGTTATAACTCCTAAATCGTTACATCTATAATCAATGGTTTGTCCTTGCAATTTAAATTAGTTGTGCATAAAAAGGAACCCTTTTGAAATGTATATAAATTTCAAATTTTATAAATATCAAATTTATATACGATATTTAAAAAAAAAACTTTTTCAATATGTTTGGTAAGAAGTCTGCCATGTGATTTATGCCTCGAAGTTTTCTCTAACTAACTTGGATAACAAAAATTCGATCTCGTTGCTAATTTTTAAAATTTCGTAATTTTAGTAGAGTGAAATTTTATGTTAGGATATTTAAACATTTTCCACATCGCAATGTTTTTGAAATATATCTCTATATATTTGAACTATTTGATGCAATATCAATCCAGAATCATTTTTATTATAGTTTCGAAATAAAAAAAACCGCCCATATGTCACTTTGAACTATTTTTGTAGTTTTAGTACGATTTGGCCTTCGACATTGGTACAAGAGCTAATTTATCGTACGATTTTGCGGACATAAAAAGTTGCAACAATTTTGGATGATTGTTAGATCTGTTTTACAAAATTGTCTCTGGTGTTTGAAATATACTCCATTGTATATATATCCTTGACAAAATTTTTGGCAGGATCAAAGAAATTCGAAATTTTTTTCGATATATTTCAAACAGACAAAAATCGTAGCATTTTTTGCAAAATTTTCGCCTGCGGCGCGAGGATTAATGGAAATTGTTATCATCTTAACATTATATTTTACTTTACAATAGAAGAACCAAATGTAAAAAACGAGCACATTTTTTTTTGTATCTGTCCGTCTGTATGTCCGTCTGTCTGTCTGTCCGTCGGTCCGTCTGTTGAAATCCCTACTACTTTTAAAATTGAAGAGCTAGATAAATGAAACTATAACTTAGATAACTAATATACCTACGCTGTATGTGCGACAAAATGTGCGAGATCGGTCCATTGTGACCTATGATCCGACCACTTATGTTCAAATACCTCATATAAAATGTACATATAAAGATCAATTTTTATGTATACGTGCTTAGGTAAACTTTTTTGGTCAAATATATATTGACATCATGCTCAAATACATGATAACAATGTTTTCCGGCGAAAAGACTTGTGGTTCACAAAAAAAAATCGAAATTCGGTACACCTACCCATTTTTAAATATGGGTATCAAATGAATGGAAATTCTTCAGCGATTGAATGTTTGTAATTATTTTCAGGATTCGTATACCCTGGTGACTTATATATCACTTTGAATGGTAACCACACATATGTGTAGGGTATTTATAGTCGGCTTAGACCGACAATAATTTTGATAATCCTAACTATCATAATTACACCTACTTTAAAATTTCCCATGTGATCTAACCTTCCCAACTGGTTTTATTCTAATTTCATACATTTGTGACTTTTTTGTAAATTCATTCCAAGGAATTCAAGCAATATCCTCTGTTCGCACTAACTTTTTTCTAATTACAGTCAATGTGATAAAAATGAAAAATATATCATCCCGATATCGTTCCCGAATTAGGAGAAATTACATGGCAAAATGTACTATTTTTCATACATTTGTGCCTTTTTTTGTAAATTTATTCCAAGGACTGCAAGCGATATTCTTCATTCTCACTATCTTTTTTCTAATCACAATCAATGTGATAAAAAATAGAAAATATATCATTCCGATATCGTTCCCGGATAAGAAGAAATTACATGGTAAAAAATATGAGTTTTATTCTAATTTTTTTTTGTAAATTTATTCCAAGGACTGCAAATGATATCCTGCAAATGATATCCTTTTTCTAATCATTATCAATGCGGTAAAAAATAAAAAAAATATTATCCTGATATCCTTACCGGATTAGGAAAAATTACATGTCAAAAATTACTATTTTATTTTCTAATTTCATACATAAGCGCCTTTTTTTTAATTTATTCCAAGAACTGCAAACGATATCCTTCATTACCACTAACTTGTTTCAGATCACTATCAATGTGATAAAAAATAAAAAATAAATCATACCGATGTCGGTTCCAGATTTTAAAAATCACATGTCAAAAATTTCCACAAAATTATGGAAGTTTAAATATTTTTACATAATTTTTGTGAATCCTTGATATTTTTTTATTAAGTAAAAAAAAAAATCAACGAAATCTAGTGATTTGTTTTGAAGTTATATAATTTTGTTCTAAAAATGTGCCTTTTTTTTTGTTCACCGTACGATGCCACAATTAATGATTTTAAAATAAGAAGAAGGGTTTACTGTTTTTTTATTAATTTTATCTTGAAAAAATGTCCAGTTAGATTACGTGATATGAAGACCCTGAAACCATCATAATCCTCGTGAACCTAAAATGATATAACATAAATTTAATCAGGTGTTTTTGTTTAAATTACACCAGAATATAAAAAATTAACAAATGTCTGATTCCAAGAACATTTTCTGATATGTCTCCACTATAATATTGAGCAACACGCTCTAACTGTTCGTTTTTCCATAGAGATTTTATCACATTTGAATAGCAATAATCACTATCTACGATATCACGTTGAATGGTGAAATTTCAATTTTTTATTTTAATTGTATCATTTAAAAACCATTCTTATATAATTTTGTAGAAGAAATATTAATTGATCGCCACTTTTACGATTAGCGATTTAATCAGTATTTTCGCTCTCCAGAAAATCTGTGCTTTTGTAGAAAATGAATTGGTTCGTATTGTAGACACAACCCAACAACATAATAAGTATAGACACGAACCATATGACATTTGTTTCTCCATCAACTGTAACACCCTGTGCCTTACAGCGACCATATTGGAAGCTCTAACCAAAGACTATAAGACGTGCGACTTCGCAAAAAACATATTCAACATAGCAAAATCCTGTTTTTTATGATATTTTTTGGTACACGGATTGTGTACATGAGCTCTGCCGCATCTCTACTTGCATTGTTGTTGTTTCACCGTGTAAAATTTTCAACAACACAAAACAGCTGTTTGTTAATTCAGATGCTGAAAATTTTGTGAAATTTGCCAAAATTTACACATTTTTTGCAACCGAACTACTCAAATGCAGAAGTTTTGAGTTACACGTAATGAGTCTAAAAATTTGCACTATTTTTTTAAAACTATGCCTAAAATTCATAGTCTAAGGGAAAAGTGAAAAAATAATTAACATTTTCTGAAAAAATTGTAAAATTTACGAGAAAAAAATAGCAATTTGGTGAATAAAACCAGTGTGTCCCCCTTTTCATTAGTTTAGGGAAAAAGGGACAAAACTTTTGCAAATATTACAATATTAAAATAAATTTATTATATATTATGTTTTTATAATATTTATATTATAAATCGTTTTTATAATGAAATTATGTGTATGGATCAATATTGCGCTTAAATATAATGAGGACGTTAAATAAAATAAACTAAAATTGTGAATTTACTTACGGCCGGTTGAATACAGTTATCAGCTAAAAACAATCTGACAAATAAATTTAATTTTTAAATAGATTAACTAATCGATTTCCATCTCTAACTCATGGTTAAAAGTTGTATGCATCCGGGCATTAAGCAATTAACAGTCCGATAATCCCTTTCCGTAGAGATATTTTAAAATTTTGTCCTAGTTGACAATTTCGTACGCTTGTTCAGCCAAATATAGCTCTTCATCATGCCTGACAACGATATCATCCATAATTCGTATCAAAATCGGTTGAAAATTGTACCCACACTATCAATTTTTGAATAAAACTAAATATATATAAACTAAAACGTTGTTTACGTTTGTTTTGAGTATTTTTATGTTGTCAGAAAATTAATTTGTTATTAAATTTCTGTTTGGCGCAAACATCAAAAGCAGTGGTGAATATGTTGAATATAAAGGGGGAAAAATGTCTAAAATGAGAAAATCTGTGGCATTATTGTCCAAGTTGAATAAAAGTTGTCTAAGTTGAATAAAAAGTTGTCCAAATTGCGACTGCGACGCACACTAACAAAACGATTTTTACATCTGCATTGACGGAGTTTCGTGTCTTGTGGTCTATGGCTCTAACGACAAAAAGGCAGCACATCTTAGCATAGAAGCCACATTTTAGGATAAATCCCAAAAATGGGATTTCTCATTCGCAATGGGAATTGGGATTTCCCATGGGATATTCAATTGATTTGGGATTTTTTTTTCCCAATATAAAAAAAAAATCATTTAATTGCAATTTCATATGATTTTTTAGTATCTATAATTATATAATTATATATATATTGTTTATAATAAATAAAATTAATTATTATGGATATATTAAAAGAAGTAACCGTTTTAGATCCAAAAAATATAATAAATAATAGCATTATACCATTAGTTTGTTTAGTTCCGCACATAATTAGCAATGAAAATATTAACAAAATTCATTTAGAATTTAAGAAAATTAAACAACACAAAAAAGCAATGATTTAAATTTTACAAAATTTTGGCAAGCCATTTTAAATTCTAAAAATGAAAATAATAATTTTCTGTGTCCTGATGCGAAAACTAATTTCATTTATTTCATATTTGCCGCACTCTTTTGCAAATGTGGAAAGGATATTTTCTCAATTTAGCTTAAATAAAAATAAAATAATGTCAATAATGCATGCGAAACGACTGACAGAGTCAAAAAATTGTTTTGATGCAGTGTTTAATAAAACACATTTTGAATTATTTACAAATGAAATATATGGGTTTAAAAATAATAACACTGATGATAATAATGAAGATGTTATTTTGTAAATATTCTTATATTTTTTTAATAAAATTATAATATCGTTAAATGTAATTTTATATATAATCTAACGATTTAACTTAGGTGACAAAGTTTTATAATATTTTAATTTGGGATTTTTGGGATTTTAGATAGTATTTTCCACTTCAATTGGGATTTTTTTCCCATGGGATTTAAGGAGGTATTTTTGTTCTCACTCCGTGGGAAAATGGGATTTTTTTTGGTAATTGAAGGTGGCTTCCCTGCATCTTAGTCCATATCGACTTTATGATTCTAATCATGAAGTCATACTAAGTTTTTGAACACTGCCTACAGTTTTATAGTTATTACGTAAAACAAAAAATGGAAATTCTCATAATTTTCGAAATATTTTTGACTTTGACTTTTTAGCAATTTTTGTACTTTTTGACTAATTTTATTTATATACCATTTAGAATACTTCAGTTAATATTTTGCAATAAACCCAATAAAAGACGGGTCCATCTGGCTAAGTCAAATAAATTATTATTATTATTATTTATTGCATAACATATATGGTTTTTATAATCCAAAAAAATAATATTTTATATATTAAACTGTATCCATTTACTTTAATTTTGCAATTCACTAATGGGCGATTTGATTGTTGGGAGATTTTGTTCTATCAAATTTTAAAGTTTCGACAAAAATCGATATCATTAACTACAATTAACGATAAATATTGTTAGAAGGTATGAGAAGTTCGCTATGATATTTATCGTCAGTCCTCGTCATGAATTTACCAAAAATTGTCTATACGATAGCATTGAAAAATTGTTGGTTGTTAGCCAGCTTACTTTGCAACGATTTAAACGATTTTTATTATTAAAATCATTCCGATTTTATTTGTCTACATAAAATGCATTGAAAGTTAGGAAATCACTTTTTTCATAACGATCGTTATCGCAAGCGACAATTGTCGGTAGTTCGCGATATCAAATATTATCGTTATGCAGTTACGGAATCGCGCTACTGGACACTGATTAGCTTATCGTCGGCAGCCGATCTTTTGATTTGTTAATGATTTTAACATAACCAGATCCACTCGAGTCACGGTATTAGTCCCAGAGTTTTTAAAAATACTAAACAGACATAATAGACTAATTTTCAGCAAGTATTGAAACCTAAACGAATAACAGTTTCGATTTCGGTTTCAGTATTAGGTTTTAATAACGAAACGGTTTCGGTATACCGGTTCCAAGTTACGGTTTCGGTTTTGATTTCGTTTTTTTTTTATAAAATTTCTATTTTTTCAATAATTTTCAAATAATTTAACATTGTTTATATTGTGCTAAGTTATGTTCAAATTGTTATATTGGAGTAAAGTGGGAAACGTAATTTAACAATAGCTGCGTTTTTTTCATAGTTCAACCAAGCGAGTGAACTCAAATGTCAAAAATACTGAACCTAATTCTTTCACTATTTCAAAACAGATGGCGCCACTATGTTTCTGAGCAACAAACATTTTATACGCAACCAGGGATCGCAGACAAAATAATATTTGTTACGTTAAATTTTCATTTCACATAAAAAATTTAAAAAAACTACAAAATATAAACGTGGTAATGATTACTATTCTTTCCATATGAATAATTTTCATACTGCATCTA
Source organism: Dryomyza anilis (assembly GCA_951804985.1). NCBI lineage: Eukaryota > Metazoa > Arthropoda > Insecta > Diptera > Dryomyzidae > Dryomyza > Dryomyza anilis. Next base: position 82,176,583 of record OX638131.1, read on the forward strand.
TTTTTTATGTCCAACCAATTTCAATTGCAATCCCTGGTTTCTGCTGAATTTAAAAATCTACATCTATGAACCGTAGCAAACACTAGAAAATGTATGAGCTAATTTCAAATGAATTGAACCAGCTGCCAAGTTAATTCAATTTTTGTTTTTGCTTTACGTATAAAATTTGAACTGAAATTCAATTTGAACCAGTTCAAGTATGAAAAAGACGCAGCTATTGTTTCTCAAAAAACAACATGTAAATTTTTGTACAACAAAAAAAATTATTTTGGGAACTCAACATTTTATTAAATGACATTTAAACATGCCTTGTACTTAAGATCCTCTATATAAAATAAAACATGTTTTCCTGTTTCTTTTTATGCCTTTTTAAAAACCGTTTTAAACCGGTATAAAACCGAAACCGTTTATTTCGGTTTAGGATATCGGTTTATTTCTGATTTTCGTATAACGGTTTCGGTTTTAAAAATGAAACGGTTTTAAATGGATTTCGGTTACGGTTTCAATCCTTGATTTTAAATTTGAGTAGTAATCAGATTTAGTAGAAAAATTCACTTTTGCGTAAACAGAAATTCCATTTTTCTCCAAACTGTTGAAAAGCAGTAACGTTCAAATGAATTCTCGTAATCCATCTGGTTGATGTCCTCGAAAGATACAAGGCTGACATCACCGCAATCCAGGAAATGCGATGGACAGGATAGGGCTGCTCTAAACAGGCATCCTGTGACATTTACTACAGCTGCCATGCGGAGAGACATGAATTTGGTTGTGGATTTGTAGTCGGCAAGAGACTCCGCCACCTTGTCTCTAGGTTCACACCCGTGAACGAACGACTAGCAACTATCCGCATCAAGGCTAAATACTTCTATATCAGCCTAATTTGTGCGCACGCTCCGACGAATGAAAAGAACGATGAAACTAAAGAGACTTTCTATGAGCGCCTCGACGAAGCCTATGAGTGCTGTCCCTGTCACGACATCTAAATTGTGATTGGCGACTTTAATGCCAAGGTGGGCCATGAGGATATCTTTGGTTCAACGGTTGGACGATTTAGCCACCACGACAACACCTCCAACAATGGAATGAGTCTGATCGGCTTCGTCGCAGCACGAAACATGGTAATTAGTGGTACTAGATTCAAGCATCACAATATTCACAAGGCCACGTGACGGTCACCCAATCAGAACACACACAACAAAATTGATCATGTTGTGATTGACGGAAGGCACGCGTCTAGTATGATGGAAGTACGCTCCATCCGAAATGCCAATATCGACTCGGATCACATCCTTGTAGCAGCCAAGGTTCGCACACGCTTATGCGCTGCGAAAAACGCACGGAAACCCACGCAAGGAAAGCTAGACGTCAGTAAGCTGCACACAAAACAGACCGAATAAGCCTATGCCGCTCGACTCTCACACCTGCTGGCCCAAGGCACTCCCCCTCTCGATGATATATGCTCGCAGTGGACACACGTCTCCCGCTCAATGCGTACTGCTGCCGAAGAGGTGCTTGGATTCCAACGCCCACTACGGAACAATTGGTATGACGAAGAGTGTTGCGCAGCCACTGCAGAGAAAGGCGCTGCATATGGAGCCACACTGCAGTCGGTAGTTATGCGAGCCGATAGAGCGATACAGAGAGAAGAGGAAGGAGGAGAGACATCTTTTCAGGCGCAAGAAAAGATAACTAGAAAGACGCGAGTGTGAATTCTCGAAAATTCTTTCAGAAGATATGACGCCTGACCGGAGGTTTAAAGACCGGACCCTCTTACTGTCAGGACGATGACGGATTGGATCTTATCAATGCCGCTTCAGACCTGGCAAGTCCACCATAGAACTGATTTTCACATTGCGCCAAATCCTGGAAAAGACCAAAGAGAGGCAGATCGACACCCACCACCTCTTCGTCGACTACAAAGCAGCCTTCGACAGTCCGATAAGAAGTCGCCTATACGCCACCATGTCTGAGTTCGGTATACCTGCGATACTTATAAGGTTTTGCAGGATGACTCTGAGCGACACACGTTGCTCAGTGAGAATTGGGAACAACCTCACCGATACGTTTAATACCGAACGAGGTTTCAGAGAAGGCGATTCCCTATCGTGTGACTTCTTCAACCTAATAATGGAGAAGATTGTAAGAGCTGCACAACTCCATTACAATGGCACTATCTTCAACAAGAGTTCCATGCTGCTCGGGTACGCTGATGGTATCGACATCATTGGGCAGAGCGTACGAGCAGTCAGTGCAGCATTCTCCAGTTTATAGAGGGAATCGCGTCGAATGGGTCTTACGGTGAACGAGGACAAGACGAAGTACCTAGTGTCAACAAACAAAGAGTTCCGGGGTCTTGGACAACACGTCACTATTGACAACCACAACTCCGAAGTTGTGAAGGACTTCGTATACCTAGGAACCCGCATCAACAAGGAAAACAGCCAGGCTGACAAGAGATTAGCCGAAGAATAACTCTTGCCAACAGGTGTTACTTTGGGCTCAGTAGGCAATTGAGGAGCAGAGCCCTCTCTCGACGGACATAAATTACGCTCTATAAGTCGCTCATCATGCCAGTCCTCCTCTATGGCGCTGAGGACCTTAAAAACGGTCCGATAACATCTATTTTGATCTTAAACTATAGAAGAAGATCTACATGGACATTCGTTATCAAAAAATAATATAATATTACTATAAATGCGGCGTTAAAAATCAGTCAAGCTTGTTTGTACACAAAAATGGTCGGATTTAAATGATAGATATTATAAAGTTATTTCATCTCCGATTAAAACTAACATCAAATACTGTTATTTGGATACACTAAAGCAACGTTACTGTTTAAATGGGACTTAGTCTCATATAAACAAAATGCAAATACCGACCAGAGAACCCTACTTGCACTCAAAAAAGTATTACAGTTCATTAACCACAATATTGAGATTTACCATTGATCTAAGCGAATACGAACGGACCGTGGGCCGCCCACACACCTTCTTCAGCTCAAAAGTTGGTGCATGGCGTCAGCATGGATTTTCGTTGGATTTTTATGTGGTCTTTGTCATGCCCTTTTTTAAATATTTTGATAAATATTTTGATATCGGAAAATAGGGTTTTATAAAAGTGAGTTTTTAATGTTTTAGGGGGGAGGTGGGTGACTGTTGTGGGGTGGTTTTTTGTTTGCGTATGAGGCTCCATAGCCTGTTTGACACAGTATTTTTTTTTAATTGTTTGATCTGTCAATTGTTTTGATCCTTCCTTTCTTAATTTTTTGGGGTTCCATGGGTGCGAGGATTTGAGACAATGTGGGTAATAGTTGGATACATATAACATAAATTGAGTAATGCCACATTGAGGACTTTGGAAACCTAATAGAGGACTTTGAAAACCTAAAAATCAGAGAAATTGAGGGATCGAAATCTGCTCTAATGCGCGTCGTAGGCATTAGCGCAGATTTCGATTTTTCAGATTACAAAAATCTTCTTGGAAATTAGATCCATAAAAATCGGGAAAAAATGAATAATTATGAGGGGTCTACGACGCGTACTTATTAGCGAAGATACAAGCAATTTAAGTTGGGGGAACAATTTCCCAGTTCTCTGTGGACCGGTTGTAAAATTGTTGATGTACATTTTATTAAAATCCGATTGATTTTAAAGAAGGATTTCCTAAAATGCTCATATCGAGAGTGTCCTAGAGGATTGAAAGTAGGCGCATTTTATAGTGAGTTCAAAGTCAATTTACCCTGTAAATTGGCTAATTTGTCAAGGATTTCTAAAAAGGCGTATTATGGTGATATAAGCAATTAAAATTGGGAAAGCGATTTCTCAGGTCTCTGTGGACCGATTATAATTGGAAATTAGAGACCTTAAAATCAGGAAAAATGTGGCATCTTTGCGGGGTCTACGAAGCGTATTATGTGAGCATAAGCAATTTAAGTTGGGGAAGAAATCCTCATATTCTTTAATTTTTCGACTGTCACATTTCGTTTTTTTTAAAGAGATGCTGGTTTATTTTTCCTTACATTCAGGGAAAAACCATGTAAATTTAAACAGAAATTAAACAGATTTCATGTTGTTTTTTTTCAAACAGATTCATAGTGTTATATTTTAACAAGATACAGGAATTAAACATGATATCATAATGTTAATTACTAACAGTACAAACTCACACAAAAAAAAAAGCACCAACTACCAGTATTCATCATATTGATGATTTCATTCATTGAACTAAAATCGTATTTTTTCAGTGTTTTTCATTTTTAATATTTTTTATATCAAGAAATTTCAAACAAAAATTGGTCTCCATTTACACATTTACGTATTTATAATTCTTATAAGAGTTATGATATTTAAATTAATATGGTTTGATGACCAAAATTCATCAATATGATGTTCACTTTTTCATTAGTATGATGAAATGGAGGCTTCGAATAATTAGTAATTATATATAATAAATCATTTAAGAATTATAAATACATAAAAGTGTAAATGGAGATAAATGAAGATAAATATGTGTTTGCAATTTGATGTTAAAAAAAATATTGAAAAGAAAAACATTTAAAAAATACGATTTTAATTCAATTAATGAATTCATCAATATGATGAATCCTGGTAGTTGGTGAAATTTTTAGTAAAATTTTTTCTGTGCTGTTAACTGAACATGAATTATCGGTTTGATTCATCATGATATATTTTTAATGTAACAGTTGTATAATGTTAGATTTACATTTGATAACTTGTTAGAATAACTCGATATCTTGTTAAATGGAAATTGCAAAATGTTAATTTGACATGATTCATCGCTTTGTTTTACCTTTTTGTAGTGTTAATTCAACAGTATAATGATGTTAAATTACATGATAAACCATGTTATATTAACATGTTCCCATTGTTTTCCCTAATATAGAAATATAACAAAAAAAACAAATTTGGTATTTAATGAATTATTTTTTTTATATTTTTTTTTTATTAATTGTTGTATATTAAGAAAATTTATTTGGGTTGATAATACTTGATGTACATGGTCAGTGGATCAAAAATGAAGTATACACATAAACTCTATCACGACTGATTTAGACGCTATTAGGTCCGAAAGGATTCAAAGGATAACCAATGTATTTCCTCATTTTATAGCGCGGTGGTTCGTTGTGCGTTTCTGACGTCTAAGGGGCGATTGTGGGGAAAATATTGGAAGTTTATATCCTAAAATATTACCACCATTTTTAATGTATTTCTCGTATTAAATCTTAAAGGAGTTAGGAGTTATAACAAGTAGAATAAGTCAGAAATCTAACATATTGTCTTCGGAGAAAATATTCGTCTCTAAAAACAGTAAAAATCCTGAACACGTACCGTTTCTGAAGTGTAAGCCTAATAATAATCAATATTAGTCCTTACGTACTTTTTTTTACTTTTTACTGGCCGATGTGTACTGTATTTGAATAAATATAAAATTTGATTTTATGCGTAATATAGGTTTTTTGGCGAGATGTAGGTATAATAAAACCGAAACTTTACAAAAAAATAACACATTTTGTTCTTCCAAATATTTTACTTTGTGAAAATAACTTTAATGCATTTTTGTGCAGCTCCATGTATTTATTTAAAATGTTATATAAAACAAGTTGGGAAAGTTAGGTCACATGGGTAAGTTCGGTCACATGGGGCAGACTTTTATAGTCGGTCGGGCCCGACTATGGAATACCCTACACTCTGGGTAGATATATTAGTGGTATAATTTTTAATAATAATAATTTAATAATAAAAAAAAATTAAAATGTGGGCGGATCACGCCCATTTTTAGAACATATATTTTTAGGCGAATTATAACAATATGTTTTAAAATTTATAATTATATATGTAATACTTTTCGAGTTATTGGTTCCTAAAGAGTTTTGTAAAAGTGACTTGTATGGGAGGTGGGCGTGTCCGTTGACCGATTTTGCTCAAATCCAAACTCCGAACCATTTTTTTCTAAAACGTATTGAAACCAAATTTCATTACATTCTGACCATTATTTTTCAAGTTACCTTGAATCCGGTCAGACAGCAAGACAGCAAGACAGACAGACGGACAGACAGACAGACAGACAGACAGACAGACAGACAGACAGACAGACAGACAGACGGACAGACGGACATGGCTAAACGGACTCGGGTTGTGATGCTGATCAAGAATATACCGTCACTACCATGCCAAAGGGGCGAATGTGCAATTTTTAACATTTGCGTTTTTTTACATTTTTGAATGTAGTTTATCCTCAAGTATGCTGTGCTAAAATTGCGTGTAATTTTGTTGGGTATTTCTAGCCACAAAAGACAAAACCAAAAGGGCGAATTTGAAAAATTGAAAATCTTGTCATGCCAAAAGGGCGAATCTTTTCGTTTTTTCGCCATAACTTTTTATTGGTATAAGATAAAATAGTGGAGCAAAGGCATTTATTATTTGTTTTCAAAGCACGTATTGATCTGCATCACTATTTAAAAATTATTTTGCCAAACATTTTATCCTGCAAATAACAAATGGCAAATAAATGTTTGACAAAATTAATGATGCAGATCGATAGGTGCTTTAAAAACAAACAATAAATTCCTTTACATCACTATTTTATCTTGTACTATTAAAGAGTTATAGCAAAAAATGAAAAGATTCGCCCTTTTGGCATGACAAGATTTTCAATTTATCCAATATCTTCGTTTTTTTTTGCTATAATTTTTTATTAGCACAAGATATAACAGTGGTGTTGAGGTATTAATTGTTTGTTTTTAAAGCACCTATCGAACTGCATCATTATTTAAAAATATTTTACCAAACATTTTTTCCTGCAAATAACAAATGGCAAATTAATGTTTGACAAAATATTTTTAATTAATGATGCAGATCTATAGGTGCTTTAAAAACAAACAATTAATGCCTCTACATTACTATTTATCTTGTGCTAATAAAAAGTTATATCATAAAAAACATAAATATTTGCGTTTTGATCAGGATATAGCCTCACAAAATCCGTATTTATAATTCCGTAGTTTGTCCAAATCTAAAGATATTTTATATACGTTATAATAATTGACGAATAAACTAAAATAATAAAAAAATTAAAGAAATTATAAATTATTCTAATTTTTAAAGCACTTCAAACTTTAAAATTTGATTTCCCAACATTTTTAAAAATGCACATTCGCCCCTTTGGCATGACAGTGAAGATATATACTTTTCCATACCGGACACGCCTCCTAATTGGCGTTACAATATATGCACATAGTTAATATACCCTGTACCTCATAGGTGTAGGGTATAAAAACATTTTAACTAGCTTAAATTTTCAAAAATGTTGTTATTTTTTATAAAGATTAAGAACTTTTTAACCATATCTTTTAAAGAAGATACATGGCCCCGAACTAAAATGCATAACATTTTACCATTTTGAATCAACCATTTTTTAGCTAATTTTATTTTTTGTAGTTTAAATTTTCTTTTGACTACTACGAAGTGTTTGTAGCAAAACTATTAGTTGAAACTAATATTTGTTGTTGTTGAGGAATTTCATTCTTAGGGGACAAATATTTTTTCCAAAGACAAAATGACAGTTTTCAGACTTCTTCCAAGGGAATAACTCATTACCGGGATTATTTATGAGCACTGAACACTGTAAGTGTTCAATGCAAATCGTCCTTAGAAATTTCGATCCTTAGACGTCAGAGGCGCACAGTGAACGATTTCGCTGCAAAATGACGAAGTATTAGATGTAAATAATGAAGATAATACACATTTTAATTGTATTTTTAGCCACTTTTGCACTTTATTGCCTTTAGAAGACGTCATTTCATTTTAATTTTGAAATTGTCTTATTTGGTGTGAACTATGATGACCAGGCGGGTCTATTTCCCATCTTCGAATTTCGATGAAAATTCTCCACATCAATTTGAAATCATCAAAAACCATCGTCAGTCTATAGTATATGTATATAAATGCAAAATTAAATTAATGATGTTTACCAAAAAAATTGTTTTTGTTTAAAATTTTCAAATGTCATTGATTTACGTATAACAATATATCATATTAATTTAACAGTTGTACGCTTAAATTTAACACTGTGATCATGTTATTACCCCGTGTTATTTTAAAAATTTGAACATGTAAAGGCTCGAATACACGATAGAGAAATTATCCAGAGTTATAGAACAAAATCTACCGTAGAGCTCTCTGCAGTGGAGTTCTATGTAGTGTTTACACAATTCTATGAAATTTGTTTGCTCTATCTGTAGCTATTTTCTCTATCGTGTAAACTCGCCCTAAAAAATATCTTGTTATTTTCAAAATTTGTTTTTGTTTTCTGTAGAAAAATTAGTCATGTGTATTTAACACGAGCCGTGTTTTAAAATTGTCTATCATAATGTTCTGAGTGTACACTATAAGTGAAAAGAAACAATTTATATTATACTCTAAAATGCTTATAATTTTTACGACATACGCATATACGCAGTAGACACGAAGTGAAATCGTGTCTTCTGCGTATATGCGTATGTCGTAAAAATTATAAGCATTTTAGAGTACATTTTTTACGAAATACGCATATACGAAGGCGATACGAAGTGAAATGAATACCCTTATTGTTCTCTCTTTGTAATAGCCGTCCGCGTATGGAATACCTTCACTCTTTATAACTGAAGCTCATGATCAATAAATTTTCAGAAATGATTTTTCAAGACATCGGTGATGCATTCCCCATGTTTTAGAAATTGTTTTCATGTAGCAAACAATTTTTTGCAAAGTGCAGTTTCAACCACAGACAGCATTTAATACTCTTACTCCATGAAACAATTACAACGAATCAGCATAGTATTATTTGTTTTAAGCTTTAATGACTATGGTTTATTTTTTTAAATTATTATAAAGGGAGATCGTGGTAAGGTTAACAGGTTATTGGAAGTATACATAAATAATATGTGGTTTGAGAACTAAAGTTAAATATAGTTGATATTCTGGAACCACTGTGAAACTTGCGCCCAGGAATCTCTAAAAAAAAAAAAATATATGAAATACTTGCAATTACTACAATGTACCAAAGAATAATGAGTTAACGTACACTTCGAGAAATTCACGTTTGGATTACGTCTACGGTTGTCTTTGTTTCTCTCTGCATCTCTATCCCTTTCGTTTTCGTTTTCATTTTCATTTTCGGCTTCTTTTTCTCTTTCTCTTTCTTCTTTTTCCTTTTCTTTGGCTAGTCTTTCTTTCTCTTTCTTCTTCTCTTTCTGCACATCATAACTATCATATTCGAAGAATGGCGTCAGCAGAATAAAAAGAATTAACAATATGTAGATCAACGAAAACGCCCCCATTGTAGATGGTTCAAAGAGCAGCTCATTTCTACCTTTCTTGCCCTGCTCAGTGAGATGACTCGGATTGACACACATCATCGTCATGTGCAATATAAAATTCCACATAAGTACAACGAATGTGATAACTCCGATAAATGCATGTACGCCTGAACGCTGCTCGCGTTCCAGTGGTGTGTGTCCCGGACGAAATACCACTAAATGAAAGGCAAGGACACACTGTGAAAAGGAGTAAATATTAACTTTTTTAACTGTGTTGGTATTTTTTAAAATAATTTAGTATAATTAATAAAGTAAATAGTACGGAAGAACGGAAGGTTGGTCATTTTGAAGAAGAGCATTTTGGTATTTAATAGAAGTGATTGATCTTCGGGTGAGCGTCTTTGTCTTGACTGTTTAGTGCGTTGGACTACGAGGCGAAAGGTCGCTGGTTCGAATCGCGACTGAAACATAAAGAAATAGAAACATGTGTTTCTGTACGACGTTATTTCTCGGCTGGCAATGGCATACCTCCGTTAACGCCTATTAAAATATCTATGTAAAAATAATCCGTAAAATTTCGTATCTCAAGTAAACTAAATTAGACTTTACTTGATGGTTTTCTTGTCGTCGTGTGGGGGCTTAAGTTGGAAGTGCCTGGATTGGAGTATTTTTTGATCTAGATTGATCTTCATACAGACAGACAGAGAGACAGACAGACAGACAGACAGACAGACAGACAGACAGACAGACAGACATACATACAGACAGAGAGACAAACAGACAGACACACATGCAGACAGACATACAGATATACGGATTCGTTCAATATTGATGTAGCAACTAAAATCCTGAATGTTTTCTTTGAATTTGCACATCTGAATATTACTTACCTGTATTATGTATAGACCCAGCAACATATATGTGGGTATTTTGAATACATGAAAGAAAGCATCCATATGACTGGCATCTTCTAAAACGAACTGACGCACTATTAAAGTAACTAGTACGGCAATGTGTAAAATGGCGTGTATAAGGCGCGTACATACACAGAGTCCAAATAATCGAAATATGACCATGGCTAGAAAATATGAAGAAAAATACAAATAACTGGACAACAGGATAAAAAAAAGACCGACGGACTACCAACCATTCGCAGTGCCGAAGAACATAAACATTGATATCGAGTAGTCGGTTTTGTACAACGTGTGTGTTTCTGCGTAGCTGTCCTTCTCGACCAACGATACTAGTAAGAAATTCATGAATAGCACGATCACTGCCAGCATGAACATGACCGACAGAACGTATGTCATGTACATTATCGCGTAGTTGTGTTTTTTCATCCAAATCATGTTGAGGCCTTTGTATTGCTTTAATGGTCCGTCTTGATATGAATTATTCCTATTATAGGTTGGTTTGCTGTTGAAGTCGATGGGATGTTGTACGTCGAACTGACATTATAAATAACAACAAACTATCAGAAAAAACTACTTATATATTTGAGTGATTGTGTTTACTAAAATATATTGAATGTCATAAAATTAAACTTTGAACGAAAAATCAAAAAAACTAAAAAAAAAAAAAAAAGGCATAATTTGTAGTAAAAATCATCCAATTATACAAAACCCCAGTAGGAAATAACATCATTACGTAGCCGGTTATTGCCCCATTATTATCGATTCGTAATGCGTCGGAATCTCAATTATGAATTCGGTTTACTTTTATGCAAACATGGCCCAGGGCAAGTATGCATTTAATGTAGTTTACAAAATAATGTTATGTAGAAGCCACCCCCCATTACACACTGCATCCAAAGTAAAGAGGATTCGTAATGTTACCTCATGTATAAATAGATTACTATTTAGTAAGTAGTAGGGTGACCCAACATCAATATATGTAACGAAACATTTGTGAAGGATGATTTCATTTCAGCCTTACTTTTCGTAATGAATATTGGTCGCTTTCAAACGCAGTAATAATGAGAGTTGGTTGCATTTGTACTTTACTCTGTAAGTAGCAGTAATGAGGGGTTTTTCCATGTGCTGAGTAGTAACAGAGCTTTTTAAGTAATGCCCTCATTTAACCAAAATTAATTGATAACCCTAATTCCCACATTACGTAAATGAAAAAAAAAGATCAAGAAATATTACCCACCAACAACACATTTTGAATGGCTTATTTCCAATATGTATAAATAATTTTGCGCGTGTAATTCAATAAATTGTACATTTATTTAATTTTTTAAAAGCATGAATTACGTTAAGTCAAAATGAAGGTCCATTATATTACCAGGAATCTTTCTCTATTTGTTGAACTTATTCTCGCTTTTGACAAAGCTAAGTTTTATCTCAATGTTGGCAATATCATTCAGGTTTCCTATGAAGTGACAGACGAAATATTTGTTCCTTTTGTGCGAAAGGACTACGTATATATATAGAGCTCTAACAAAATTTGGCATTTGTACACCTAATCTATATACGTGCCGGCCTATTATAGAATGGTCAGTAATAACCTCAACCATTGTGCTAGTATATTTTCTGTTTATCATAAGCGGCATTATATTTATACCCTACACCTATGAGGTACAGGGTATATTAACTTTGTGCATATATTAAAACGCCCCTTAGGAGGCATGTCCGGTATGGAAAAGTATATATATTCTTGATCAGCATCACTACACGAGTCCGTTTAGCTATGTCCGTCTGTCTGTTTGTCTGTCTGTCTGTCTGTCTGTCTGTCTGTCTGTCCGTCTTGCTGTCTTGCTGTCCTAATACAGAATAACTTGAGAAATACTGATCAGAATACGATGAAATTTCGACTCAATATATTTTAGCCAAAAGTAGGAACTGAGTTAGAAAATGAGCCAAATCGGTCAACGGACACGCCCACCTCCCATACAAGTTACTTTTATATAACTCTTTCGGAACTAATAACTCGAAAAGTATTCAAGGTATAGTTATAAAATTTAAAAGGTATTGTTATAATTCACCTATAAATATGTGGTCCAAAAATGGGCGTGATCTGCCCACTTTTTTTTTCATTATTTCCCGGGATTTCATAGTGGAAATTTGATCCGTAAATTATTAAAATCAAATTTATGAAATATTAGCCTTTCAAAATTTTAATATAGGCGTGGTCCGCCCAATTATATTTTTCAATTTTTTTTTAGTTGTTTATACTTTTATATAAATTTTTTAATTTATGGGGATATAAGACGTAAATTTCTGATTTATTAATAACTAGCTGGACCCGTGCACGACTCGTGCCAAGATTTTCTGAATTCAAAGATATGGAGCAATTTTATTAATATAAAAAACATTTTATTATTTATTTATATGAGGGGCCCGTGCTTAGCTGTTGAAATTTTTTTATTGGTTTTATAAATGTGGTAACCAAATAATTTTCCGCCAAAACAACATTTCTCGAAGACAATTTTTTCTCAGATTGCGCTTCTCCGCAGAATTATTCCCAGTAGAAATCTTCCCGGAAAATCCACATAGAACGCTTTCCCGTAGAATTCTCAACGTAGAATTCATCTCGGTAGAATTGTTCCCGGTAGAATTCTTTCCCGTAGAATTCTTCCCCGTAGAGTTTTTCCCAGTAGAAGTTTTAGTGTGGTGGGTTTTAATGTAGTAAGTTTCGGTGTGGTGAGTTTAGATGTGGTGAATTTTGGAGTGGTGAGTTTACTGTGGTTAGTTTTTGTGTGGTGAGTTTTAGTGTGGTGAGTATCAGTGTGGTGAATTTGAGTGTGGTGAGTTTAAGTGTGGTGTTTTTAAGTGTGGTGAGTTTTAGTGTGGTCAATTATAGTGTGGTGAGTTTTGGTGTGATGAATTTTAATGCGATGAATTTTATAGTGGTGAGTTTTAGTGTAGTGAATTTTAGGGTGGTGAGTTTTAGTGTGGTTAATTATAGTAAGGTAGGTTTTACTGTGGTGGGTTTTAGTGTGGTGAATTTTAGTGCAGTGAGTTTTAGTGAGGTGAATTTTAGTGTATCGAAATTTGAGTGTAGTGTGTTTTAATGTGGTGAGTTTAAAAGTGGTGAATTTTAATGTGGTGAAATTTTAGTGTAGTGAGTTTTAGTGTTGTGAGTTTTAGTGTGGTGAAATTTTAGTGTGGTGAGTTGAAGTGTGGTGAATTTTATTGTGTTGAATTTTTGTGTGGTTAGTTTTAGTGTGGTGAGTTTTAGTGTGGTGAGTTTTAGTGTGGTAAGTTTTAGTGTGGTTAGTTTTAGTGTTGTGAATTTTAGTGCGGTGAGTTTTAGTGTGGCGACATTTGAGTGTAGTGAATTTTAGTGTGGTGAGTTTAAGTGTGGTGGGTTTTAGTGTGGTGAATTTTAGTGTGTTAAATTTTTGTGTGGTGAGTTTAAGTGTGGTGAGTTTTAGTGTGGTGAGTTTTAGTGTGGTGAAATTTTAGTGTGGTGAGTTTTAGTGTGGTGAATTTTAGTGTGGTGAGTTTTAGTGTGGTGAAATTTTAGTGTGGTGGGTATTAGTGTGGTGAATTTTAGTGTGTTAAATTTTTGTGTGGTGAGTTTAAGTGTGGTGAATTTGAGTGTGGTGAGTTTAAGTGTGGTGTTTTTAAGTGTGGTGAGTTTTAGTGTGGTCAATTATAGTGTGGTGAGTTTTGGTGTGATGAATTTTAATGTGATGAATTTTAGTGGTGAGTTTTAGTGTAGTGAATTTTAGGGTGGTGAGTTTTAGTGTGGTTAATTATAGTAAGGTGGGTTTTAGTGTGGTGGGTTTTAGTGTGGTGAATTTTAGTGCGGTGAGTTTTAGTGAGGTGAATTTTAGTGTATCGAAATTTGAGTGTAGTGAGTTTTAATGTGGTGAGTTTAAAAGTGGTGAATTTTAATGTGGTGAAATTTTAGTGTAGTGAGTTTTAGTGTGGTTAGTTTTAGTGTGGTGAAATTTTAGTGTGGTGAGTTGAAGTGTGGTGAATTTTATTGTGTTGAATTTTTGTGTGGTTAGTTTTAGTGTGGTGAGTTTTAGTGTGGTAAGTTTTAGTGTAGTGAGTTTTAGTGTTGTGAATTTTTAGTGTGGTGGGTATTAGTGTGGTGAATTTTAGTGTGTTAAATTTTTGTGTGGTGAGTTTAAGTGTGGTGAGTTTTAGTGTGGTGAGTTTAAGTGTGGTGAGTTTTAGTGTGGTAAGTTTTAGTGTGGTGAGTTTTAGTGTGGTAAGTTTTAGTGTGGTGAGTTTTGGTGTGGTGAGTTTTAGTGTGTTGAATTTTTGTGTGGTGAGTTTAAGTGTGGTGAGTTTTAGTGTGGTGAGTTTTAGTGTGGTGAGTTTAAGTGTAGTGAGTTTTAGTGTGGTGAGTTTTAGTGTGGTGAGTTTTTGTGTGGTGAGTTTTAGTGTGGTGAGTTTTAGTGTGGTGAGTTTTTGTGTGGTGAGTTTTAGTGTGGTGAGTTTTAGTGTGGTGAGTTTAAAAGTGGTGAATTTTAATGTGGTGAAATTTTAGTGTAGTGAGTTTTAGTGTGGTTGGTTTTAGTGTGGTGAAATTTTAGTGTGGTGAGTTGAAGTGTGGTGAATTTTATTGTGTTGAATTTTTGTGTGGTTAGTTTTAGTGTGGTGAGTTTTAGTGTGGTAAGTTTTAGTGTAGTGAGTTTTAGTGTTGTGAATTTTTAGTGTGGTGGGTATTAGTGTGGTGAATTTTAGTGTGTTAAATTTTTGTGTGGTGAGTTTAAGTGTGGTGAGTTTTAGTGTGGTGAGTTTAAGTGTGGTGAGTTTTAGTGTGGTAAGTTTTAGTGTGGTGAGTTTTAGTGTGGTAAGTTTTAGTGTGGTGAGTTTTGGTGTGGTGAGTTTTAGTGTGTTGAATTTTTGTGTGGTGAGTTTAAGTGTGGTGAGTTTTAGTGTGGTGAGTTTTAGTGTGGTGAGTTTAAGTGTAGTGAGTTTTAGTGTGGTGAGTTTTAGTGTGGTGAGTTTTTGTGTGGTGAGTTTTAGTGTGGTGAGTTTTAGTGTGGTGAGTTTTTGTGTGGTGAGTTTTAGTGTGGTGAGTTTTAGTGTGGTGAGTTTTAGTGTGGTGAATTTTAGTGTGGTGAGTTTTAGTGTGGTGAATTATAGTGTGGTGGGTTTTAGTGTGGTTAATTTAAGGGTGAATTTTAGTGTGGTGAGTTTTAGTTTGGTTAGTTTTAGTGTGGTGAGTTTGTTTTTCTTTTTCTTTTCTTTTTTTGTTTTTCATTTAGTTTGGATTGTGGTTTTATGTGATTGGTTTTGTTTTTGTATTTTTGCTTTTGTTTTGTGTTGTGCTTTTGCTTTTTTGTTTTTATATATTTTTTTTGTATTTGAGTTTTTTGTTTCATGTTCGTAGCTGGTGAAAGTGCCGAGTTATATCGTGTTTAGGTTGTATGGGAGGTGCCACGCCTCTTTGTCCAATCCCGACCATATATAGCCTATCATTCCTTCCAGACCATACCGCATCTGTGGTAAAAATTTCAAGACAATCGGATCAGCCGTTTAGACGGAGAGCGGAACAACGTGATTGCTTTTGTTTTGTGCTTTTGCTTTTTTGTTTTTATTTTTTTTTGTATTTGAGTTTTTTGTTCCATGTTCGTAGGTGGTGAAAGTGCCGAGTTATATCGTATTGTAAGTTTAGGTTGTATGGGAGGTGCCACGCCTCTTTGTCCAATCCCGCCCATATATAGCCTATCATTCCTTCCAGACCATACCGCATCTGTGGTAAAAATTTCAAGGAAATCGGATCAGCCGTTCAGACGGAGAAGCGGTACAAACGTACAAACGTACAAACGAACAAACAGATTTATTATATTAATAGGATATTCTGAGGGTGGGGAGGTTCAGCATAATTAAAAACTTTAAAATTAAGGTATGCAATTAAATATCCCACATTAATATCCCCACCAAAGGTGTAGGGTATTCCATAGTCGGGCCCGACCGACTATAAAAATCCGCCCCATGTGACAGAACTTACCCATGTGACCTAACTTTCCCAACTCGTTTTATAATATAAAAATCAATTCAAACGCGCTTTCCGTTAGAAAATCCGTTAGTGATCTGCACTCTTTCCTAGTTAAGGAAAATAGAAAGGCTGCCGATCTCTTAGTATTAATCGGTGTCATGAACTTGGAGAATCTGCATTTGGTCTCGTTCAGACATCCATTCTTGTGTGCAGAGACTACCCAAGAGCGAGAGTTTTCCCGTAGATGCAGGTAATCCATGCAAACAAAGGCTTAGCTCTAACTCTAAGCTCTTAATACAATACAATACATTTTAATTGTATTGTATTTCCCAACACAATTGAGACATGATCTGCATTGACATACAATTCTTGATGAGACGACGGAGTTGTACAAAACCATAAGAGTGGCTTGGATGTATATATAGCTCTGTTGCGCCATATATTATCCAGTCCATGGCCATAAGTATAACATGAACTATGGCTTGGAATACCGAGGCATTGTAACTTAAGGCGAACTGAAGTTGCGGTCATCCGGTATCATAAACACTCCAGCACCAGATCCCTGATCGGTTCTAGAGCCGTCAGTGAAAATGCGGTGCGACCCTCTACCTGGCTCACAGTCAGGCGTTAGCCAGTCTTGTTGGCAAACTTCAAAATTTCGTCTTGTTGTCATTGTATCAGATTGTTGTCATTGTATCAATAAACAAATGCACCCAGAGAAATATTTCAAAAAAATATTTATGTTAAATTTACATTTTCAACTAATAAAATTTATAGCCCTATTCTGGCATTGTGAGTGCTCACAAGTCACATCTCATTGAGAGGCGTTTTTCTTGTTAGAATAATTGTGATTCAAATCTCAAATTCGTATTCTGCCAAAGATCTAACAAAAAAACTCACAAGAAATACTCCACACTGTGGGGAAGAGATTTTCATGTCATATTTGAAGTTTTTATTTTAATTAATTGTAAATAAATATAAACAAAAAACATTAGAACAACAACAAACATTAGAATTTTCTTTAGAGTTCAGTTTTAAAGACTAATAAGCATTCAAAAATGCATTTTATTTATTTAAATAGTGCCAATTTATGATGCAAGTTCGTGGTATTTCAATTAAAGTGATGTGCTAAGTGTTTTATGTGTATTAAGTGTAAAATCAAACTCTTCTCATCGAGCTGCATTGTTTTTAATTCTAAACAGCATTTTTAGTTCTTTTGGAGGATTTGTGTAATTATGTGATAATTAACGGACCTATCTAATTAATATTAAATATGATTAATATTAAAAACAAAAATAAAACAAAAGTAGTTTTTTTAGACCTTATTTGTACGTTGTGATCTGCTACATTGAGCATAACAGAATTCCTAATTCTTGTGACCATATCAGAGTCTCAAATTTTTGGCAGAATACAAAAACATCTCAATTTGAGATTCACCCCAATTTTTGGGAGGTTTTTGACGTAAAAATCTGTTGTGATAATTTGTGATAAATTCTGTTTGTAAAAAAACATCATGAAATCTGTTTATTTTCTGTTTAAATTTACATTATTTTTTTCCCTGAGTGTGTCTAATGGAGTGTCGAGTGCAATGTCAGAGATATTCCAAGGAAAATTAAACCAGAAACCACCTTTAATCCCCAACAGCCTTTCATGGCTTCTCCTCTGATGAAGATATCAAGTGGTGGTAGGTAAAATATTGCATTCAGCACTGGACCATGTGTAGTGGGAAAGGCATCCGTAACACCTCTCTGAATCTTGACAAGAGTAGCTGTCACGCACTTTTTCGACAGCTTGTTCCATCAGACTACCGATGCATATAATATCATCGGTCTTATCATTGCCATGTCTTCCCAAAAATTCCTCTGAACTGATAGAAGGCATTCAATGCTCGCGAATTTGTATTATCAACCTGTTTTGTCCAAAGTTGATTACTATCTAGAGTTAAGCTCAAATTTACTTCGTTAAACAGTAAAATAGTGACACCCTTAAGTACTGGTAGAGATAATCCTGAGTGAAGAGAACAAATTCTGTTTTGTAAGTATTGATGGAAAGTCCGTTTGCAGTACACCAGCTGTCAATTCGGTTCAATGATATTTGTGGTTTAAAATAGTGTACAAATAAACACAGATGTTTGTATTTCTTTAAAGTGTGCTAAATAAAAACACATTTATGTTAGGTTTAAAATATAACAATAATCTTTATTAATTTAATTAAAAACTTTACTTATTATTAATTCTAACAATTGCTACAATTCAACAAGATTTTGTTGGCACATGAGATGTACTCGACCACTTTCAAATCAGTACTGAAGTGCTGATGCACAGATGCGGCACCTTTATTTACCTCAGAGTGGAATTCGTAACGCTTCGACAACTGTCGTTTTCCTCATAAGCTCCAGCATTTAGCTGTATCTCGTAAGCTATCTCCATCTCGCTTATGTCCAGCATATTGCTATTCTGGAAGTTTCTACACTTTTGAAGATTATTACACGTTATTTGTATCTCATACACGTTATTTGTACCACATCTTGGAAATGATATCCACTTACTCCATTTACCGAAAACTGTTATATGGAGCAAACTACTTATTATGTAACGATATATAATGATAATAGTATATTCTAATATCATGTGCACATGTTTATTTATTAGCATAATTACCTAAACTAGTTTCGTGTAACAGATTTTTGCTTCTAACATTTGCAAGAAATGCAAGATAAGAACAAGAATAAGATCGATATAATAATGCAAGAACAAGAATACTATTTCTTATTCTTGCATTTGCTTATCACTACCTACCCAGCATATCATTCGTTTCGATATCAGTCCCGGTAGATGAAGAAATCGCACGATGTCGGATGCATTCTTGTACCGATATCAAGCGTTAAATTGGACATACACGGTAGGTAGGTATTCTCTTGGAGTTTTTTCGTTACGAGAAAATTTTGGAAATAGGAACGATATCGAAGTAATTAATAATCAATGTTTGAGAAAAGTATTGCAATATCGATGCGATAAATATTTAAATATTGTTTCCGGTCAATGATTTTTAATGTACGAGGCATTTTGAAAATTAGAATCGATAAAACAACAAGATCGAATTTTTTATCGAAGTTATTCGAGAAAGTTTCGAGCCATCGATATTATCCAAGAAATGGCAGATTGGGTTGAGTTAAGTAAGAGTTGTATTCCACATACAAGTCATTATTATATTTAGCGTATTCACAGTTCATCGTAATTTAGTATGGTATTCGTGCCATGTAGTATATATACGATACAATAACACAGATACGTCAATTTGTTGTTGCATATCTTATAAAAGTGAAATACCACAAGTTGTGTATTTAAAAGTAGCCCTGTGGCATGTTTTTGGTGTCGTATTTTGTGAAATGAAGAAAAATTGTGAAATTGAAGACAAATAGTGCACATAAAATGTTTTTAATTTGTTTTTCTTTTCAAATCGAGGAATATTTATGATAATTTCAAAAAATCCTAATTTTATAAGAATCAGCTGTATTTATTGGCGAAATATTTTTACAAGCAGAAAAGTGGTGCTCACAGTTCAATTTCCCACTATCATATTCGTACAATGTCGTACCAATACCATGAAACAGTGAATAGGCTAATTATTTTTAAACACAATAGGTTATATTGCATTGTAACAGAAATATTAATATCTTAAACAAAAGCTTTTTTTTGACCTAATATAAATTCTTGTAAAAGCTTACACTCATCGCCTGTTAAAACTGCACTCATAACATATCCCAAAATTATCGTAAAGTCATGCAGGAGAAATAATGGTAATTTTCTAAAGGTTCTTAATTTGTTCTGCACTCTCTCTCTATCTGTCACTTCCTGACATTCGTGCATTGAAAGTTCCTTAAAGCTTTACTCAGTTTACTCACCAATGAAACGCTTTTAAATTACACTCACGCATGCTGTTTGGCCAATAAAGGAAGCTTCCATTGTCGACCGTAAAGCATTTACAGCTTTTATAGAACACTCGTTTGCAGTTCGCATCGTCTTCATTGGCAGCCCCGATTTTTGCATATTTTATATAAAAGACGCTGTACTTGCCAATGGGGCCACAGTCTGTTGTGTGCAGTGCTGGTGGTTCGATCGTTGCAAAATTCTATAGGACTGCGTTGACGGTGATGTGAAGTACATCTATTGTGATTAAAGTTATTAATAATTAAAATTTAGTTATATTTGAGAAATAAATAAATAGTTGTTACCATTGTTTTATTGGAGTTTTGAATTTTGTAATGTGTTTTTTTAGGGTAGCCAGGAAAAAAAAACAAACAAATTTTTTTTTTACATCGTGTCACATACTGCTGTACCGTTTAACTGAAAAGTATATTTATAATAGTTATATACAAAAGAGATAAAAATACTTTGTACCGCATTTGTAGTCTTTATTGCTATTGGTCGACTACTATATTTGATATATTTTGAACAAATTAAATTTAACATTGAATTTGTGAAATGGTTAATTTTCTCATTATAGAATTTAAATTTACAATTAGAAAAAAAAAACTTTACTTAAAATGAATTCAATTATATTATGAATATTAGACAATTTTGAATTGTAATTGAGAGTTTTCCATTTTATATTGTGAATATTTTTAATTAAAAGGAGATGTTCCACATGAAATTGATAAATTTCAAATTGAGATATTCAAATTTTTAATATAAAATATCAATGTAATTTAAAATTGACAAATTAAAAGGGAAAAGATAAATTTAAATTGGAATTTTTCTCATTTTAATTTTCAATTTTCTCCATTTAAATAAAAATCTCAATTTTATTTGGAATTTTCTACATTTCAAATAAATTGATTTTTGTAAAGTGAATTTTTAGTACTCCGTCATTTTACAACTTACGATCGAAATTTTTATGTTTCAATTCAAATATCAATGAATTTCAATTGAAAACATTGTTTTAAAATATTGTGTAACGAATTTAATTCGATGTTGATTGCCATGTATTTGAATTTTGATAAAAATTGAATTCTATAAAATGTCGACTAAAGTCGAATATCGAAAATGTAATAATTTCAATATTAAATTGATGGAAATATTTCAGTATTTATTGCAAATAAATATTACTACTATTGAATTTAATTTTATTATATAGTTCAATGTATCTTGTTAAGCAATTACATTGCCTTCCCCTACAATTACAATCACAGTCATTTTAATTCTTACCACATCCTTTGGTTAAATTTAATTTTTTCATTTTATTGCGAATTTTGGCTGCTCCAAATGCCGACATACCAGACAGACAAACAGACAGCCGCCTAAATGCTAAATGGGCAGCAGCAGAAATTTAATCCCTGGCCAAACACACACGACGTCGTATTAATTTCTGCTCGCGGCAGCATTTGGTGCGAGCTCGATTGCGGACTGAAGTTTTGCGTCCGTGAAAACTTTTGTTTGCTTTACAAATGTTTCGACGCTACGCCGTTGTGTACGCTCGGGATGCACACAAGGTTTCAAAAGTTTCGGCGAGTTTTGACATTGCAAACAACTCTGCAAACACACAAAACTCATCTACGCAAAGTACGGATGAAGCTAATCGGGCATAATGACGGCTAGGTGGGATATTAATGATGATGCAGTGCAGAGAAATTGTAAGGGATACAATGGAGAAGCACTTCCAAACCAAAAATATAAATTAGTGAGTTTTTAATATTACTAAGATTCAAAATTAGGGCTATGATTCGGATGCAAATGCATTTTTTTATATTCATATTTAGAATGAAATCTATATATATAAAAATGAAATGTCCTGTGTGTGCCAGAGCATCACGGGAGAACGAACCAACGGATTTGCCTAATTCTTTTTGTATTTCGTTCGTGTCAATGCAAGAGAGGTTTAGGAAAAAAGAAAAGTCGGAAAAACCCGAAGGAAAAGCCGGAAAATCGAAAAAACATAAATTTGATCCTAGGAACATGAAATTTGGATACGGTGTTCCTCTCCCGACGTAAGCGCCCATTACGAAAGGTTTTTTTGAAATTCGTCTCCTAAGGTATAAAAATGGGTGTGACAAAACTGAACGTTTAATTCAAAATATCTGTGTAATTAAGATAGACACAGTCATGAAATTTGACTCACAAATGTAAATTGTTGTTGTTTATAATTTGTCTAAATGTGGGCGGAATTTTTTAAAGAGGCGTGGCTCCTCCCATATAACCATAACTTATAAATTCGATAACTCCTGACCTCCTAAGAGCAGAGTTATAAAAATGGAAACAAAGCTTCATAATAAAAACATCAATAGTCCCAGGTAAATGGGGCGTGGCACCTCCCATATGAGCAAAACTTTAATATTGCTATAACTCCACCTACTAAAAGCAGAGTTATAAAAATCTAAACAAGTGAACATATTAAATATTGTAATCGTCACATGGAATGTGGGCGTGTTTGTAAAAATGGGCGTGTCACCTCCCATATAACTAAAGCATTAAATATATGCTGTATTTCCTAACATACTAAGAGTCGAGTTTCAACAATCGAAACAAAAGTTCATATTTAAAACTCCAATCGTCACGTGTAATGTGGCCGCGATTAAACATGGGTGTGGCGCTAAAACTTTCAAAATAGTATAACTCCTGACCTTCTAAGGGTAGAGTATATAAAACTCCAATCGTCATGTAGAATGTGGACGGGATTGGAGAAAAGAGCGTGGCGCATTAAAATTACTATATTTCTTTACATACTCAGGAGTAGAGTTATAAAAATCGCAACAAAGGATCGTATTAAACCTTAATATTCTTCACATAGAATGTGTGCATTCCATACAGAAATATATATATGAAAATACATATTGGAACATAACTAAAATATCCTCGCATATCCTCTCAAATCCTTATACAGAAAAGGTAGCTTTCAGGTTGCTCCGGTATATAACAAAATATCACAACTCAACACACACGAAGTACACAATGTTTATATTTACACAAATTTATATCTATAGTGTGTAAAAATACCATAATTCATCCACATTTCTTAAAATTTCACGTCAAAAATTTCAATTTGAGTATTATTAAACCAATTATTCGCATTAACTTATTTATGATCAGAACCAATGTGGTAAAAAATATCATCACAATATCATTTCCGGATTAGGAGAAATTACATGGCAAAAAATTACCATATTTATTCAAATTTCATACATTTGTGTATTTCGTTGGAAATGTTTTCCAAGAACCCCGATATACCTTATACGTAGTTTTTTCTAATCACAATCAATGTTGCATAATATACAAAATATATTATCCCGGTTAAGAGAAATTACATGGTAAAAATTACCATTTTTTTCTAATTTCATACATTAGGCCTTTCTTTGTAAATATATTCCAAGGACTGCAGGCGATATCCATCATTCACACAAACTTATTTCAGATCACTATCAATGTGGTCAAAAATAAAAAATAAATCTTACCGATATCGGATCAGATTATGAAAAATCAAATGTGAAAATTTCCAAAAAATTATCGAAGTTTAAATATTTCTACAAATTGTTTGTGAATCAATAGAAAACATTTTGTAATGCAAACCTATATCTTGATATTTTTTTATTTACTAAAAAAAAAATAAACGAAATGTACTGATTTGTTATGAAGTTATATAATATTGTTCAAAAAAGTTCATTTTTGTCCACCGTGCGATTCATTAAAAGATGCATTAAAAAGAAAAACCAGTTGGGAAGGTTAAATCACATGGGAAATTTTAAAGTAGGTGTAATTATGATAGTCAGGATTATCAAAATTATAGTCGGTCAAAGCCGACTATAAATACCCTACACATATGTGTGGTTACCATTCAAAGTGATATATAGGTCACCAGGGTATACGAATCCTGAAAATAACTACAAACATTCAATCGTTGAAGAATTTCCATTTATTTGATACCCATATTTACAAATGGATAGGTGTACCGAATTTCGATTTTTTTTTGTGAAACACAAGTCTTTTCGCCGGGAAACATTATTATCATGTATTTGAGCATGATATCAATATATATTTGACCAAAAAAGTTTACCTAAGCACGTATACATAAAAATTGATCTTTATATGTACATTTTATATGAGGTATTTGAACATAAGTGGTCGGATCATAGGTCACAATGGACCGATCTCGCACATACAGCGTAGGTATATTAGTAATCTAAGTTATAAGTTTCATTTATCTAGCTCTTCAATTTTAAAAGTAGTAGGGATTTCAACAGACAGACAGACAGACGGCCATTCGTAAATCGATTCAGGAGGTCATGCTGATCAAGAATATATATACTTTTCCATACCGGAGATGCTTCCTTCTGGGTGTTACAAACGGCGTACCAAACTGAATATACACTTTCACTCTTAGTGTAGGGTATAAAAAAGGGGCGTAAAATGTATCTACACTTTATAAACGATATAGTTCTGCTATTACAAAAACTTAGCGCGGGCGAAGCTGTGCACGGGTCCAGCTAGTAGAGAATATAATTAAATAAATAAAAAGTCTGCAACAGTAGCAAAAAAAATGTAGCTAAAATAGCAAAAATGTTTGCTGAAAATACGAAAGCGCCGGATTTGGATAAACAGTAAAATAAAGTTGGCTGTTTAAGTAAACTTTTTTTTATGCTATTAGAGCAGTTAATTTTAGCTGTTTTAACTAACTTTTTGCTGTTAACTCCAATTCAAAAATAATAAAAAAACAATGTCTGTATTTTAATATTTTTTCTGTATTTTAATATATGAATTATATTTTGAGTGTGAGCGTGTTCTGCATAACCCAAGTAGGATTTAACGACCGGTACAAGCTTGACACAGGCTTGTGCCAATGCTACTCATGCCTGTGCCAACGCTGTTATCCAAGCTCGTTCCAAGACTGTGTCAAGACTGGAATGATAACTATGTTGCTATCCTGTATCCCAGGCTTGTATCCAGGCTCGTTGACAAATTTTTTGCCAGACTTAATTCTCAGTCTTGTGCCAACACTGTGTTTTAGGCCTGTGCCTAGACTGTGTCAAGGCTGGAATGATAACTATGTGACAAGCCTGTAATTCAGGATTGTACCAAGGCTTGTGTTCCAAGCTTGTGCCTCAGTCTTGAAACAAAACATATGCCCCAGACTTGCGACAATCTTTGTAATACTCAGGCTATTGGGCATAATTTGTCATGGGCATTGCATTCATTATTCATGTCATTACACTTGAGAGTTGAGCCTGTAGACAAATAACAACCAATTTAACAGTAATACTTACGTTAATTTTCAGACTTATTCTTCAGACAACTCCAAAGTGTTGAGTTTCTCGAATACATTGGGTTTAAAAATTCGTCAACAATTTTTTTTTTTCATCAGATAAGTGTTTTTTAACATGGAAACAACACAAACATGTCACCATAGTAAACTTTAATTTACTCCAGTTAAAGTCGGTGCACATGTATTACTAGGCATGGGACGAAAAGTTGTCGAGACGGAATTTTGAATTTCTTTCAGCATATGGCGGTTTGGATAATTTTTTATATGTGGCTCAATATTGTGTCAGCCTTGTGTCAATATTTGGTATACGAGGCGTGCGTGGTGTCCGAGAATGATAATTGTGCCAGGCTTGTGTCCAACATATACTAACAAGGTCTGTTTGAAATCTGTGAATGACAAATGTTCCAGTCCTATGCCTAGCTTAGTATATCAAGGCATGTGTGAAGTCTGTAATAAACTAACAAGGCCTTTGTAAAGCCGATTGAGTCAGACTTGTGTCTAATCTAAACTAACGAGGCTTGTTTGAAATCTGGGAATGACAAATATGGTAGGCTGGTGTCTAGCTTGATATATAAAGGCCTGTGTGGAGTCTGTGACTAACGATTGTGCTTGCCTTGTGTCTGGCCAGATATACCAAGCCTTGGTTGTCAAGCTTGTAATAAGCCTGGCACTTTTGTTGCAGCCTGGAAATTCATACCTTGGAATAGAGAAATTTAAAATTGAGGTGTGCAATTAATCATCCCACATTAATATACCTACCAAGGTTGTAGGTCCTGCGTATGTGACTTAACATTCCCCACTCGTTCTTTTATTTATTTAGTTACTAGCTGGACCCGTGCACGACTCGTGCCAAGATTTTCTGAATTCCAAGATATGGAGCGATTTTATTAATATAAAAAACATTTTATTATTTATATGAGGGGCCCGTGCTTAGCTGTTGAAATTTTTTTATTCGTTTTATAAATGTGGTAACCAAATAATTCTCCGCCAAAACAACTTTTCTCAAAGACAATTTTTTCTCAGACTGCGCTTCTCCGCAGAATTATTCCCAGTAGAAATCTTCCCCGTAAAATCCACATAGAACGCTTTCCCGTAGAATTCTCAACAATTCATCCCGGTAGAATTGTTCCCGGTAGAATTCTTTCCCGTAGAATTCTTCCCCGTAGAGTTTTTCCCAGTAGAAGTTTTAGTGTGGTGGGTTTTAATGTAGTAAGTTTCGGTGTAGTGAGTTTAGATTTTGTGAATTTTGGAGTGGTGAGTTTAATTGTGGTTAGTTTTGGTGTGGTGAGTTTTAGTGTGGTGAGTTTTAGTGTGGTGAATTTTAGTGTGGTGAGTTTTAGTGTGGTGAATTATAGTGTGGTGGGTTTTAGTGTGGTTAATTTAAGGGTGAATTTTAGTGTGGTGAGTTTGTTTTTCTTTTTCTTTCCTTTTTTTTGTTTTTCATTTAGTTTGGATTGTGGTTTTATGTGATTGGTTTTGTTTTTGTATTTTTGCTTTTGTTTTGCGTTGTGCTTTTGCTTTTTTGTTTTTTTTTTTTTTTTTTGTATTTGAGTTTTTTGTTTCATGTTCGTTGCTGGTGAAAGTGCCGAGTGATTGGTTTTGTTTTTGTATTTTTGCTTTTGTTTTGCGTTGTGCTTTTGCTTTTTTTTTTTTTTTTTTTTTTTTGTATTTGAGTTTTTTGTTTCATGTTCGTTGCTGGTGAAAGTGCCGAGTTATATCGTGTTTAGGTTGCATGGGAGGTGCCACGCCTCTTTGCCCAATCCCGCCCATATATAGCCTATCATTCCTTCCAGACCATACCGCATCTGTGGTAAAAATTTCAAGACAATCGGATCAGCCGTTTAGATGGAGAAGCGGAACAAACGTGATTACTTTTGTTTTTGTATTTTTGCTTTTGTTTTGTTTTGTGCTTTTGGTTTTTTGTTTTTAATATTTTTTGTGTATTTGAGTTTTTTGTTTCATGTTCGTAGCTGGTGAAAGTGCCGAGTTATATCGTATTGAAAGTTTAGGTTGTATGGGAGGTGCCACGCCTCTTTGTCCAATCCCGCCCATATATAGCCTATCATTCCTTCCAGACCATACCGCATCTGTGGTAAAAATTTCAAGGAAATCGGATCAGCCGTTTAGACGGAGAAGCGGAACAAACGTACAAACGTACAAACGTACAAACGGACAAACGTACAAACGTACAAACGTACAAACGTACAAACGTACAAACGAACAAACAGATTTATTATATTAATAGGATTTAGTTATTTAGTTATTTAGTTATTTAGTTATTTAGTTATTTAGTTATTTAGTTATTTAGTTATTTAGTTATTTAGTTATTTAGTTATTTAGTTATTTAGTTATTTAGTTATTTAGTTATTTAGTTATTTAGTTATTTAGTTATTTAGTTATTTAGTTATTTAGTTATTTAGTTATTTAGTTATTTAGTTATTTAGTTATTTAGTTATTTAGTTATTTAGTTATTTAGTTATTTAGTTATTTAGTTATTTAGTTATTTAGTTATTTAGTTATTTAGTTATTTAGTTATTTAGTTATTTAGTTATTTAGTTATTTAGTTATTTAGTTATTTAGTTATTTAGTTATTTAGTTATTTAGTTATTTAGTTATTTAGTTATTTAGTTATTTAGTTATTTAGTTATTTAGTTATTTAGTTATTTAGTTATTTAGTTATTTAGATATTTAGTTATTTATTTATTTAGTTATTTAGTTATTTAGTTATTTAGTTATTTAGTTATTTAGTTATTTAGTTATTTAGTTATTTAGTTATTTAGTTATTTAGTTATTTAGTTATTTAGTTATTTAGTTATTTAGTTATTTAGTTATTTAGTTATTTAGTTATTTAGTTATTTAGTTATTTAGTTATTTAGTTATTTAGTTATTTAGTTATTTAGTTATTTAGTTATTTATTTATTTATTTATTTAGAATAACAGATTTCCACACACACAGATTCTCAACATTTATGTATTTGTACATTTATTTTATGTTTTTTGTCGAGTACCTCAACCAAGAACCAATTTGATCGTATTAACGTATTAGTTCCATATATTTTATGAACACATTTTCATATATTTTATGCACACAATCTCAATATTTATTTAATTTTGCATTATTTGTTTTTATTTAAAAAAAAATAATTTTATTGTTTCCATTTGCGCGATATTAGTTCTGTATAGGACCTGTTTATTTATTTATTTATTTATTTATTTATTTCCTTTATTTTATATTATTTATTATACTTACGCTTATACTTTTTACACGACCATTTATTTTACCTATACACACCAGTTCTTCTCCAATAACATCGATTTCGTCTCCGCTTCTATAAGTTTCCTTAACATATATATTCAATATAATGTATTTTTGAATCAAAATGCTTACGAAAAAATACCAACGAATTGTATACACTTGTATATTCGACTGAAAATATTCGATTTCAAATATTTTCAATTATATTTCGAATATCGATATTCGAATATTTAATTATATAGTTTGTTCCGAAATATGTCTTATACACAAACCAACTCTACAAGCCCTACACAAACCTCAAATCAGAAAGTTTGTATGTATATACTACACAAAATATTAGTATCTGATTGTTAAATCAATGTCCTTAATATATTTCGATTCACCATTAATTGATTTATTCAAGGACATTAACTGTTCGAATTTGTATTCAATTGCTGTTATGTATTGTTATAAAAAAAAGTTTGTTGTAACATGCACTGAAAAATGCAAAAAACATTAATCGCATTTTTCTCACAAACGTTACGTATAGGGAAAAAAACTAAAAACGCAGTTCGAATCAGCACATTAATATTATATAGAAATGATATGAATGAAGACAGGAAGAATTCTCTGCCGAACAGTGTTATTAGACAAAATTTATTTTTAAAATTATGGTCTTAGAGTAAATATCCTCTAATTTAAATTATAATATATCCTCAGAAGTGAGCGCTGATGCTTATTTCTGTAAATTTTTTATTTTTGAAAGTAGCAACAGTTATTATTTAGTGTAAAGTAATATTGTGTATTCTTATTGGATCATGAGTTATCACGACCTATGTGCCTATAATTGAATATCACTCATACGACACGTAGACAAAAATAGTGCTTCTCTGTTTGATGTTAAATTTATAGCAATTCAATTAAAAAATGACCTCAATTGCAGCCAATTTGTTTCCGGCAACATTTTGGAACACCGAATCAGCAGAGTACAGTGCTGCCACACATTACGAGGATGCCGAACTAATCGATGGGTAGCCTCTGCACTCGAGCGGTCGCAGCCAATTACAGGGTATTCTTTCTAATTACCAGCAATTACCGCAGCGTAATTACAACGCAATAAATAGTGTGGGGTTGCAGGTGGCCGCCGAAGACAACTAAATAAATGTTGCGCGATTGACCTTAATTTTAGAGAAAAACTAAATCAATGCAACTACAGGATGGCAATTAACGCCATGGCGTTAATGAAGGCACCGGAAGTGAGTGCTGCGAGCTAAAACAGGATGTTGCCAGGATAAGTGATTGAACATTTTTTTTAAAATATATTTTTTAAATATATTTAACATTTTTATTTCTGTCCATTTTATAGCGCATTATGAAATTTAAACATGTACCACTATCATGCTGGCCCCTGTCGGCCTTATGCTATTTTCACTGTCCCTTCTTCCTTCGTACTTCTCTATCGCACATCTGGCCGCATCATCAGCTTTTCGTCCTGAAAATTGCTCACGTCCGCTTCTATTGCTGATCCCTGTCTACTTGGTGTTTTGTTTGACGCATATCCTGTGGCCAGCATACGACGTCTCACGCTGTCTCTAGTGCTTTCTGTTCTTCAGCGTCTATTCTACTCATTTCGTTGTCCACTGCAAATTGCTTCATCTGCAGCATTGTTAGCGTTTCACTGCATCGCCAGCAGTCGTCCTTGACGTCACTCAGTCGTCCTTATTCTTGCCATCATCAGCCATATCGTGTTGTCGTACGTGTCGATGCATTTTCAATACAAATACATTCCATGCTTGTATTTGTGTGGTAGCCCTGCAGGCTTCGTGGCATCACCTCAATTGGTTGCTCGTGAAATTATTCGTCTCGACATCCGGACGGGAAACGTTTTTTAAATTACAGATAATATTTATTTTAGTTGATATTTTCGTTTTGCTTAAATTATATTGTCAAATTTCGAATTCGCCTTAACATTTATTTACAGAAAAGAGAAAATGATAAACAGCCGCAATATACATCAGCGGGCCAAATATCATGACTGTGACTATCTAAGTACACAGATATTTGCAATTTAAAGTTTATGTTTGCCACGCCCAGTTTTGTACCTTAGGGATAGAATTTCAAAAAAACCCCGTCATAGTGCACGCCTACGTCAGGAGATGAATACCCTGTCCATATTTCATGCTCCTAAGTCTAAGAGTTTGGGCTGGGCGTTGCTGGATCCAGTCAGTCAATCATGACGTGTTCTTTTATATATATATAATAATAAAGATTATATCAATAATTCTAATTTACGATAATTTACGATACAATTTTGTTGTCCTTAATAATTCAAAGAAATTCTAACAGAATCTTAAACAAGTAGAAATTCAGCTTTGCATAAAACCATTATTTTAATGGATTTGCCTCAATATTCCACAACTTTCAACTAAATATAAAATATATTCCTGCATTTGTTCATAAGGACCAATAAAAAAAATTACTTTAATAAGTAATAAGTATACCTCAAAATTTATAGTTTTTATTTTTGACTGGAAATAATATCGATCGGATGCACACGTATTTCATTAGATTTACTTCAAAACATATGCTGCCAAAATTAGAATCGTATTGCTAAGAAATCAAAGTTCAAAATAACTTTAAAAATATCAAAAATACTAAGTATGAGGTCTTGATTCAAATTATTAAATTCATATAAATACCATACTCGTTATCTTGGTATATATAAATAATAAATAAAAAAAATACTCCATTTGTGCTGTAGTGTTATTTTATAGGGCACACTATAAATCATGTAAAGTAAAAAAACCTAAATTAGAAGAAACAATGTCGAAGGTACATTTTTTAATATGTGCTTTCTATTTTATTAAAATAGTATATTTTTGATGAATTTTCTTCATTATTGATAATAAAACTGGTTTAATGGATAAATATATCCATAAAACCAATT
Source organism: Dryomyza anilis (assembly GCA_951804985.1). Lineage (NCBI taxonomy): Eukaryota > Metazoa > Arthropoda > Insecta > Diptera > Dryomyzidae > Dryomyza > Dryomyza anilis. The sequence continues at coordinate 82,208,239 of OX638131.1, forward strand.
TTAAGGTTTATTAATTTAGGTTATGAATTTTTATTATTACATATTAGACATCTGCACAAATGGTTTTGAAGTTTCCTCTGCAAATATGCACTACTGCACTCTACAGTTTTGAATTCATTGAGCAAATGACAATCGACAGTATTATGGTGAAGTCTCTCTGAGCGACTTTACTTCACTTCAGTATTTGTTTCATTGTTGTCAAGCGCTGTAAAAACATCAAGCCATTCAAAACATTCAATGTTTTGAAAAACACAACAAACGACAACACTGTCGCTGAACATGCAACGAATACAGTAGGTGCAGCGACTGAGCGCAACGAGTAACGAGTGAGAAGACGAACATTGAAAACAACAACAAATCTGACGCTCGTTCGACGGCAGTAATGTTGTTATTGGTAGTTATGTGTTAATAAAAAATACAACAAACATTATTTAAAAAAGAAATTGTTAAAAAAAAATTATGTACGACAAAAACAACGCTTTGGTCGAAAATCAATATAAAAAAAAACAAAAAAATTAATTAATGAAAAAAAATAAATAATGAAAATTTTTTTTCGATAAATAAAAAAATTAATATAAAATATTATGTGATTTTGTTATATCATTTTTTTCTTTCTTTCAATATTAATGGAAATTCCTACTCTATTCCTTACTCTAGTAAGAATAATAAAAAAAAATGAAAAATGCACTAACCCAGTATGCCATTCGTATCGACATCGTTACGAGATCAATGCGAGTAGATGGAGATATCACACGATATCGGACCCGTTCTCGTAAAGATATGGAGCGACAAATTGGACGTAGATGGTAGGTAGATCTCGAAACATTCTGTCGGAGTTGTTTCGATACGAGAAATTTTTAGAAATCAGAACAATATAGAAGAAAAAAATGATGAAAGTTCGAGATTGCTGCGAAATATATGGCGATATCGATTTGATAAATGTTTCAATATCGTATCTTGTCAAAAAATTTGAATGTACGAAAATTTTAAAAAATTAGAATCGAGAATACAACGAGATCGTATTTTTTTTATAGAAGTTATTCGAGAAAGCTTCGAGACATTGAAGGTCTCCGAGACATGGCAGACTGGGAAGTACTCGGTGTCATAAGCAGTTCATTTCAGTATATAAATTTTTATTGCACATCATCATAGACCTCTTCACTTCAGTTTTGTTTTGCTTGTGTTTTGTTTTGACAGTACTTGGTTCTTTGTTGTTGTGAGCAAGACATTCATTTGATTTTCAAGCATAGAGTTGACGACAGTAAATGTTTTGAAACGATGTGAATGTCGTGAAGTGGGTTTCAAATGGACTTGTGCAGATGTCTATTACATATATACATAAATAATTTGTCAAGAGAGATACGCATCAGCGGATCTTTTCTTTAAGATCTGCATTTGCAAAGAAGACATCCGTTAAATCCCTAATATACCTTGCTACAAAGAAAAAATTTGCACACTTCGAAGAATCGACATGTACTCGAAACTGTGGATCATTCTGATCATTTGTATGAAAACTTTTTTTATCAATTCTTTTACTGTTTTTATTTGCATTTTGTACATATCATATTTTCATTTTATAAAAATATATAAATTATTGGTAGAACATTTGAGAATAGCTGAGACATCACTGAGCATGAATATGGTTTTTGATATTCCTGATCGATTTTTATTTGCATTTTAAAGTTTGCATTTTATAGCACAGGGTCAAATCTGTGCTGAAATGCCATCAACTGCAACATCTTTTGCATAGAATACATTTGTCTATACGAATTTACCTCTCGGCAATGAAACATCACATCGCCGTTCGGATTTGGCATTATGTAGGTTCCATCACTTAGACTACAAATACAACACGAACCGCGCAAATGGTAAGAGAGCTCGTCCAAAGTTCTTCATAGGATTGTAGCTCCAAACTACTATTATTAATAGAATTTGAAAGTTAATTTATTGATACAAGTATTTATGATAAATGCATCATACACGTTGTAACAGTTGTAACGCCCTTCATCAAAAAGAATCAAGAAGAATCGAACTAATTTGTAAACTAGTAACTGGAAAACTTTGTAGCGTCTATTAAGTTAAGTTATATCAATTCAAAGTAAGGCCGGTACAAGTAACACTTGTCGGAAAACAAAAACACTGAAATCTATATATATAAAATGAAATATCCTGTGTGTGCCAGAGCATCACGGCAGAACGAACCGACGGATTTGCCTAATTCTTTTTCTATTTTGTTCGTGTCAATGCAAGAGAGGTTTAGGAAAAAAGAAAAATCGGGAAAACCCAAAGGAAAAACTGAACTTTTAATTCAAAATATCTGTATAAGATAGCCACAGTCATGAAATTGGGCTCAGTAATGTATTTTGTAATTGTTTATATTGACCATAACTTTAAAAATGCTATAACTCCTGCCCAGAGTTATGAAAATTGAAACAAAGATACATATTAAAAAGTAGAATCGTCACCTAGAATGTGGGCGGGATTGTATAAAGGGCGTGTAACCTTTCATATAACAAAAACATTAAAAATGCTATAACTCCATACTAAGTATAGAGTTATAAAAATCAAATAAATCAAATTAAAACTCCGATCATCACGTAGAATATGCACGGGATTGGACAATGGGGCGTTGCATCTCCCATACAAAAAAAAAAACCTTATAATTGCTATTACTCTTTACCTACTAAGAACAGAGTTAAAAAAAATCGAAACAAAAGATTATATTAAACATTGTAACTGTCACGTAGAATCAGGGCTGGAAAAAATACAGATTTTTTGGTTTATATTGGATTATTTTTGATATTATTAAAATTTTTATTCTGTTATTTATAAATAACATAATTTCAATAGGATTTATCGGTTAGTTTTTACTTCCCACCCTTTCGATGCCATGAACTGATAAATAACATCTGTTTAAAACATACTTTGTCTAATATAATATATAAATCATTTCATCACCAGAGATTTCATCCAGCAGTGGTTCAAATTATTATTTTCAATTTGGTGATTTATAACAAATTCTTAAATTTTCAAAAAATAAATTGTACTCTGAAAACCACAAATATATTTCCTAAGTTATAATGCGAAAAATGTACAAAAATCAATAAATTCAAAAATCTTGGATTTTTTTAAATGGATAAAATCTAAAAAAACGGATGGAATTTTTTGGGAGCCCTACGTAAAATTTGGACGGAAGTGGACAATGGGTCGTGACACCTCCCATATAAAAAACATTTTAAAAATGCTAAAACTCCTGACTTACTAAAAGCAGAGTTGTTCAAATCGAAACAAAGGATCATTTTTAAAAATTTTATTAGCTACGTGGAATGTGAGCGAGATTGGAAAAAGGAGCAAGGCACTTTGTTCAATGTGGCCGGGAAAAAAGAGACGTAGGCATGTACTAAAAAGGGAAAAAGGGGAGGAAATGTATCCACACTTTATAAACGATATAGTTTTACAATTACACAAACTTAGCACGGGCGAAGCTGTGAACGGGTCCAGCTAGTATTATATATTTGTTAAGTTATCAGACATGTTCCAGGTTTCGAATTCCATATGAACACTTCCAAAGAAACTTTATTGAATTTGATGTCTCGGTACAATTTATTTTTTTTAAATGAATGATTTAAATACGTTTTTTTATTTTGAGTCATCAAATTCAAAACCGTTTTTTTAATATTTTCATGTGAAAATTAGTTGGAGTTCGATCGAAAACTGTTGAAAAATCAATTAATTCTATGTACATAGAAAAAGTATTGTTTATTTAAAAAAAAATAAGAAATATATCATATGAATCATTCCATTTCAAATCAACCAAAAAAAAAAAATTATTTTGGCACCATCTCAGAATTTGATGAAATTTATACAACACAAAATAAAGATATTGACCAAACTTCTGCTGCCAAATGGTATGGTTTTAGAGATTTTGTGCTTTAAAAAATGTGATAAAACTAAATAAATATCACAAAGTTAATCAATTGAACGTAACTTAAGTTATAGTGAACCAAAATAAAACACAAAGGTCTTATTTTAAAGATATTAAAATTGCCAAAAAGATGATTTACAATTCCTATACCATGTTGATTAATATTGGTCAGTTTTAAATAAAGTATATTTCATAATGACATATTTCAAAAGCAAACTTTTTAAAATTTTAAATATTATAAAAACCCAAGTAGAACATTATACGAAATGATACCTAAAAGGATGTCTTTCTAATGTTCACTTATTTGCATTCTCAAAAAGCTATCAAAATGGTGAATTTGTAACAAGTCCCATTTGCATCCTGTTTTAGTCAGCTAAACGATGTCAGTATTCCGTAAACTTATTTGCATAACCAAAAAGTTTTCAAAAAGTCGACTGTTTAACAAGTCACTTTTGCATCGTTTTGTAGGCAGTGTAACGATGCCAAGAAAATGTTTCAATTGTGAATTTTCAATATGACAAATAAAAAATAAACAACAACATTTTATTTAATTTTCAATTTTCTTGCACACGAAAAATTAAAAAAAATTCTGTGCATCCATTACCATTACGGCAGAATGCTGAAATGCTCGGACAAAGTCGGTGAAGTTCCTGATCGCTCGTTCGTTAAGCAGAAGATCTGCCTGCCGTCGCACAAATCGGAACTGGCCATGTAGTTGTTGACCCGTGGTACATTGCTGCGAAGATAGTACGCAAATAAAAATATCTTTTAGCATATTGTCGTTGTGATCAACAAGCTATATACACATGTGCGATTTTCAGCGTCAGATGACCGGTGGGCAGAAGTGCCCAGATACTGGAAAATTAGATCTACAACAAGAAACACAACTACAACGAGACAAGAGGGCAACTTCAACAACAAAAACATAGCAAAATAAGAAGTTGATGGTCTGACCTGGTCAAGTTTGATGTCGCTGAATTTTTTCTATGACGTTTCAATAAATACATTCAAATTCTTAAATATCTTATTTTAGTTTTGAAACAAAGAAGAAGGGTAGCATAGTTATTGTTCAACTTTTTTACGCTTTTTGGCATATCGTTTTGATACACTTTTAGATGACTTAATCCGGTTGCCTTTCAGTTGCTACAAAGACTTCTTTTAGATACTTACTTTAAGGCATCTTTATGTATACCATTAAGACATCATTCAGACAAATCAAAAAGGCATCTTCCGGTCAATCATTTGTATTACAAAAAGACATCTTTCTCGTAACATTTCGGACAAATTTCAGACATCGATAACATTTAAAAGATAACTTAAAGGCATCTTTCAGGCACAATTTGTCTAGTTGGGAAGTAATTGATGTATTTTTAAAGTTCAAAAATATCAATTGATAGATTTACATTTTCTTATCATGTGGTAAACAAATTGAGATCATCGATTAAAAATTGACAGATATATAAAGATTTTTGTAAATGAATATTTAGCATTTTGAAAATGTATTTGGTGACTTTTCGTTATACAACGACGATATATTATTAAAATTCTGAGATGGTGCTGCCAAAATTTTTTTTAGTTGATTTGATATGGAATGAATCATATTAAAAATTACAAACATTACAAAAAGCATTAATTTCTAAAGGAATCGGTCGTTACATTTTTCATTCTTTTAAGAAACGTTTAGATTTTTACTTATAAAGTTTATAATTTTGACTTTTTTGGAGTGAATTATGGATGGGTTTAAAGCGATTCCTTTGATAAAGATGAAATAATACACAGTGTCGATGTGATAACCGATTTAGTGTAAAACGGAGGGCCTTCAAATTCAAGATCAGCAACCCCGTATTACTCTAAAACTGTTACCATATCGAAATATCGAAATTTTTGTTGCACAGTGTTATCAATTGAGGAATTTTTTAATTGAAAAGAGCTTAACATTGAAATGAACATTTACCATTCTTACCGAAAATAAATATATCGACCCACTCACTAAGCAGTATTTCAAAGAAAACGTGTGACGAAACCTTTGAAATTGTATGTTATTTACGCAGTTATTAAATTATAATCAGCAACGATTTCATTTTTCACCTTTTTCTTTGTCACCTGAAACCCGACAATATATATATTTTTATACACAAGTAGACTTTGTATCTGACATGCAATGCAAACTCCGAAACAAAATTGTGTGGCAAAAAAAAATACCAAATGCCAATCGATATTTTGCTGTCGTATATTAATAAGCAATTGCATGCAAATTAGAAAAGTTTTTAGAATTTATTAAACAGAAATAAACAACAGAATTAAAAAAAAAAACATCAAGATAACAGCTGTGCGACTGACCATTCGAAGTTTAACTTTTCAAAAATAAACAAAAAGTAGGTAGAACTAAAAAAAACAAATATAAAAAGTACAGCTACATCGACAACCACATAAAGCACGTTAAGCAGACGTTTGACTAGCTTAAATCGTTTTTTGATCTATGCTCCTTTGGGTCTTTGTACGTTCATAAAAGCTGTGATGCTTTATGAATTAACAATTTATGGCGGCCATAAAATTGAGTTAAACTCTCAATAAAATATATACTTTTTATATCATGTGAAGCATGGAGTTTTTTTTTAGTATGCAGTGAATCATTGATGCATTTAAAGGAATATTTTTGATTTTGAATGAAAATTATATTTTTACAATTTTTTTTTTATATTTAAAAGAAAAAATAGAATTTAAAAAATTAATTACATTACACAACACGTCTTTTTTTATGGACATATATAAAATCTAAATAACTTCGGGGTGACTCGGTTTATTTTTCTTATTTTATATTAAAAAATTTTACGCCCTTTACAAAAATAGTCCAAAAATAGTCTAAAAACCAGTTGGGAAGGTTAGATCACATGGAAAATTTTCAAGTAGGTGTAATTATGATAGTTAGGATTATCAAAATTATAGTCGGTCTAAGCCCCGCCCCTTTGTCCAATCTCGCCCATATATAGCCTATGACACCCTCCTGACTCCATAGTATCCTGGTGCAAGTGTTAAATCGAGTTCAGCGGTTTAGACGTGATGCTGGTACAAACAGACAGACAGACAGACAAACTGACAGACGGACCAAGAGTTTTATATATATAGATATATATATATATATATATATATATATATATATATATATATATATATATATATATATATATATATATATATTTTAAACTAGCTGGACCCGTGCACGACTCGTGCCAATATTTTGTGAGTTCAAAGATATGGAGCAATTTTATTAATATAAATAATATTTTTCGCTGTGGAAGTTTTTATTGGTTTTATAAATGCAGTAACCATATAATAATTCTCCGCTAAAACAACCTTTCGCAAAGACTGCGCTTTCCGTAGAATTCCTCCCAGTAGAAATCATCCCGGTAGATCCCGTGGAATTCTTCCCCGTAGAGTATTTCCCAGTAGAAGTTATGGTGTGGTGAGTTTTAATGTGGAGAGTTTCGGTGTGGTGAGTTAAGGTGTGGTGAATTTTAGTGTGGTGAGTTTTAGTGTGGTGTGTTTTAGTGTGGTGAGTTTTGGTGTGGTGAGTTTTAGTGTGGTGAGTTTTAGTATGGTGAATTTTAGTGTGGTGAGTTTTAGTGTGGTGAATTTTAGTGTGGTGAGTTTAGGTGTGGTGAGTTTTTAGTGTGGTGAGTTTTAGTGTGGTGAGTTTTATTGTGGTGAGTTTTAGTGTGGTGAATTTTTGTGTGATGAGTTTTAGTGTGGTGAGTTTTAGTGTGGTGAATTTTAGTTTTTTGTTTCATCTTTTTAGATTGTGTATGTGTTGAGTTATGTCGTTTTGAAAGTTTAGGTTGTATGGGAGGTACCACGCCCCTTTGTCCAATCCTGCCCATATATAGCCAATGACACCATCCGGACTCCTTAGTATCCTGTGGCAAAATTTCAGTTAAATCGGTTCAGCGGTTTAGACGTGATGCTGGAACAAACAGACAGACAGACAGACAGACAGTCATACCGACAGACTGACAGACAGACAGACAGTCATACCGACAGACTGACAGACGGACCAAGAGTCGATGAGCTCATAACGAGCATGCACCAGCTCATCAGCAGAATATGCTCAGATGAAAGCATGCCTAGCGAATGGAATCTTAGTATACTCTGCCCAATCTTTAAGAAGGGGATCCCACGACACGCGCCAACTACCGTGGGATAAGTCTCCTCAACATCGCGTATAAAGTTCTAACGAGCGTATTATGTGAAAGACTGAAGCCCATCGTCAACAGACTGATTGGATCTTATCAGTGCGGCTTCAGACCTGGCAAGTCCACCATAGAACCGATTTTCAGATTGCGCCAAGTCCTGGAAAAGACCAAAGTGAGGCAGATCAACACCCACCACCTCTTCGTCGACTACAAAGCTGCCTTCGACAGTACGATAAGAAGTCGCCTATATCTGAGCATATGTCTGAGTTCGGTATTCCTGCGAAACTTATAAGGCTTTGCAGGATGACCCTGAGCGACACACGTTGCTCAGTGAAAATTGGGAACAACCTCACCGATACGTTTAATACCGAACGAGGTTTCAGACAAGGCGATTCCCTATCGTGTGACTTCTTCAACCTAATAATGGAGAAGATTGTAAGAGCTGCACAACTCCATCACAATGGCACTATCTTCAACAACATCCATGCTGCTCGGGTACGCTGATGATATCGACATCATTGGGCAGAGCGTACGAGCAGTCAGTGCAGCATTCTCCAGTTTAGAGAGGAAATCGCGTCGAATAGGTCTTACGGTGAACGAGGACAAGACGAAGTCCCTAGTGTCAACAAACAAAGAGTCCCGACGTCTTGGACAACACGTCACTATTGACAACCACAACTTCGAAGTTGTGAAGGACTTCGTATACCTAGGAACCAGCATCAACAAGGAAAACAATGTCAGCCTGGAGATTAGCCGAAGAATAACTCTTGCCAACAGGTGTTACTTTGGGCTCAGTAGGCAATTGAGGAGCAGAGCCCTCTCTCGACGGACAAAAATTACGCTCTATTAGTCCTCCTCTATGGCGCTGAGGCATGGACGCTTGCCAACACCGATGAGCGAGCTTTAGGAGCGTTCGAGAGAAAGATTCTTCGGAAAATCTATGGCCCGATAAGCGTTGAAAACGAGTACAGAATCAGATGGAACGACTAGTTGTATGAGCTCTACGCCGAAATTGACATAGTCAGGCGCATTAAGATCCAGCGCCTACGCTGGCTTGGACATGTCGAGCGTATGGATGAAAACCACTCCAGCAAAAAAGGTGTTCAATTCTGTACCCAGTGGTGGTACCTGTAAGTACCTGTAAATATAGTTACATCTGTTTCCTTTTCTCCACTATCTATTTCATCGTGGGACATCTAGGCGTTCACAAGTTAGATTTTTTTCTTAGAGTATTTTAAGACCAAAATAGTAAAAAATCGTTATCAGATTTTTTAAGATATAGCGGTTTTTAGAAATCATTTTTATGATAACAAACTAACTTCTTTGTGTTGAAACTAGCGATGGACGCGTGTCGTGCTTTTTTCGTGTCGCGCCCGAAAATCTGAGTTCGTACGTGCATATATTCGTGCGTGCTAGTTGTTGTCGTGCCTCTAAAATCAGGCACACTCCCAGGCACACTACACAGAAAATATAATCGACGTAAATATAGCAACCGATATTAATTGCATTCATTAGTCAATCCAGAAATGAAATTCACTAATTTATTGAAAACATTTGCTACTTTTCGTTAAATTAGTTTATTTAATTGCTGGATTGAATAATGCATGCAATTAATAAAGGTAGCTATATTTACGTCGATTACTTTTTTCTGTGTACTCCAATTTAAAACCATTTACTTCCAGTATTAGAAAATACAAATTTATAAAATGTGTAGAACCGGAATCGGGACCCATATAACTTTTTTTTGGTTGGGACCGGAAACCGGAACCGCTATTTTTTAAATCTTGAAACGAGAACGGGCTCCGATATTCCAAAAGTATTAGTCCCACTCTGGGACCGCAAAGTACCGGAATAGTAACCAGAACCGTTTCAACTCATTAAAAAAATGTGTCGAACCGGAATCGGAACCCATACAATGTTGAAATTTTGAATCCGGAATCGGAACCACTATTTTAAAACCAGATCCGGTACCGATATTCTAAAGGGTTTTAGTCCATGTTTTTAATATTATTGTTCACGTTTTACCTAGTTTTTCATGTAATTCCGTATTTTTTACGTGTTAAGTCCTGCTTCTTCGTGTCTTTCTATATCCCGTGTTTTATCATGCTTCTCGTGCCGGGCTCGTGCGTGTCACCTATCGGTGCACAAAATTGAAAAAAGCTGGCAAAAATTTCAAAAATCGTCTATTTCGATTAAAGACAAGTATACGTCTTATGTGTGATTTAAATTCGCGTGATTCGATATAAAAATTGCAATAGTCTGACAATTTTTTTTGTTTAGAAAAAGTTCAAAATCTTTTTTATTTAGTCCAATATGAACCTACAATTTATAAGAAATTAGTATAATAGGGGTAATATTGAGAGAAAGAAAATAACGCAGATGAAGGAGAAGATGATAACGAAGATATTGCTGAAGAATACGACAAGTTTCGATCTTATTTATCGTCCCTATCACATCGATTTCCATTTTATATTAAAAATACAATTTTTTAAATATTTTTTTTTTTTTCACAACAGTCATTATTGTGAAATTTAAAAACTGATTTGAATTAAATTCTTGGACGCATTTATAGCCTAAAATCTTTATAAGTGAATTACATATAATACTATTTCAGGCATTCTTATTTAAAAAAGTATTGAATTTTTGACAGCTTTTTCACGTTGTGTGATTTCGTGTGATTTTTGTGTGATTTTTCACAGCGTGTAATATTGGTTTATTTTTCTGTTATTTATTTAATTTGAGTATTGTATAATTAATTTAAATGATGTATATTATGGTAACATTTATTTAACACTTAGCTTTCTAACCCATAGGATTGTTTATTAGGACCAAATATTTTAGAAAATGATCAACGTGATCACGTGTTGCAACAAACTAGAAAATTCAGCATTGTAAAAGAAGTAAAATCTTGACGATGATATAAATATATTTTAGGTATACAACATGTTATACCTGTATATTGAGTTTATATATAGTCCTTAGATGTATATGTTTTTTTTTCTGTTTTAAATAATCGATAATTCAGAAAATTGAAAAATATCGAAAATCCAATTGCATGTAATTTTTTTTCGCAAACAGTTCTTCATACCGAAACCGCCTTTCTACAGATATGCTTTCGGGCATACAACATCCCAAACGACTAACTGAAAATTGCAAGTGCTTTGAAGAATTTAAAAAAGATAGAAAATAAAGCATTAAACGATTAAATAATGTATTACATATGTATTTTATCTATATATATAAAACTCTTGGTCCGTCTGTCAGTCTGTCAGTCTGTCTGTCTGTTTGTTCCAGCCTCACGTCTAAACCGCTGAACCGATTTAACTGAAATTTTTCCACAGGATACTAAGGAGTCCGGAGGGTGCCATAGGCTATACATGGGCGGGATTGGACAAAGGGGCGTGGTATCACCCATACAACCTAAACTTTCAAAACGACATAACTCAGCACATACACAATCTAAAAAGATGAAACAAAAAACTAAAATTCACCACACTAAAACTCACCACACTAAAACTCACCACAATAAAACTCACCACGCTAAAACTCACCACACTAAAAATTCACCATACTAAAACTCACCACACTAAAACTCCCCACACCAAAATTCACCACACTAAAACTCACCACACTAAAACTCAACACAATAAAGCTCACCACACTAAAAATTCACCACACTAAAACTCACCACACTAAATCTCACCATACTAAAAACTCACCACACCGAAACTCACCACACTAAAACTCACCACACAAAAACTCACTGCACTAAAACTCACCACAATAAAACACACCACACTAAAACTCACTACACTAAAAATTCACCACACTAAAACTCACCATACTAAAACTCACCACACCAAAACTCACCACACTAAAACACACCACACTAAAACTCACCACACTAAAAATTCAACACACTACAACTCACCACATTAAAACTAACTGTACTAAAACTTCTACTGGGAAAAACTCTACGGGGAAGAATTCTACCGGGAAGAGTTCTACCGGGAAGAATTCTACGGTAAAGCGTTCTATGGGGAAGAATTTTACGGCGAAGATTTCTACTGGGAAGAATTCTACGGCGAAATATTCTACTGTCTGAATTGTCTTTGAGAAAAGTTGTTTTGGCGGAGAATTATTATTTGGTTACTACATTTATAAAACCAATAAAAACTTCCACAGCGAAGCACGGGCCCCTGATATAAAAAATAATAATAATGTTTTTTTATATTAATAAAATCGCTTTATATCTATGAATTGACAAAATCTTGGCACGAGTCGTGCACGGGTCCAGCTAGTTTTGTATATATTTTATCCTACACCCAGAAAAAAATACTATTTAAATAATAGTTTTTTACTATTAAAAATATTCAATAGTATAAATTATTATTTTAATCGGAAAATACCATTAAATAATAAAAATACCATGAAAATTTTCATTTTTTGTATACTATTAAAACAATAATTGTCCTATTGACCAATTGACCAATTTTAATGTGATTTGAGGGAATTTTTTCTGGGTGTATAATTAAATATTTTTTTACGTATAGGTAAGAAAAATAAATAAGTTAATTAATAAATTGGAATAATAGGAAGAAAACTATTTGCAAATAATAAAATTACTACTATTATTATGAATTTTAAATTCTAGTATATGTGGGTGATTTTCGTGTGATTTATCATGATATGAGATTTTTTGTATGATTTTTCTCAATATGAGTCTTTTTGTATGAAAGAGTTGCACGAGTGATTTCTGTGTGATCAAGTGATTTTTTCGTGTGATTTTTCGGTTGGCAACCTTGGCCCATCTCTAGTTGAAACTATTATGCTTAGCCACTAGAAAAAAATCTTAAATGTTTCACATAATTTGTTCATCGTTAGGACAGTGGTAACCAGTACGAAAAAAAGTATTTTTTTTACAAAAAGCACGGATAAAGTGCATAAGATATTGTGCAAACATATAAACCAGTTGGGAAGGTTAGATCACATGGGAAATTTTAAAGTAGGTGTAATTATGATAGTTAGGATTATCAAAATTATAGTCGGTCTAAGCCGACTATAAATACCCTACACATATGTGTGGTTACCATTCAAAGTGATATATAGGTCACCAGGGTATACGAATCCTTAAAATAACTACAAACATTCAATCGCTGAAGAATTTCCATTCATTTGATACCCATATTTACAAATGGGTAGGTGTACCGAATTTCGATTTTTTTTTTTGTGAACCACAAGTCTTTTCGCCGGAAAACATTATTATCATGTATTTGAGCATGATGTCAATATATATTTGACCGACAAAGTTTACCTAAGCACGTATACATAAAAATTGATCTTTATATGTACATTTTATATGTGGTATTTGAACATAAGTGGTCGGATCATAGGTCACCATGGACCGATCTCGCCAATTTTTTCGCACATACAGCGTAGGTATATTAGTAATCTAAGTTATAAGTTTCATTTATCTAGCTCTTCAATTTTAAAAGTCTTAGGGATTTCAACAGACAGACGGACAGACAGACGGACAGACAGACAGACGGACAGACAGACGGACAGACGGACATCGCTAAATCGACTCAGGAGGTCATGCTGATCAAGAATATATATACTTTTCCATACCGGAGATGCTTTCTTCTGGGTGTTACAAACGGCGTACCAAACTGAATATACCCTTTCACTCTTAGTGTAGGGTATAAAAATCAATCCACTGTCAATAAATTTGAAGAGAATTGAAATTTTCGTGAAAATTTGGTAAAAAAAGTTTTAAATTTTAGTAAACCATAAAAAAAAAATAGTTTAAAGTCATTAACGTGGTTTTTCTGTTATATATTATTTTATAAACAATTTTTTAAGCATACAACTAAAGATACTTTAAAACGATGATCTCTCTATGGTTTTTATTCCGAGTCACCTCGATTCTACATCCACTTTCCGTATTACTTTAACCCAGGCGTGTCATAGGCGGGTGGATGACTTACGAGTTCCATTACAAAGTAATCTAAAGCGAATGAGAATGAGGTTCAATGATTGCTTCATTACATTAATATGATGACATTGGAACACGGATCATCCATTATCTGACTTACAAAGAAATAGGATATACCATATTCCTATTCCAACATATGAAAGCAATAAAGCAATCATGGAGCCTCATACGCCTTTCGCTTACGCTGTAATGGAAGACGAATGGGAATTGTAGTTTTATTTAATCCCTAAAATGCTACAATTTGTTTTTATAGAAAATATATTTTTTTTCGAAAAATTATCGAAAATGTCTGCTTTTATAATTTATAAATATCTTTCTCTGGGTATCCTTCTGTTTTTATGGCTTCTGTAAATAAAATAAAAATATATTTTTACTACAAAATTGTGCGCAACAGAAATATTAAGTAGCGGATTTAAAGGTTGTTCCCATCTTTCGTCATGACATTGTAAGCGAAATTTTGGAAGTGATAGATAAGCAGACGATTTAAAACGATATCAAATAAAACGGCTCAACATTCGTACCACATTACGCCGTAAGGTGCAATCGTACGTAGTTACTTTTTCATATTACGGCCACCTTACATTCAAAGTACATTCAAATATCATAAAATATCATCATGAGCTCTTTGATGATTTCCAAAATACTTTGAAATTTTTACCGCTGGGCTACTATATAATAAATAAAAGGAAAGTGTAAAAATCAAATGTATGGTGTTCTTAATCGAAGTGAGGCTCTTTGATTTTTTTTTGATGTTCTAAATTTTTAGTATTTTTTTTTGTTTGTGTTATTTTTGTGATTTTTATTTTTGTATCATTTTGTTTCTTTTTTATATCTATTTTTTAATTTCGTTTATATTGTTTTTTGTTGTTTTATAAAATTATTAATGCAATTTACTGTATTTTATACTTACTGTATATTATAGGGTACGTTGCAAAAATTTGGTATACCATATTCTTTAAAAATCAAAAATGAGAAGAACTGAAGCCATCCGATCTGAAGTAAATGCTATTTGTGAGCATTTTTTCTAATAATGCTGTAAGTACTACGTCTGCTGGAATAGTTCAAGATTTGACTGACAGTTTAACTCAAGTTATTGCACATGAGGCAGAAACAATAATAGATATAGACGAACCATTTGAAGAAGAGCTGGCGCCCGTGATTGCCATGGATAATGGCGAATACGTTCACTATGGAGTGGAACCGGGACTGTGTGATAAAAATGAATTTATAAGTTCTACAATAAAATTGGATTTCAACATAAACGGGTTACTATTGTCAAAGAGCTCAAAGAGTCAGGTGTGGCCAATTTTGGCATGCGTTGCTGGTACATCAGAAGTATTTTTGATAAGCTTATTTTCTGGGTTTGAAAAGCCACCAAACTGTGATTTGTACCTACGCGAATTTGTTTCTGAACTGAATATGCTAACGGAGCATGGACTACCTTACAAATCGATACAGTATGCTATTAGGTAGCAAGTTTTCCAATTGATTACTTGCACGTAGTTGTTAAGTTGTCATGAAGACACTTCTTTTCTAGTGGACAAGAAGCAATTTGTTGCCGGAAACTGTTCTTGAATTTCAAAGAAAGCCTAGGTCAACTGATGAGCTCGAACGATGGAAGGCAACCGAGTTCAGACAGTTTTTGCTCTATGAAGGCCATATATATTGCAAGGAATACTAAGTCCCTGCAAGTATTCGCACTTCCTAAATAAAGAGTAATTTTGTGAAAATTCAGATTGCGCCTGGAATTCTTTAAATTGGTTTGTGTCGGATATTCCAGGAATTTATTCCGACACATTTTTGACCTATAACTTCCACTGCCTCACTCACCTGACCGAAGATGCCAAAATATATGGAAGTTTAAACGAAATAAATTCCTTTGAATTTGAAAATTATTTGCAACGCATTAAACGGATTTTGTAAAGTGGAACAAATATAGCAACTCAAATCTATAATAGAGTATCAGAAAGGTCGAAATTAAAAATATCAGACTGTGGAAAAAGAGTCTCCAAAAAGATCATATTTAAAGATAACTTCAAATCGGAATATTCGAACAATATATATACAATTAATGACATTATATATAAAAATGTGAAATACAAATTATAATGTGAACTTTATGGATTCAAAAGAGCACCTATCGATCTGCATCTTTAATTAAAAATATTCAAAAATTTGAAAATCTTGTCATGCCAAAAGGGCGAATCTTTTCGTTTTTTCGCTATAACTTTTTATTGATAGGTGATAAAATAGTGGTGTAAAGGCATTTACTATTTGTTTTTGAAGCACATATCGGTCTGTATCATTAATTAAAAATAATTTGCTTAATATTTTTCCTGCAAATAACAAATGGCAATTTAATTTTTGGCAAAATATTTTTAAATAATGATGCTTTAAAAACGAACAATAAATGCCTTAACACCACTATTTTATCTTGTACCAATAAAAAGTTATGGCGAAAAAACGAAAAGATTCGCCCTTTTGGGATGACAAGATTTTCAAATATTTGTTACTTGCAAGAAAATATTTTAAATTAATGATGCAGATCGACAGGTGCATTAAAAATGAGCAATAAATGCATTTATTCCACTATAAATAAAATTGCACCAATTCAAATTTTCGAATTTTTTTTATTTTTTTAATTAATGATGCAGATCGATAGGTGCTTTGAAAACAGACAATAAATGCCTTCACTCCACTATTTTATCTCGTATCAATAAAAAGTTATGGCGAAAAAACAAAAAGATTCGTGACGATATTATCTACCGCCCCACTCTTCATTTTTATACCCTACACTAAGAGTGAAAGGGTATATTCAATTCCAAAATATTAAATAAACAAAGATTAAAAAGGAAAATTTCAAACATTACAAAAAAATCATAAAAATTATTATTTTCGAAATGCGAAAATTAAGAAAACGAATTGCTAATGATGCAGACAAAGTAGTTATTAAAAAGAATGGTAATATAATATATATTTTTTCAAAACGAAATGTTTAGTTTGCACTTAAATAATATGTGGACTAGGGATGT
This sequence comes from Dryomyza anilis, assembly GCA_951804985.1. Taxonomy (NCBI): domain Eukaryota; kingdom Metazoa; phylum Arthropoda; class Insecta; order Diptera; family Dryomyzidae; genus Dryomyza; species Dryomyza anilis. The sequence continues at coordinate 82,225,381 of OX638131.1, forward strand.
CAATCCCGGACTATTTTTCAATCCCGAAATTTCGGGACTAATAAATTTGAATCCCGGGATCCCGGGATTTAAAAAACTAATAGCAAACGCATAAAATAACCATATCTATGTTTGAATAATAAACAACTATAATGCTTAAGGCTCAAATAAAACTCTTATATTCAAATGCATCTGTTTTCAGGTTGGGTATCCAAATATACATGGTCTCCAAAATACAAAATCCGCGATATATAAACCCCAGTGGATCATCAAACATTTTTTAATACTTTTTATTGTAAAATTTTTTTTTAGTACACACAAAAAAAGGATTGTTTACGAATTATTTACCGAAAACAAGCGAATGTTTGTAGTGAGTACTTTTTATTTCTAGAAAATACTTTTAGTTTTATATATTTTGCCATAAATAATAACTATTTCTTACAAACACTTTAAATTATCAGTATTTGAAACATATAGTAATTTATTTGTTGTAAATACTTTAATTGTTTTCATAAAACACTTCATAAGTGTTCCATTAAGTATTCCTCCTAAACACATTCATTACTTCTGGTAAATACTGCATTTATTTGCCAAAAATATTATATTCTTGTTAGCGTTTGGAACAAACACTTGTCAACTGCCTCAAATTATAATTATTTAAAGTGTTTGCACTAAACACAAAAGTATTTGCAGGAATAAATACGACTCGAGCATTGTCGAAAGCCGTCATGTCAATGCAGTTTTGTACTGAAACTCGCGCAACGTGCTTAAGCGATGCTGAGATTATGTTTAAACATTTTGCTTAACATAATTTTAGTTTGATTTTCTGTACTTTTCTTTAGTTAAATGTCGATTTACTTCAAATAAGAAAAATCAACGTAATATATAAAAAATTGTTTTACATATTTTTTAATGGATGTTAATAATTGTTCCGTGCAGAACTCACATTTGACTCAGACAAATTATGCAGACAATTTAGCAGATTTTGTGTAATACTCATTGGAAGTTTTTCAGAAAATGGCATTAATGCGTTTTCGATTATTTTAAGTTTAATTATTATAAATTTTAACTCCTCTGTGTAGAATGTGGATTCATCGTGGAAGCAATAGAAGAATTTATGGGAAACACTTTCGTGTAATCAAGAGTGTTTGCACCAAAAGAGAAGAAAGTGTATATTGTTTGGTATAACTATTACATGTGTTTGCGAGTAATAATTGAACCATTTGCTCCAAATCATTCAAATTGGTTGTTGCAAATAATATTTCAAACACTTCAAGTATTTGTTTGCATTATTGTTTGCACCAAACAAGATATTTTTTTGTGTTTACAAATACAATAAAATTTTATTTTGAATGAACAATAAAATTTTTATTGGTTTATTGTGGAAAATAATAGTTTATAAAAAAAATTATATTTAAAAAAAAATAAAAATATTGTAAAAAATGTATTCTCGATCAAATAAATTTTATATGATTGAGAATGGAGTAGGACGCACTATTTGATTGTAATGAATGTGAAAAATAGTGAAAAACGTTTGTTTTAAACACAAATGAAAAAATAATTTTTATTCTGGAGATATTGTAACAGAATATATTTTATGATGTGAATGAAATTTATGGTCAATGCATTATTATAAGGTTTTAAATTATGTTATTTAATAAGAAAGATTGAAATATCGATTGAAATTAATTGATAGTTTAATGTAATAGTACAAAAAGTACCAACACAGTTCTCATTGTTATAGAACATTAGAAATAGTATGTTTTCTAACATTAGTACTTAATAATTATTGTCATATATTTAGAAATAACAGTATAATACTGCCATAATTAATATTTTTTTAAATAAAAAGTAAATTATTTTTATACATTTGAATTCAATAAGAAATGTATTTATCTCAATAATCAAAAAGGCATCGAAAAGTAATACCATTGGCGAAATGAGTAGAACTATAGTAATTTTAATATTTTATAAAAATGCAGTGAAAAATGCAAAAATAATAAATAGCATTTATCTCCAAAACATTACGTATAGGGAAAAAACTAAAAACACAGTTCGAATCAGCAGATTCAAATTATGTAGAAATGATATGAATAAAGACAGTGAGGAACAAAAATGCTAATTTTGCCGAACAGTGTTATTAGTCGAAAGTGACGTAATTTTTAACAATTGTGAATTTGCTAAAAATCAAAAAGCATGTAATTCGTTATAATTGACGTCAGTTTTTTATGATTTTAGTCCATTAAATGTTAGATTTACTTTTTCACGAAATGTGTATAAAAAACATTGAAAGACTTTTGAATAAACTATTTAAAATTGATGTACTAGCGTTTTTTATAATCCCGAAAATCCCGGGATTCAACGATGATCCCGGGATGAGTTTTTCGGGACAGATTTGACTCAAATCCCGGGATTGACATTATAAAAAATGTATATGTATAAAAAAACATGTGCATCTTAAAAATGTATCAATAGTTTTTATTTTATGAAATGAGAAGCATTAATCGAGCGCATGTAACGCCCGTCACAATAGAATGCTCCATTAGTTATGCATCAAAATGCTTTTAGTTTTTAATGTACTTTACAAAAATTTCTTTTGATACCGTACATTAAGAGTGACATTTATCAGCCATTATAAATTGAGAAAAATTATTTGCCATATTGATTAATTAAGTTCCACTTTTTCAGTGAAAACTTAGCTTAAACTTAGCTTAAATAAATATTTCAAAAGTCTATAGCTCCAAATCAAAATGTCCGAATTTCTTTAAACTTTACAGACAGATAGACATTTAGTACTCAGTTAATATGAAATTTTAAATATATTTGTATTATTGACCATAATGTGACTAAATAAATCGATCATATTAAACAGATTAATTATATTAAACTTGGTTTAAAATAGTACTGAAAATGTGCAATTTATGCAGAAAAAAAACATTTTGAATAGGAGCAAACTATTTTTAAAATTAAATTCAACCATTTAAAGACCTGTATAAACAAATATGCAATTGTCAATATATATTATTTTCATATTTTTTTAATTTTTACTACATTTTTGTCATTGATATTTTTAGTTTCGAAATTTTAAATGAAAACAAAATTGTTTCAACTATTAAAGGGCATGTCAGATTCGCATGTCTTACATTAAGTAAAAATGTATCCTATATTTAAAAAATTAACATCAGATACATTAAAAAAATGCTAAAGGAGTTTATCTAGATCTACAAATCGTATTTAATAAATTGTGTTTATTAGAAGCCAAATTGGATTGATTGGAATATAGAGGTATGTTCCAGTTTTCAATCGAATTTGATTTTACCTGCAAAATTCTACACAAAAGATTTTGAATTTATAATTTTCCAAACGAATTGAAAGCGTTGAAATCAAAGAATGCTGTGTAAATTCATTTTAAAAATTATTTATGTACTAAGATAACGAATCTAAAAGTAAAACCGTTTGTTTTAAAATTCGATCAAAAGTTGGAATATGCCATTATATTACAATCCTTAAAAATGTAGAAAATGTAACAGATCCTAATTTTAAATTCAACGTCAAAATTTGACTATTCCCCTATTACCCACTAAGACTTAAATTCCCCACACATTGGGGAATTCACCTTATAGTTGACATCACTGATACGTATACAAAACATGCTTTAAAACCATAGCCTACTACGATTGTTTTCTTCAAATATTTGAATAATTGTAATAGTTGGTTTTTATTTGAGCGTTAAGTTACGACGCTTACTAGGATTTCGATTTTGTATTCTCTGGGGAAGTTTTTGAACATCATGCGAAATTGGTATACTTTTGAAATAGTTTGAAATATATGAACTATATTTAAAAAGGAGTTGGGAGAGTTAGGTCACATGGGTAAGTTCGGTCACATGGGGCGGATTTTTATAGTCGGTCGGGCCCGACTATGGAATACCCTACACCTTTACGGATCAAATTTCCACCATGAAAACCCGGGAAATAATGAAAAAAAAAAAGGGCGGATCACGCCCATTTTTGGACCACATATTTTTAGGTGAATTCTAACAATACCTTTTAAATGTTATAACTATACCTTGAATACTTTTCGAGTTATTAGTTCCGAAAGAGTTATATAAAAGTGACTTGTATGGGAGGTGTCCGTTGACCGATTTGGCTCATTTTCAAACTCAGTTCCTACTTTTGGCTAAAATATATTGAGACGAAATTTCATCGCATTCTGATCAGTATTTCTCAAGTTATTCTGTATTCGGACAGCAAGACGGACAGACAGACGGACATGGCTAAACGGATCGGGTAGTGATGCTGATCAAGAATATATATACTTTTCCATACCGGACACGCCTCCTAAGAGGCGTTACAATATATGCACAAAGTTAATATACCCTGTACCTCATAGGTGTAGGGTATAAACAAATGGTTGAACTATATATTTATCATATATTTATTTATATTTATCATACAACATTATTCGTATAATGTTGTATGAATTATATTATTAAATAAATCCCAACTATTTATCGTAAAAATAAATTTTATTCAGTGTAAACTCACAGTCATTTGTAGCAAATAATCCAAATGTTTGTAGTTTTGCTTGATTAAAAAAAAAAAAAACAGTTGGGAAGGTTAGATCACATGTGAAATTTTAAAGTAGGTGTTATTATGATAGTTAGGATTATCAAAATTATAGTCGGTCTAAGCCGACTATTAATACCCTACTCATATGTGTGGTTACCATTCAAAGTGGTATATAGATCACCAGGGTATACGAATCGTGAAAATAACTATAAACTTTCCATCGCTGAAGAATTTCCATTCATTTGATACCCATATTTACAGATGGGTAGGTGTACCGAATTTCGATATATATTTTTTTTTTTGGAAACTACAAGTCGTTTCGCCAAAAAACATCATTTTCATGTATTAGAGCATGATGTCAATATATATTTGACCAAAAAAAGATTTCCTAAGCACGTATACAGTAATATTGATTTGTAGATGTAAATTTTATATGAGGTATTTGAACATAAGTGGTCGGTTCTCAGGTCACAATATACCGATCGTGCCAATTTTCTTGTTCAGACAGCTTAGATATATAAGTAATCTAAATCTAATTGCTCTAGCTCTTCTACTTTTTCTGTAATCTTGATTTCGACAGACAGAAGGACAGACGGACAGACAGACGGATATCGCGGTCATGCTGATGCTTCCTTCTGGGTGTTACAAACGGCGTACCAAACTGAATATACCCTTTCACTCTTAGTGTAGGGTATAAAAATTGAGATGTTTACATTCACAATTGAAACGTACAGTTTAAAAATACTTTAGTACCGTTAAAAATATAATGTTTATGTTGTTTAGATACATGTATATCATGAGTTGTTTAATTAAATTTATAAAAATAAAGTCAATTTAAGAAATGGTCAATAATTTATACTTCATACTGGTGTTGCATGCGTAGAATTAAAGTCGACTGCACACAGTGGAACATAGTATTTTAAGTATGATTTAAATATTTATATTGTTATTCATTATTGTATACTTTATATAAGAACGATTAATTTATAGTTTAATAAATATTGTTAATTAAAAAACCTCAATTAATAATTTGCTTGACACCTTAGCAATAGCATTTTTTATCCACTTGCCTTGTTTTATGAACGGAATAAGAACATATAACATTGGTATTATCAAAAATTGTAAATTTTCAAAAAATACAGTATTTTTGGATAATACTATGTAATTTTTTTTTCCAAAACCACGAATTATTTTTTTTTTGTCAGGTTTTGTTTTACTTTGTTACACCGTACTCTCACCGCACTCTCACCGCACTCTCACCGCACTCTCACTCTCTTCAGTGTTGCATCATTTCTTAAGTAAAATTGGACAGAAATGTGAAATTAGAATTTAGTTAAGTTTGAGATATTAATCACTTTAGACACATTTTATATTCCACAACATATTACAATATAATAACAAATAATAAAATTTTGTTTTTGCATGCGAAAATTATATAAATGTTATTAGCAAAAATTATAATTATTTAAAATGATAAAATTTGTATATTTTAGTAATTTAGACGACTTAGACCGACTATAATTTCATAATTCTTATTAACTTTATCACACCAACTATCACAATATCCCTACTTTAAAATTTCCCATCTGACCTAATCTTCCTTACTGATTTAATGGATACTTTTTAAAATTTTTTAAATTAGAACCGATGTAAAAAAAATAATAATTTTGATAGTTAGCTCTTTAAAACCATAAATCATTTTCATAGTTATTATTAGATCCGAAATATTAAAAAACATTGCCTTTTTCAGGTCAAGTTTTTTCTCCCAAAAAAAGTTTTTTTTCTAAAAATGACAGGATTTTCAAAAATATCTTGACTTCGAAAAATTATTAAAATGAAAATGTTCTTGCTACATGCAGCAAATTTACTTTTGCTCTCAAATAGTTGAAAAATGTTCCTGGAGCGAACAAAAGAAATTGTAAGATTTTTTCGTAAAATTATTTAGAATATTATATATTATGTTAATTATATTTTGTATTTTATTTCATACATAATTTGCATCATCCAGTGCAGTTAATAATTTCATCAAGGCAGTGGGGGCAAATTGCATTTAATTCAAAAGTGAATTCAATACGCCCTACTTAATATAAATTCGCCGGCTAGCAATACTTCGCTCAATACGCTTCTTTTGAACTGGTTCCTTGTTTCAGCTACCCTAATTCCGGTGTTGGTGCACGAAACCTCTACGGAGGATGCTGCTCAACGTGCTTACAATTAAATCGCTCTTCTGGAGTTGATTTAATTGTAAGTTGGAAGAATTTCATAATATAAGCCCGATAAGAAGGAATGATGAATCAATACGATCAAAAATTTTAAATATGCATCCAACAGATCCTGCATTTTAAATAAAGTAAAATAAAGTACTCAAAGAATTGGAGACTGAAAGGGAGAGACCATAAAACGTTCATTACTGGAAACACTTCCAGGGCTCCCAATCTCGTCCATGCAAGACTTCGTGGATTTTAAAACTGTCGATAAGGTCGTTGAACGAAAAATTGTGGTAAATAAGATGGTTTTGAGTAGGACATTAATTACAATAATGTATAATTAAAATAAGAGCATATATTGAATTTGGGAGGCTGAAAACTGACAGAATTTTTAAACACATCCATGCGACAACTCATGACGGACCAACTAGAGCACGAGTTGACTTGTCGGGAAAGTCATTTATAGGTTGTTCGGTCCATAAAACAATGCTATAATGAACGAATTCGGCAGGGCCATGAAGAAAGAGCAACGGAAACCCAAGAAACGGAATTTTTTGTATCCGTGTCATATCGGAGGATAATTTATGTTGTTAAACAAATATTAATCAACAACTTGTGAGGAAACGCCTCTTTCTATGAAACAGTTGATTAGATACAAAAATTGTTTATACAGTAGAAATTATTAAAGTATTTAATGAACATTCAACAAATAACTTATACACCCAACAAATAGTTATTGTACTATTAACAATATCGTTATTTTTTTCTACCAAGGGTAATTATTTCGTTATTGAAAAATTGGTCTCATCGGAGATGTAACAAGTTGTTTTTGACCATTTAATTATCCGTCCCCTGCTTGATGACCTTGTACATGGTTAAATAAAGAAATTTGCATCAAAGTTGACCTATTGTTCTAAACTTCCTCTATTTTTGTACAAAAACAGGATGAACGAGTTGTGAAAGTTAGGTCACATGGGTAAGTTCGGTCACATGAGACGGACTTTTATAGTCGGTCGCGCCCGACTATGGAATACCCTACACTTTGGTGTGAATTTTAGTGTGGGGAATTTAATTGTATACATACCTTTAAAGTTCTTAATTATGATGAACATTCTTACACTCAGAATATTATTTACATATCAAATTTCTGACGACGTATTCCATTAATTCAAAAAAATTGATGTAAAAGTAAAAAATAAAAAAATCAAAAAATGTTAAAACATGTAGAAAAATAAATGTGGGCGCCCACTTTTAAAACATATGTAGAGTTTTAAGGCTAATATTTCATAATTTTGTTTTCAATAATTTTCAAATAAAATGTCCACTATGAAAAAGCGAGGAGTCAAATGTGGGCGTATCACGCCCATTTTTGGATCATATATTTTTAGGTGAATTCTAACAATACTTTTTAAATTTTTTAAGTATATCTTGAAAACTTTTCGAGTTATTGGTTCTTAAAGAGTTATATAAAAGTGACTTGTATGGGAGGTGGGCGTGTACGTTGACCAATTTGGCTCCTTTACATTGACAAAACTAACTTTTGGCTTAAAAGTATAGAAACGAAATTTCATCGCATTCTAAGCAGTATTTCTCAAGTTATCGTGTATACGGACAGCAAGACACACGGACGGACGAACAGGACATGGCTAAACGCGCTCGGGTGGTGATGCTGATCAAGAATATTTATACTTTTTCATACCGGACACGCCTCCTAAGGGGCGTTACAATATATGCACAAAGTTAATATACCCTGTACCTCATAGGTGTAGGGTATAAAAATAAATAAAATACAAGTAGAGGTAATCTAAATTAGTTTCATGCCCATGGAATTAATGGATTTAGAAAATGGGAAATGAAACAGAAACTTTCAAAAATATTGAAGTAATGGCCGAGAAACCACCACCACCACCATTAAAATTTGAATTCGAATTCAAAATCGTTTAAAAAAATGTTAAACTACATTAAAAAGAACTTCATTCCTAATTTCATTTTTGGCAGAAATTCAAAATAACAATATTTTATTTGAAGAATAAAAAATTAATTTCAAAATGGAAAGATAAAAATTAATTGTGAAAGAGATTTAATCGGGAATTAAAGCGAATAACAAAGGATTCTGCGAAGCCATAACTAAGGATGTTCGTGTCTAGTCACGATCAAATTTATATATTTACGAGAACGGATATTTTAGCCAATGACATAAACTCCCTTTTTATTAATAAACATTTTTTAAAAAAAAAAAGTAAAAAATGTGAGTCAAAAAACAAAATATAATATAAATTTTTATATATATTAAGAAATTCGTAAGGTACAAAAAAATACAGTACAAAAAATCTATTTTGCACCTTAATATAAAAACAAACAAAAAAAAAACAGATAAAATTAATATTATGATGTGGTGACACTTTCTTAAAATACTTTGTAATTTTTATTTGCTTTTAAAAAATAGTATACTTTGAAAAAAAAAATTAATGTCAAAAAGGACAAAAATATAATTTACGAATTTTGAAGGTGGGGAAATTTGATAGTCGGTTTAACCAGAATATAAATAACTTGCACATATGTGATATAACAATAACATCATTTGTAAAATACATATGCCCTTGGACTGAAAAACAATTTAAAGACTTTTTATACCCTACACTCAGGGAAAAACATTGTAAAATTAAGCAAAAACAACCTTAAATCAAGCAAAGGCCGTCATGAAAGTCGAGTAAGGTTGATATTTTTTAATTCACCAACGAACAATGTTGATTTAAGATTGAAATGAGAACGCGTTGCATTTTTAATTTTTTTTAAAGTTGATATAATCTTAAATCAAAGTTGGTGCAATCTTGATATTAGATTGCTGCAACTTAAAATTGGAAATGCATTTTTAATTTAAAGTTGTAATTTTTGATTCGATGTATTTCAACCTAGTATTAAAATTTTGCATTGTTAAAACATGGTTGTATGATCAAAAGTTGAAAATTTTAAAAACAACTATGACTGTGCTTGATTTTAAAATGTGTTTTTTCTCTGAGTGTACACTATGAGTGAAAGGGTATATTCGGGTATATGTAATCTTTATTGGACAAGTGGGCGTGGTACCTCCCAAATTACAAAAATGTCATATATTGGAAATTAATAAAAAAGCAACAGTGATGAAACTTTGTAATATATAGTTTTTCGTTGATATAATTCACTGGTAAAAATTTCATCTTGATTTGTCAAGTAGCCGTGGTACCAGAGAGTATACATAGTAAAGAGATGTCATCCGAGTTGGTGTGAGTTCGATGGCCCGATTGTAGCAAGTAAACATGAGTAAAATGTTTTTTCTTATGTTACATTCGTCGAATTAATGCAGACAAAAATGTAAATATTAATAAAACAGCTATTAAAATATTAGAGAGATAAAAAATGTGTATATTTTCGGTCTACATTTGACGAATTAAAAAAAAAAAAAAAAAAACATTTTACTCATGTTTACTTGCTACAATCGAGCGATCGAACTGCAACCAACTCGGATGACATCTCTTTACTATGTATACTCTCTGGTGGTACCTCCCATACAACCAAAAACTGTTGAAAATATTAGTATAAATGGTCGGTCGCTGAAATGTGAATAACTCCGAAAAGGCGAAAAGAACAACTTCTAGAACTACATTTATTTGGAATGGAAAGATAAAAAGTCGTTCCACGTTCGCTTCTAGTGATATGCTTTAAGGAATCACTTTATATTCGAGAGTTCTAAAGAGTATACAAACTTAAATTTATCGTTTGAATATGTAAATATAAGAGATAATCGTACAAAGTCCTGGTACTGACGACACAGCAACGAGAACAACTTCACATTGGGTTCCAATAAAAAATCATTCAACGTTCGCATCTAGCGGAACGTATACGAGAAGCGAATGGAGTTTTTGAGCATAAAATGAGAGTGTATTAGCAAACGGAGATATGTTCCTTCATCAACTTCTACAACAACTGATTCTAGAATAACTTCTCTCTTGGTACTGAGGGCACAGCAACGAGAACAACTTCACATTGGGTTTCGATAAAAAGTCGTTCCACGTTCGCTTCTTTTAGAGGTCACCAGACTTGATCAGATTTCATCAATAGTGCACCTCACATTTTAACAAATTTTATTTTGCCACATCCATCATTTTATACAACACCAAGGCACTTTGTTCTGATGTACCATTATTTTATTAAATTCACAATAAATTACCTCTTTTTCCGTATTCATTATTGTTTACATTTTTTGAGAGCGTATTTAATTTTGATATAATAATTTTGATTAAAAATAATAGACAACAAAATACGAGGTACGCTTGTATTTATTGTAATTGAGAAAGTCGTATCTACACAATTTCCAAGTGTAATTCAGAAATATTCAATTTATATTCAAAAGACATCAATTGAATTTATAAATTCCATTTAAAATTCAAAAGTCTATTGAAATTCAGAAATTCTATTGAAAATAAAAAAGACATCAGTTGAATTCAGAAATTCCATTTGAAACACTTTTTTCTGAACTTTTTTCTTTAATTGTAACTTAATTAAGATTAAAAAAAGTAATATAAAGAATATGTTTTCCAATAAAGATCCACAAAAACATTAAAACTCTCTTCTGTAGTTTATCATTCAGTGGCCTCCACTTGAAACCACACATCCTGCTTTACTAATTTTTATTTCAAACACATTACGAGACACATATAAAGAATTCTTTCATTGTATTTTCACACAAACACCCGCGCCCACCACCACCACTGTCAACCCCCTCAAACACTTTGCATTTTATTTTTCCATGCGAAAAGCATGAATAGCAAAAATCAGCGAGCGCGAAAAATATATATTTCATGTTTAGCCAAGTGGAAAATTATACTTTTATTCGCTTGTTATGCGCGCGATTACAAAACCAACAACACGAACAACATCAGTAGCACCGAAGACGGTGCGGCGCGGCGGACCATTAGCGGCGTTTGTCTATGTGTCTGTCCCACAGTTTATCTCTATAGTAGTCTGTCTATCCGTTTGTCAGTCCGCCTGTCTGTGCGTTGCCAAAAAATAATTTTGGGAAAAAAAAGACCGCTCGAAAAACACGCTGACACCAACCACTCTGTGTTGCTGCGCTGTGTTTGTGTGGGCGTCTTAGCCCAAATTCCTGTCGTTGTGCCAAAAAATATGCAATGATTTTTCGCTTTTTGTCAAATTAAAATCTAAGATCGCTGAATTCAGACCAGACATAATACCAAGGCGTCAGCCTTCATCAAACAAGTTAATTTTATTGCGTTTAGTTTTATTATAAAAATTATAAATTTTTTAAATCGTAGAGTAAACCGGGGCAAAAGTCTTCTCTTCTCTTCTCTTCTCTTCTCTTCTCTTCTCTTCTCTTCTCTTCTCTTCTCTTCTCTTCTCTTCTCTTCTCTTCTCTTCTCTTCTCTTCTCTTCTCTTCTCTTCTCTTCTCTTCTCTTCTCTCTTCTCTTCTCTTCTCTTCTCTTCTCTCTCTTCTCTTCTCTTCTCTTCTCTTCTCTTCTCTTCTCTTCTCTTCTCTTCTCTTCTCTTCTCTTCTTCTCTTCTCTTCTCTTCTCTTCTCTTCTCTTCTCTTCTCTTCTCTTCTCTTCTCTTCTCTTCTCTTCTCTTCTCTTCTCTTCTCTTTCTCTTCTCTTCTCTTCTCTTCTCCTTCTCTTCTCTTCTCTTCTCTTCTCTTCTCTTCTCTTCTCTTCTCTTCTCTTCTCTTCTCTTCTCTTCTCTTCTCTTCCTCTTACTCTTCTCTTCTCTTCTCTTCTCTTCTCTTCTCTTCTCTTTCTCTTCTCTTCTCTTCTCATTCTCTTCTCTTCTCTTCTCTTCTCTTCTCTTCTCTTCTCTTCTCTTCTCTTCTCTTCTCTTCTCTTCTCTTCTCTTCTCTTTCTCTTCTCTTCTCTTCTCTTTCTCTCTTCTCTTCTTTCTCTTCTCTTCTCTTCTCTTCTCTTCTCTTCTCTCTTCTCTTCTCTTCTCTCTCTCTTCTCTTTCTCTTCTCTTCTCTTCTCTTCTCTTCTCTCTTCTCTTCTCTTCTCTTCTCTCTTTTCTCTTCTCTTCTCTTTCTCTTATCTTTCTCTCTTCTCTTCTCTTCTCTTCTCTTCTCTTCTCTTCTCTTCTCTTCTCTTCTCTTCTCTTTCTCTTCTCTTCTCTTCTCTTCTCTTCTCTTCTCTTCTCTTTCTCTTCTCTTCTTCTCTTCTCTTCTCTTGCTCTCTTCTCTTATCTTATCTTCTCTTCTCTTCTTTTCCCTTCTCTTATCTTCTCTTCTTTTCCCTTCTCTTCTCATCTCATCTCTTCTTTCT